>BPTQ01000001.1:58730712-58786473 GCA_019973895.1 Chrysanthemum seticuspe | reverse complement strand
GGGACCTTTTAACCTTTTACCTTTGAAACCAGGAACATTATAATTGTGAACAGTCAAAGTCAGGAACCTCGTCGAAACTCTATAACTGTCCTAACCAGGAACTAAAAGTCTTTTAACGTATTACTCAGGAACAGTAATAATTCTGGAAATGTGATTAAAACCTGGGGGATGGATAGAAACCTGGGGACAGTATTACCTAACACTGGGGGGGAAGTGATTATAGACCAGTTTAGGTGTTCAGTTTGATTGGGGGGAAAACCGCGGATGAGTAGAGGAAGAGGTGAACGGAAGACTAAGTGGGGACGTGTGAGTTGGAAAGGTGGGGGGAGGAGTGGAATAGTGATTAGGACAGGGGGGTGTAGAGGATGTTAGGTTCCTAGTAATTAGAAAGTGGAATGGGTGTGAGTTAGAGTGTATCGAAAGTTTAAGAGAAAGGCAACAATCATTAACATGAACTTGAAATTTTGAAATTGAGAATTGCATAAAATAGATTCGTACTTGAAATTGAATACTGAGAAAGTTTTATAATACACTAAAATTACATAACAAAGTATTTGGAAACTTGAATAACACTGAAATTTAAAGAAATTAACTAGTCGACATATTCTAAACTAAAACTACTCTACTACCCTTCTATACTACTTCTCCTTTCCTTTTATACTTCCCTTGAGCTTTCTCTCTCTAAGATGAGCAGTTCCCACCATTTTTGTGGCCATTGGATCAATGAAAGCCATCTTGGCCATTTATTTAGTTTTGGCGGGAAAGAGAATTTGAAAGCTATGTGAGATTGAGTGTGGGTAAGGTGAAAGATTAATGATCCTTGGATTGTAGGAGATGTGGGGGGACAGGATTAGTGATAAGGTGAGGAGGGGGGTGGAAAGGTTGAGTGTGCAGGGGTGAATCAGAAGGCAAGTGGAGAAGGAGATGAGTAGGCGCCAAAAGGGGGGTTAGTTTGACTTGTGGATTTGACCAGATATTAGTGAAGGGGGGGTCACAATCCATTATGACAGGGGTCCAAAGATAGGTAGGGGGTCCAAAATTAGTGTAAAGGTCTTAATAATGACAAGGACTCATTATGCAATTTTCTGAAAATCAAGGACCAATCCTGTCAATATCTCAAAGCTGCTCCAAGGACTGAAACTGACAAGTGTTAATATTACAAGGACCAAAGTTTCCATTTTCCAATTTTCCAGGGGCCAATTTTGCCAATTTTCAAACTTGGAGGACCAAACTTGTAATTTTCTCAAACTTTTGATATTTTTCACCAAAGGACTAAATTTGACAACTTATGATTTAAAAAGGACCTTTGGTGACTTTTCCTTTGAAATTTTGGCTCAGGGACTATTTTTGACAATTTTATAAACTTGGGGGACTAAAACTGCAATTTTTGTAAATTTGATATGTTTTTCATCTGATTTTGATATTTTTGCATTTAAAACACATAAAACACTGATTTGTGATATTTTGATCATTTTGATGTGTTTCTGAGTGTTTTCAGATGATTTTGCAGTTTATATTGTACAAAAATGATGAGTATTTAGACACTCATCAGGTGGCATGCTTGATTCTTTTAGGATTATCCTTCCTAGGAGTAGGGTTCTTCTTGGGTTGAGGTTGATAGGCCATCACCTGTTTGCCTTTGTCAACCTTTCCCTTACCCTTCCCCTTCTTGTTGTTCGCACGCTGCGGTTTTGGCTTATTAATTCTTCCACCCTGAATAGCAAGTACCTGGGCGGTAGGAACCTTTTGAGGCAACCCTTTCTCATAGTCAATTAGCAATGCGTGTAGGTCAGTAACTGTCTTCCCCACGCAGTGCATATTGAAATTTCTGACAAAACCATTAAAATCCTTGTTAAGGGATCGATTAATCAGATTCACAGCCATGTCATCATCATAATTTTTGCCAAGTGCTTTTAGTTGGTCCATGTACCCTTTCATTTCAAGTACATGAGCACTTACGGGTTTACCCTCTCCCTGCCTACAGCTGTGTAACGCGTCGGTCAAGTCATAAATCTCGACGGCAGCTGGTTTCTCAAACATAGTTCGCAGTTCATTGAGCATATTAAATGGGAAATGATGTTCGAACTACTTTTGAAGAGCAGATTCCATCGTTCCCAACATAAGACAAGCCACATCATTATGACGCTTATACTCCAGTTTCCACTCGTCCTTTTGAGCTTGAGTAGCTTCAGGACCAGTTGGTTCAGCAGGGCAAGGTTCATAAAGATATTTCATACGGTCAGCAACTCTACAGACAATTCTCAAAGAGCGGTGCCAATCATTGAAATTCTTAGAGCCAGTCAACTTTTCTCGATCAAAAAAGCTTTTGAACGCAGAATTTAGAGCAGTGTTAGTGTTATCGGTGTTTTGAGCCATTTCTACAGAAAAAAGTTCAAGTATTAGTATTTTCGATAATACACTTTTCAAGAAAATAAATATACCCAACGGTATTATAAACATATAACCATATAATTTTCTCGAAAAACTAGGATCCAAATTATCATAGGTTCATTACATCAGTTGATCTGCTAGCAACAAACGCATATAATAAGGTAATCTGTCGAACATTAATTGGCAAACAATTTCCAACTCCTAGATCATTATGGGATTTATATTTTCCAACGCTATTGCAAATATAAACATATTTCATCCCATCTTATGCCATTGAGTCCAGGTCTCACTTCCTACTCAACTTAAGTGTCTAACTTAAAGAACTGCAAATATGTCCATGTAAGGTGATGAGTGTCTAAATACTCATCATTTTTGTACAATCTAAACTGCAAAATCATCTGAAAACACTAAAAAATGCATCAAAATGATGAAAATATCACAAATCAGTGTTTTATGTGTTTCAAATGCAAAAATGTTTAAAATCAGATGAAAAACATATCAAGTTTGCAAAATTGGCAGTTTTAGTCCCCCAAGTTTCACAAGTTGTCAAAAACAGTCCCTGGTAAATCAAAATAAAGAAAAATATCATTCAAGGTCCCTGAAATATTTTAAATTGTCAAAAACGGTCCTTGAATGAATCTTTGGTCAAATGGCGGAAAAGGTCCTTCAACTTTGAAAAGTGGCAAAAATAGTCCTTGGAAGTTTGAAAATGTCTATTTTGGTCCTTGTACTATTGGAGCTTGTCAGTTTTGGTCCCTTGAAACAACTTTGAGATATTGGCAGATTTGGTCCTTGAATTTTCAGAAAATGCAAAACAAGTCCTTGTATTAATACAAGCCTTGACCCTTTGTACCACTTGACCCTTGCCATATGCACCTTTGGACCCTGCCATACACTTGTGACCCCCTTTGTTTGACCCCCCCTTTGTCTGATATTAACCCCAAGTCAAACCGGTCAACCCTATCATCCATTTCCCTCCAAAGTCTTTCTCTTCCAACTACTGCCCTGAAATCACTCAACCAACCTCACCTCCAGCTCACATACACCTCCCCTTGTCCCCTCCACCTCAACAACATCCAAGAATCATTAAATGATCCCTCCTTCCTTGTACTCAACCCCTCATCTGTTAAAAGTCAATTTGGCGCCAAAATTCATCAAACGGCTAAAATCATCTCAAGTGATCCAATGGTCTAGAAAAATGGTGGGATATGCTCAGAGGCTAGTAGGAAGACCTTTTGCTATAAAAGAGAAGAAAGAGGAGAGGAGAAAAGTAGTAGTTTAGTTTTACTTTTTCATGTATGTCATTTTTTAAGTTTTATGTTTTAATTAAGTTCTAATTTGTAATTTAGATCTTCCTTGTACTAAACTAAAGTTGTTAAGTCTATTGTAAATCATTTTCAGTATCAATTCGAAGTTTATCCAAGTTTCATGTTTTTAAGATTTCTTTTATATATGCAATTTTAAATGAACTAAAAACTAAGCTTCAAAAAGCTTCATTATACTTCAAATAAGCTCACCTAAGCTGTCCATAGCTTTAAGTGAGCTTATAATTCATTTCTAAGCAAAATTGCCCTTGGTCAACAAAAGTCAACTGAAAAGCTCATTTGGAAATGGTTATGGAATTGGGTTGATGCAGTGCTGATTTGGGTTTGATATCAGTTTTAGAATAGCGTTTTTTATCCCTTTTAGCATGCCATTGTGGCAGGACTTTGGTTAGTACTGATTCTGTTATAATTTTGCATCAGCTGATTTCATTTGCATATTAGTAATAGTAGTTATTTGATTATCATTACTGTTACATAGGTCGTTTAATATCATTAGATGTTTGTTATGGTTTAGTTTTGAGGATTTACTGTGGAGATTTGCTTGTTAGTAGTATATAAACCAGTGTTTGGATCAGTGGTTTAATTGAGATTGGGACTTGGTCTGTGCTTAAGATCTGTCAACTTAGTCTCAATTAGGACCACTAAACTTAATTTGGTCATTAGTTTGCATATTAGAGTAGTTATAGTCAAAATTGTATTCAATCTAGTCTCTTGCTCATGCCTGCTAGTTTAAGCTTATAAATTCTTGCATTTAGGAATATAATCAGTAGCTTTAGCTTGCATTAATCTTAGTTCAACCTTAGATATCATAATCATTCCATAATCTTGTTTTGAATTTCATTTTAGTCAAACTTGCAAATCTGTCAAAAAGTCAAAATTTTTCTAATTGCTGTTTTTGAATAAACTTTAGAATTTTATTGTGTAGTTAATATTAAGTTTTAACTTAAATCCTTTTGGGATAGTAATATTTAGCTGCTAAACTAAATTATAAAAATACTAGTTTGCTTTTATTCAGCTTATAAAGTGCTTATTCATTAGCTTGTTTTAGACACCTTTTCTGTAAAATGCCCTGTGCACAGTTTTGGTGTCATTTTCACAAGCTTGTAAAAAGCTTGTTAGTTGGTCAAAGCTTGTGATACTTAGTTCTTTGGAAAGCCAACCAAGCCATTTCAAAGTTCCAATTTTGGTTTTTCAATTTCTAGCTTGTTTACTAGGGCTGCATCTAGCTTGTTTCTTGTCCCATATTAGTTCAAAGCTACAGCAGCTCAGTGTGCTTATTAGCTTAAAATTGCTTCTATAGTGCTTATTTCCTTTTATTTATTGCTTATTCAAGTTTTTTTTATAGCTTGTGTGAGTAAACTTAGTTAATTTGAAGCTTTTAAGAAGCTTGGATAAGCTTGTATAAGCTTATGTTAAACAGCCCCTTTGTTTCTTCTTTTGAGCCAATAAGCTCTAAACAGCTTATTTAGCTCAATTTTTTTAGAGTAAACTGCTTAATCAGTCCTTATTTAGTTTATTTTATCTTTTGCAACTTATATTTACAGCTTATAGCTTTTAGAATAGCTTTTCTTTTTTTAAAAATTCTCTTTTCTCCACTTAAGCCAACTGTTAAGCTTTTCAAGCTCAAACAGCTTATTGGCTCATTTTTAGAAAAAGTTGTAGTTGTGAAAAGTGCTTATAATCTTTAGCTTAATTAGTTTGTAAAATAAAAATCGAAAAAAAAATGTTTAGCAAAAAGGTGGGGAGGCAGGCTCGAACCTGAGACCTCCCACCTTTGAGAGTGTTAATGTGTACCTGTATAGCCAGCGCCCTTGGGACTTGTCTTGGTTATCTTTTGCACAATTAAATACATAACCCCATTTTGTCTATTAAGCTTATACGAACTAATTAGCTTATTTGTAGCTTATTTAAGCCAGCTTTTTCCTCTTTTGCAATTTTCTTATCTTTGTATTATTAATAAGTATTTTATAAAAAAGTTTCAGATTTTTCTAAATAGTTTTAGTATTTTTAAACATTTAATTAGTGTAAAATCTTATTTAATTCATAATAAAAAATATAAAAGTCTAAAAAATATAAATCTTTTTTCTAAAATTTTCTTTTGTCATATAGTACGTAATAAAATTGTTTTTACACTTGTAGGACTTTTATTTCATAAATTTTACGTTTTTGCTTGCGCACTCGCGTAATTTTTAAACTTAACGTACGTTTTTATTTTAAATCACGTTTTTAGATAATTTAAGTTTACGTTTTGATTAAAATAGTTTATTTAAGTTATTTTGTTTTATAAAATCACAAAAACATCATTGTAAAAATAGTGATAGCGTTTATTTAATATATTTTAGCTTTTTAATTTCTTTTAATTTGCATTTAAGTCGCTGTAATTTATTAATCTTTTCTTTAGGTATAATTATCCATCCAAAACCTTTCTGATCACTATCCTTAGTGATCATTCTATCATCTGAGTTAGTTTTGACACACCATTGAGTCTCCGTGGGACTAAACGACCCGGGAATTCATTCTATTCTCCAGGACTTCATTGTATTTGTGTTTTAAGCAGTTTTAAGTCTATTACGGTTAGCCGTTCACAAGTGGCTAGCTTGTGTGATTAGACTTGACTGGTTCAGCACAGATCAAATTTTGGCGCCGCTGCCGGGGAGGCTTTAGCGTGTGTTAAACCTTTTTCAGATCCATTCTTGCACATATACCATCTTTTGTAAAAAGTTTTTTGTAAAGTTATCAAAAATTCTCAAAAAGTTCATTAACACTTTTCCTGAAGTGTTATCAACACCAAAAATATTTTCATTCTTTGTGTTTATAGCATTTTTTTTTCAAAAAAATCCAAAAATATCCATCCTTTATCCTCTAATCTGTTTAATTCTCCATTCCTTTATCCTCTAATCTGTTTAATTCTCCATTCCTTATCCTCTATAACCGTTTAATTCTTCATCTCTTATCCCTCTTATCCGTTTAATTCTTCATGTCATGGTTTTCGACATGTTCCTGGTGTGGAGGTCCATTTAACGGTGGAAATTGTCGGCGATGTACCAATGTGAGTTTCGGAGACAAGTTTGTCGGTAATCCCGATCCCATTTCAAATAATGAAACACCCGATTTTTCCTACCTACCTCCACAACCCCAGTACGAATCCTACTCATGCGAGTTTTGTGGGAATGATTCTCATTACGGTTTTGATTGTCCACCACGGGTTCCGCTTATCTATGAGCCGGAACCATGTTACAATCAGAACTTTGGTGAAAGTTATTTTCCCAATTATCTCTGTTGTGAGAATTGCGAGGGTCCTCATGCTACTTTTGAATGTCAACCGATGAATCAAAATTTTCACAATTCCAATTCTCCCGGTTTTGACAAATTCCAACCCCCACAGTATTCCATCAGTCATCAGACTTCCGAGCCTTCACAGCATTTCAATGATTACGAGGAGTGTAATCTTCCTCAAAGTTCTGAAGAAATACGCATTCGAAAGAAACTACAAATGAAAAGAATGGTGTGTAAGCTTCAGCAGATGAATATAAGAATCAGATATGATGACGATGATGATGAGGATACTATTCAAATGAAGGAATATTATGAGAGCTTGTCAACTGAAATCACACCCGTAGCTCCCATTGACTCTCTCATAATGGGGGACGAGCCTCTTAGCACTATTCCAGAAATGGAATCGTCTAGTGTTGAGAGCCTTATCCCAATCCCAAGTGAGTTCGAGGATATCTCCGATAATGTGTGTGATGAGCCTCTTGATGATAATTCTTCTCCTCCTCGTGACATTCCAAACGATCATGTCGAGATGTTCTCCGATTCTGACAACGATTGTACTTCGTTTGACGATTCTTTATCCTATGGAGACATCGATTATGTCGAGGAGCTACCTTCTGAGCTAGATAGCTTAGAGGAAGTGAGAGATTCTGATGATCTGGAAATTGAGGACGAGATACTTCGTGAAAAATTGTTCAATATAAATCTCCTCGTTTCTAAGATCGAATCATTCTGTGCTAAGCCAGCTTCATCTCCTATCCCCGTTGAGGATAGTGACTCTACATTGGACAAGCCCGAAACATCTCTTGAGCTTGGGGCTTTTTCCAATGATTCTCTTCATGAAGAGTTCTCCGGTGAACTCTCTCAAGACATATCTCCTCCGGAATATGATCATTTCTATTTTTATCTTGAGGATGATATTGGCTCGGAGGAAGGTGTACTCTATCATAAGAGTTTGCTTATTGATAATACTACCTTCACCCTTCCTCCCGATATGTCTACATTTGAGGATGAAGAATGGATCCTAATTGTTATAAACATCTTTCTTCCATTCCTCACATATGATGTGACTTCCTCTCTTCTTCACTCCTTCGGGAGTGAGGACACTATCTTTGACCCCGGCATTTTCATTTATCATTTGTGAGCCGGGTCTTTCTCTGTATATCTCGTCGGTGTGGAACTTTCACGTGCTTCAAATGTTTGTCCAAACATCTTGAATGAAAGTCCGATAGAGATTGTTTCTTCCACTTTGCTTCCCCATGAACCAATGAATACGGGGTCGAGTCAAGCTAGCGACTCGGAAATAAAAAACAGTAGCACACACCATATGGGTTTTCACCCATATTTCTGACTTCTTACCCCTTTCTACCACCTAAGTGTGGGGGTGATGCCCCACATGTTATATATATATATATATATATATATATATATATATATATATATATATATATATATATATATATATATATATATATATATATCTTAAAAAAAAAAAAAAATCATTCTTAATAATGGCCGTAGTATTTCCCTTTTACGTTCTCAGTTTCGGCATAACCGCCGGTACTTTGAATATTGAGGGCAATATTCATTTCTAAGTGTGGGGGGGAATTCTCACGAATTTTATCATGTATTATCCACCCAATTCCCCCGTTTTTGGCCAAAATTTTTTTTGGAGTAAGTGTTCTACACTTGCTCAGCTTGGTTATCAGTCCGCCATGTTTGATAAACTAAAGGATTGGCTAATCCAGGAACAAACGGCTCTTGGTAAAGATTTCTCAAATCCGTTTATATGGCTTGCAATTTGCCCAAAATTGTATGGTTCTCAACTCACCATATCCTAAAAAGTGAAGAGTTGGCTAGCCCGCAAGTTTATTACTTGTGGTAAAGGCAGTGGAAAATCCATAATTGGTAATCAGCTCACCAAAGATAATTCTGATAATTTATCTAAGAGTTGGCTAGTCCAGAGCAAACGGCTTCTGGTAAAGACAAATCAAATCCGTTTACAGCTTATGATTTGCTCAAAATCATTTGGTTATCATTGTACCAAGGTTCTTACTTGAATCAAAACAATTGGCTACTCCAGAAGTGATGGCTTTTGGTAAAGAGTTTTTAAAATCCATTGAAGTTTTAAAACATTGCTAGGGACTAGCAATATCTTAGTGTGGGGGATTGATGAGTGTCTAAATACTCATCATTTTTGTACAATCTAAACTGCAAAATCATCTGAAAACACTCAAAAATGCATCAAAATGATGAAAATATCACAAATCAGTGTTTTATGTGTTTCAAATGCAAAAATGTTTAAAATCAGATGAAAAACATATCAAGTTTGCAAAATTGGCAGTTTTAGTCCCCCAAGTTTCACAAGTTGTCAAAAACAGTCCCTGGTAAATCAAAATAAAGAAAAATATCATTCAAGGTCCCTGAAATATTTTAAATTGTCAAAAACGGTCCTTGAATGAATCTTTGGTCAAATGGCGGAAAAGGTCCTTCAACTTTGAAAAGTGGCAAAAATAGTCCTTGGAAGTTTGAAAATGTCTATTTTGGTCCTTGTACTATTGGAGCTTGTCAGTTTTGGTCCCTTGAAACAACTTTGAGATATTGGCAGATTTGGTCCTTGAATTTTCAGAAAATGCAAAACAAGTCCTTGTATTAATACAAGCCTTGACCCTTTGTACCACTTGACCCTTGCCATATGCACCTTTGGACCCTGCCATACACTTGTGACCCCCTTTGTTTGACCCCCCCCCCTTTGTCTGATATTAACCCCAAGTCAAACCGGTCAACCCTATCATCCATTTCCCTCCAAAGTCTTTCTCTTCCAACTGCTGCCCTGAAATCACTCAACCAACCTCACCTCCAGCTCACATACACCTCCCCTTGTCCCCTCCACCTCAACAACATCCAAGAATCATTAAATGATCCCTCCTTCCTTGTACTCAACCCCTCATCTGTTAAAAGTCAATTTGGCGCCAAAATTCATCAAACGGCTAAAATCATCTCAAGTGATCCAATGGTCTAGAAAAATGGTGGGATATGCTCAGAGGCTAGTGGGAAGACCTTTTGCTATAAAAGAGAAGAAAGAGGAGAGGAGAAAAGTAGTAGTTTAGTTTTACTTTTTCATGTATGTCGTTTTTTAAGTTTTATGTTTTAATTAAGTTCTAATTTGTAATTTAAATCTTCCTTGTACTAAAGTAAAGTTGTTAAGTCTATTATAAATCATTTTCAGTATCAATTCGAAGTTTATCCAAGTTTCATGTTTTTAAGATTTCTTTTATATATGCAATTTTAAATGAACTAAAAACCAAGCTTCAAAAAGCTTCATTATACTTCAAATAAGCTCACCTAAGCTGTCCATAGCTTTAAGTGAGCTTATAATTCATTTCTAAGCAAAATTGCCCTTGGTCAACAAAAGTCAACTGAAAAGCTCATTTGGAAATGGTTATGGAATTGGGTTGATGCAGTGCTGATTTGGGTTTGATATCAGTTTTAGAATAGTGTTTTTTATCCCTTTTAGCATGCCATTGTGGCAGGACTTTGGTTAGTACTGATTCTGTTATAATTTTGCATCAGCTGATTTCATTTGCATATTAGTAATAGTAGTTATTTGATTATCATTACTGTTACATAGGTCGTTTAATATCATTAGATGTTTGTTATGGTTTAGTTTTGAGGATTTACTGTGGAGATTTACTTGTTAGTAGTATATAAACCAGTGTTTGGATCAGTGGTTTAATTGAGATTGGGACTTGGTCTGTGCTTAAGATCTGTCAACTTAGTCTCAATTAGGACCACTAAACTTAATTTGGTCATTAGTTTGCATATTAGAGTAGTTATAGTCAAAATTGTATTCAATCTAGTCTCTTGCTCATGCCTGCTAGTTTAAGCTTATAAATTCTTGCATTTAGGAATATAATCAGTAGCTTTAGCTTGCATTAATCTTAGTTCAACCTTAGATATCATAATCATTCCATAATCTTGTTTTGAATTTCATTTTAGTCAAACTTGCAAATCTGTCAAAAAGTCAAAATTTTTCTAATTGCTGTTTTTGAATAAACTTTAGAATTTTATTGTGTAGTTAATATTAAGTTTTAGCTTAAATCCTTTTGGGATAGTAATATTTAGCTGCTAAACTAAATTATAAAAATACTAGTTTGCTTTTATTCAGCTTATAAAGTGCTTATTCATTAGCTTGTTTTAGACACCTTTTCTGTAAAATGCCCTGTGCACAGTTTTGGTGTCATTTTCACAAGCTTGTAAAAAGCTTGTTAGTTGGTCAAAGCTTGTGATACTTATTTCTTTGGAAAGCCAACCAAGCCATTTCAAAGTTCCAATTTTGGTTTTTCAATTTCTAGCTTGTTTACTAGGGCTGCATCTAGCTTGTTTCTTGTCCCATATTAGTTCAAAGCTGCAGCAGCTCAGTGTGCTTATTAGCTTAAAATTGCTTCTATAGTGCTTATTTCCTTTTATTTATTGCTTATTCAAGTTTTTTTTATAGCTTGTGTGAGTAAACTTAGTTAATTTGAAGCTTTTAAGAAGCTTGGATAAGCTTGTATAAGCTTATGTTAAACAGCCCCTTTGTTTCTTCTTTTGAGCCAATAAGCTCTAAACAGCTTATTTAGCTCAATTTTTTTAGAGTAAACTGCTTAATCAGTCCTTATTTAGTTTATTTTATCTTTTGCAACTTATATTTACAGCTTATAGCTTTTAGAATAGCTTTTCTTTTTTTAAAAATTCTCTTTTCTCCACTTAAGCCAACTGTTAAGCTTTTCAAGCTCAAACAGCTTATTGGCTCATTTTTAGAAAAAGTTGTAGTTGTGAAAAGTGCTTATAATCTTTAGCTTAATTAGTTTGTAAAATAAAAATCGAAAAAAAAATGTTTAGCAAAAAGGTGGGGAGGCAGGCTCGAACCTGAGACCTCCCACCTTTGAGAGTGTTAATGTGTACCTGTATAGCCAGCGCCCTTGGGACTTGTCTTGGTTATCTTTTGCACAATTAAATACATAACCCCATTTTGTCTATTAAGCTTATACAAACTAATTAGCTTATTTGTAGCTTATTTAAGCCAGCTTTTTCCTCTTTTGCAATTTTCTTATCTTTGTATTATTAATAAGTATTTTATAAAAAAGTTTCAGATTTTTCTAAATAGTTTTAGTATTTTTAAACATTTAATTAGTGTAAAATCTTATTTAATTCATAATAAAAAATATAAAAGTCTAAAAAATATAAATCTTTTTTCTAAAATTTTCTTTTGTCATATAGTACGTAATAAAATTGTTTTTACACTTGTAGGACTTTTATTTCATAAATTTTACGTTTTTGCTTGCGCACTCGCGTAATTTTTAAACTTAACGTACGTTTTTATTTTAAATCACGTTTTTAGATAATTTAAGTTTACGTTTTGATTAAAATAGTTTATTTAAGCTATTTTGTTTTATAAAATCACAAAAACATCATTGTAAAAATAGTGATAGCGTTTATTTAATATATTTTAGCTTTTTAATTTCTTTTAATTTGCATTTAAGTCGCTGTAATTTATTAATCTTTTCTTTAGGTATAATTATCCATCAAAAACCTTTCTGATCACTATCCTTAGTGATCATTCTATCATCTGAGTTAGTTTTGACACACCATTGAGTCTCCGTGGGACTAAACGACCCGGGAATTCATTCTATTCTCCAGGACTTCATTGTATTTGTGTTTTAAGCAGTTTTAAGTCTATTACGGTTAGCCGTTCACAAGTGGCTAGCTTGTGTGATTAGACTTGACTGGTTCAGCACAGATCATAAGGTCTGACTTTACATAGAGATTTACCTCTCCATTACAATCTCGCCAAGTACTGTCATGACGTAAATTGCAACTTCAAGTGTTCCTTTTAATTAGATGGCATATTCTTAATTTTAAAAGGGTACTAGTTTTGATTTTATGTGGTCAAATCAAATATGTACAAAGATGTCATGCATTCATCTTGTAGCATAAATTTAATAAAAAACTTTTTATTACCAATTCTTAAAGATCAAATTATCAAAGTTTTGATTGAGGTATTGGGTTCACCAATCAAGGAATTTAGTATTAATTATCATCCATTATACCGTACTTTTGCATAAGTGTAAACACTTAGTGTTTCGGATAATTACCACCGAAGTGGCGCATGGAATTAAAACTAATTCGCCCTTAAGATGAGCTTGCACATTTATATGGCTTACTAAGTAGCTCCACTCGAACTTACAGGGGGCAGAGGACCAGGTACGCGCTAAAGCACAACCTAAGACATCCATTCAGTGTGACTATGCGCACTTCTTTAAACCCCTTTTGTTAGTTCATTCGTGTGGGTGAGCCGTTCAGTCATTGTACCAAAGTCACCAATCAATTAAACTATTTGACAACTTAACTCTTCCAAAACAATTAAATTTCGCCATTGTTTAGTCCGTATTATTTTTCTATTCAAAATTACCCTTTGCTTAAAACTGTCAAACATAATAAACAAACAAGTAACAAATAAAAAATAAACTACTAAAAAACAATGCGCACATAATAAACAATTTATACGTGTAAACAAGTAGCCACATGCAACTTATTCGATAAAATCCTATTAATAATCAATATCTAGGTTAAATTAATGTATATATTAATTTAGGGTTTTCACTCCAACAATAGAAAGTGAGCCACATACATCGATGAATCGATTGCGTAAACCCTTAATTAATTATACCAAATTGAACATAATTGATTCCTTAATATATTAATTGGAGTCTTCCCCAATTCAAGATTTATCATAAATAAATATGTCTCAACAATTAAACAATATATCAAAGCAACTTATCCATGACTAACATGCATGTATAGTCATGGACATCATAACAATTATTCAAGTAAGTCACAAGATCGCATATAAAAATTCCATGACACATAACAAATTATTCATGAATTTATCACGTAATCAATATTAATTCTAGGTTTTAATAAGGTTAGCAAACAATTTTCAAAACCCTAAAAATAAATATGTATATGTCGACTTTTAAAAAAAATGGTACGCCCCCATTTAAAAAAAAATTCGACCAAAACATAAATAAGCATAAACCCTAGATAAATATAGCAAACAACATACAAGTATTTGTTTTATTACGCGTTTATGTAATTAATTACTCATTAAAACCAATGACTCGTGATGCCACTGTTGAAATTAGATATCAAGACATTCAAATAAATAATCACAAAACATCAAAGTAATAGTGCGGAAGCGTATAGGATGTATTAACGAATAATTAATTAACATAAAGAATATGCGTACCTTTGTTGATTCTAGCCGAACAAGAATCAAATCCACAAACTAGCAACGGATGAACCCTAATTTGATTTAGTTAGGATTATATGAATTACCCCTTACCGTTTTGTAATTCAATCCAAGATAATAACAATAGTGTGTTATTACTATGTTCTTGTACACACGTACTAAACCGAATTAAAGTAATGCTAGTTTTTAGTAAACAAACAACTTGGTTTTGTGGAAAAGACTTGGATCGACCCTATAGGGGTATCGACCGGTTTTGGAGAGCAAAAACACACACAAACAATTTTAGGGTTTAGCTTGTGAATACAAGAGGTGCAAAAACAAGACCCCTAGCCTTGTTTATATACCCAAGCAAACTTGGTGAACAAGTTGTGGATTGTTTCCTTATCCCCTATGCCGATCGGTTCTATACCTCAACAAGGGGTTCCGGAATCTTCCAAACTTTGCAATTAAGTCCTTTTCCAAATACCTTTAACGACCGTTAGTCCATTACATTAATTACTTAACGTCCGTTAGTTATTTCGTTTAATAAATAAATATAACATTTACATTTAATTATTAACTTTAAATTCTCATACGTAAAGTGTGCAATCCCATAGTCTCGAGTTCGATCCTAACTCACGTCTACTAATTTATATCCATAAAACTAACAACAACCACCCACATCCCACATTAGTCATCTCGAATCATTTTAGCCAACATTGATCAATTAATAATTTTAGTGTAAGTTACATATTTGAGCTTCATTTTTATGGAAACGCCACCGAAATGGTGACGACGACAAACATGTGGCCAAAACAAGAAACGTTAACTTTTGAATGCGAGCTCGTATTACCGACGATGAGGCCATGATGAGATATTTTGGTGCATGAGTTTATTTGCATACCTCCTTGCTTGGATTTGTCTCTTTTAAGTTTATGTTGTTAGGAGCGGTAATATATACGTATCAACTTTGCCGACTCTATGTTAATTCATATCAATTATAGTTGAATAAATCAATCCAAAGCAAACTGTGTTAATTCATATAATACAGAGGTTTTGGTGATGGTGTATAAAGGTATGCTTGCTCTTATGCACCTAATATGTTAGTTCAATTTCAATTAACACTTTGCCTAGTGTTTATTATAAATTTCAGGTCTTAAGCTTATGATTTCGAACACTTTGCCTAGTTTTTTATTATCTTGGTGACACCTTCCAACATCTGAACAACTTTCCCCATGGATCCATGTCCTCGTTTTCGTGGTTTAGAAGCTTGGTATCGATGATTGCTTCCATATTTTCTTTGTCAAACTCTTTTTTACACCTAAACAGAATTTTTTTTTCGGCTGGTTCGTTTAGAAACTTCAAAGTTGCGTCTTCCACAAGCTATCTCTAACAAAACCATCAATAACTATAAACATCTAATTTGGATGTGATCGGTAGGTTAGCAAGCCATTCTGGAGCCAAGTACCCTCGAGTCCTGACACTCGTTGACGTTCGGTATCGATGGTCTTATGGGTTTACTAATTTTGCAAGCCCGAAATCCAAAACTTTGGCATTGTAATTCTCGTCTAGAAGGTGCACAACGCCTAAACTTTGGCGTTGCAATTCTTGTAGTGACATTGTGTCTCGATTACTGTTGCTTTAGTTTTACAGCCAACCATTTGACGCAGTTTTACAGTCAACCATTTGACGCCCACATTAGTGAATCCTGACCAAACCAAATCAGGCAAGAATTGAACTTTCTGGTTCAGTTAAGTTATAAGAACCAAGAATCGGGATGTCACTATAACATAACATATGCCAAAGCAGGATGCAAAGTTGAGCGACACTAGTAACTTGAATTCGAATCAACTAATACTAGTTTAGAAACGAGTAAAGGTCGATTTAGTAACAATGCACCAAACTAAACCAATATTACCAAAACAGAGTATGCCCGTGTTAATAGTCTAACCTCGTTATTCGGATCTGGTAATAAAATAAAAGAACTCGATCATCGTAATTACAGGAATAAAAAAACTAAATAAACTTGATCATTAAACACCCTGACAGCTTGACCATGATCATATAATTAGGAAAATTATGTGACTAATTAATATCATTGACAGCTTGATCATCTATTTAAAAAATACTAACATATATTCATTAACATTACAAAACGCAACTTGATCATATAAAATTGAAACTGGAAATTGTGTGTACAAAGAGCCCCAACTACTTTGGTAAATCTACACATTCATTCATTTGAAACCCAAATTGATTTTGAGCTTCTCCAGTTTTACAAAAGAAAATCAAAACATGTCAACCTCAAACACCCAGTTTAATCACTTACGAATCCCACTTGATGAAATACAAAAAGCCACCAACAATTTTTCTGAAAAAAATATAATTGGTGATTTCGGCTATATATACGAAGGGCAGCTCTTGCACTCCGGGGAGATAATAAATATTTCCGCCAGGAGGTTAGATCGTAGTCAAGGACTAGGAGACGTGGAGTTCTGGACAGAAATTTCTGTTCTTTCCAGTCTCGAACAACCTTTCCCGATCACATTCTTATCTTTCAAACATTCCAAAATGTTATCAATAGTAAACCCGAGCTTTGTGAATGGTATAAATATCCACGGGTATGAGAAATTGTCACCACGGGTGTTAGGGTGTGAGTCGTTTAACGAATTGTTGATCATATACTTGTGGTTTCTTGACATAAAGACCCATGTAGCCCCTGCCGCGAGTGTCACTGATTCAACGATTAGTATCACTAACCCTATCGTTTTAGCCGACTTCAACCCGTTTCTTTTTGGTGTTCGTGAAGAGCACAAATACCCGTCTGCCGATTCACAAAGACCTTCATTTTGGATGAATGACTCGCACTACAAGAAAAAAGTCTTTTAGTGACACACAAAAAGTGTCAGAAAATGTCAAAAAAAGTGTCACTAAATATATTTTTTTTCACCTTCACTTATAAAAAGTGTCATTAAAAGTTCAGACGGTAAAAGTATATAGTGACACAATTTACTGACACTTAATAGTGTCAGGAGAGGTTGAGACTATTTTTGACACAAACATGTGTCACTATAGGCTACCAATAGAAATTTAAGCCACGTCCCATTAATAACCTTTTACATTCACTATCAACACATCTTTTCAACACAAACCTACAGATGAGTCTGTTCCAAAAATAACATAAATACAAGATAAAAAGAATATGCAACATAGAAGTTAAAAACTCAATGTTGTATAAGAGAGTACCAGTGATATAGTATCAGATTCATTCACTTCAAAAACCGACAATATAGGTCATTCGCCTACTTTAACAATGCATTACAATGTTGGTTAATAGCTCAATATGAAATTATACACACATAATACCTTCTACAGAGCTTGGCGTGCAGCTTACCTCTTAAGTTCTCTCTTTCTTTTGCTTCGGAATCTACTGCTAATTCTGCATTCCTGAGTGCCTCTTCTGCAGCCTTTGCTTCCTCTTGCAGTCAAGATTTTTCTATATAGTAACATGACCTCAAGTTGAGTGATATGCTAAACACAAGAACATACAGATACAAAAACAAAACAAAATGCCTGCAACGAGGAAAATAGCAAAGAATATCTACCTACTTTTCTCCGATTTTCAAGATGATCTTTCTCAAGCCTCAACCACTACTAGAAAACACGGCAACAATGACGGTCAAATCCGTCGGTAATCCGTCAGTGACGGCTATTGCTGACGGATCACCAACTGAAACTTTTCGTCGGTAATATCGCTGTCGGTAATTTTACTAACGACTTTTACCGACGGATTCCCAAAATCACTAACGGAATTTTCCGTTGCTAATCTGTCATTAACTACCATAAACAATGCCAGATTTTCCGTCACTAATCCGTCATTAATTTACCAAAAATTACTAACAAGTTTCCCAACGGATTTCTAACAAATTCTACCGACGGATATGTGTTAGTAATGCCGACAGTTTACTAACGCTTTACCGGCATATATTACCCACGGTCTACCAACGTTTCGGGACATATCAACATAACTATAAACAAAATAATTTCCCAAAAGAACATACATTAAAGTCATGCTTTAAATTTTGCAAATCAACATACAGATCTTACTTTAGAATTACAAGATCAACGTAACAAAATGCTGTTAATATTTGATATCCGACTACAAATACCAAAAGATACTACCGTCAACTATATATTAATTAGGTGGGAGGGGGTGTGGTGATTTTCATAGCACGATATCTTAGGACTCCTTAAGCTTGGCTTGCCAGTCACGACGATCATCTTCCCGTTGGTCCTCAAATTCCTTCCTTAGAGCGATTTCACAGCGAACTCCATCTTCTCGTTGCTGCTCCAACTTTTCTTCGAATCAAGTACCTAAATATGGATACATAAAAAAACATACATAATATAAAGTGCTACATGCCTAAATACTTTATTGTTACAAGATCACATATTGAAAATTAAAAGTCGATACATAAGACCAGGTCACCATTAGTTTAATTCAGTTAGAGTATAACGATACAAACTTGAGCTGAATGAAAGATGATTTTCAAAAGAAATAATTACAAATCAATGATCAAAAGGATATAGAATTGACCATGGTCTATATACTGCACATGAAAACACTTTAACTGATTAGGCAATAAAATGTAATCTCATAACTTAATACCAGATTTGGAATTGACTTGGGTTGCATATTGTCACGAGAATAGCCAAACTGGAGGTTTAAATATACCATTGTTGCATAAATGTACTGCTAATGATTTCTCTATCTTAAAATCTATGACTATTCAATACTTAAGAAATCTATGACTATTCAATACGTATTCAATACCAGCACTTGCTCTAAATGACCCATTTCATCATAAACTAACCCACTATGGCCCATTAATACCCATTATAACCAAGTTATATTCAATAAAACTAAAACAGGTTGTTAATAGAGAAAAGGATCAAGTCTCAGTCGATGTCAAGTCAGGTCTGGACAACAATCAAGTACCTGAATAACAAAAAGAATGAAAAAATTAGAACTTATAAAAACATAAGACATACATTAATATTTTGTATTCTTGAAAAACAGTCTAATAACAACAATCATTTTTAATATAATAGGTGAAAAACTATAAAGGCATACTATAATCATCATCCGAAGAATGATTAGATAGACATAGATCATCTTCAATATCCTCATCTGAATCATAATCTAAATCTTCAAACTCTCCTTCCTCGTCAATGTCTTCTTCATATATTATATTATCAACTTCTTCTACTTCCCCTTCAATGACAAGACAGACGGGTTCAATTTCCTCATTCGTACTTGTGCTTGGTGTACACATTACTCTATCATTTTCTTAAAAGAAACGATCCTCGTCCAAATTTTCATCATCAGAAACGTCACTAACACTATCTGCTAATTCAAATATGCCCCTTGGCTTTGTCTTGACAATAGCCCACCAATCTTTCAAATCCCTTGTCATTGAAGAATATGATGCATAATACACTTGAATTGATTGTGATGCTAGAACATACGGATCACTAGTGCGCAGCTTAGACTTGTATTTGATATCAACTAATCCATGTTTCTGATTAACCTTTACCCCTTGAACCGGATCAAACCAATGACACTTGAACAACACAACAACGCTACGAGTTGATTCGCTATGATACTCGACCTCTAACACTTCATCCAACACTCCATAGTAGTCACACACATCGTCGTTATAAACCGATCCTTTCACGCATACACCGCTATTTTGTGTGACACGACCATTACCATATGAACGTGTATGAAATTTGTAACCATTGAAAAAATATCCATTATGGGATCGATATTTCCGTACTGGTCCACGGGCTAGATCCTTCAATTGTGTAGCAGTATCATCTTGACTTTGACGAACCTATAGAGACAATATGTGTAAATTTAAAGACATATACATGATTAAGTTTCACAAGAATAGTAAGGGAAAAACTTACATATTCTTCGAACCACCGAGCAAAGTTTTCGTCTTTGTATCTATCACGTGTTACTTCGTCAAAACCAGGATGTACATCACTCACCCACTGATTAAACAAACATAAAGTAGACATCACCTCTTCACAACTAAGCAAGATATAAGTATGAGCTTTAAGCAAATCAACATCTGTAAGTAGTCTTCTTTTCCACTTTTATCTCGTAATCTCTTAGATGGAACTTTGAATATGCTTAAGTGAGAGTCCTTTTGCGTAGAACTCGAACCAATAATATCTGGTGCAAAGTTTCGAGGATCACGATTTAGCCGAGTTTCATATGTTTCGTCAAAATAGAGAGAACACTAGGTAGAGAGTTCTTCAATTCTATACGACTCAACAATAGACCCCTCAACCCTTGCTTTGTTTTTAACTGTTCTTTTCAATATTCCTAACTTTCTGTAACATAATAAAAACTAAGTGTTAGCAAAATAATAGGTATTTTTTTATCAAATGAATTGTAAAGATACTTATAAAATTACCTTTCATAGAGATACATCCATCTATATTGCACCGGACCACCGAGAATAGCTTCATACGGCAAATGTATTAAAAGGTGTTCCATAGAGTCAAAGAATCCTGGGGGAAAGACTTTTTCCAACTTGCAAATAGTTTCAACAATACTTATTTTCATTTTGTGCATGTCATCAATGTGCAACACCCTTGAGCAAATTACACGAAAAAAAGTGCATAACTCTGTTATTACATCCCATATTGCATCTGGTATCATACCTTTGGTGACAATGGGAAGCAACCGTTGTATAAACACATGACACTCATGACTCTTAAAGCTATAAAAGCTACAATCTTTAACGTTTACGCATCCCTTTATGTTTGAAGCATATCCATCAGGAAATTTCACCGTCGTCAACCATTCACATACTTTCTTTACTTGTGGCTTGCTCATTGTATATGATGCTTTTGGTTTCATCTCTTTATTACCTTGTTTGTATATATGTAACTCTGAACGATCACAATACAAGGATATGTCTTTTCTTGCCTTAACATTGTCTTTTGTTCTAGGAGAAACAAACTCCCCTGTTGGGGCTGCGTAACAGCAAAACAAACACACTCTTTGGAGCAGTTAATAATCAAATTCAATCAGCCAAGTTGGGGCTGCGTAACAACAAAAAGAAACATCCCTGTTGGGTGGGCTGCTGAACCAAGTAGAAAACACAACATCAAACCAATATTTACACCCCTGTGACTCGAATTAAATAAACTCAATAACGACCCTCACGGGTTTGTGTTTGACACCGAAAGAAATAACCAAAATAAACACACTCCTGGGTGAGTTTGTGAACCGCAAAAACATACCAATGACAAACTATCATACTCGTGGTGTCGTGGTCGAACGTGGCCAAACCAAAACAAACAAGACCGAGCCTACACGGCCTCGACTTGAACCCCCGCAGGTTACTACACTCGACTGGATACCAAAAAGACTACTTAACCAAGTTTCCAAATACGCCACAGGCACCAAATAAAGCTAAAACTTATATAACCAAAACATAAACCCAAACCAAACGTACCCTATTAGTCCCGTTATATCCGAATCCAAACATAAATAATCATAAGCTATACTAGTCGATAAATAATCAATTAAGCCACAACAATAAGCACACCGAATCAAACAATATAAAAACCATAAACCACGATTCTTACGATGATACTTTTGATACAAAACAACTTTTAATCTGTTACAATCACATAATCTTTTTATACAAATTCAAGTTTTACATTTGAATCAAAATAAGAAAAATAAAAACAAAACTTGGTGGGTTTCGACATACCCACGAGAAGCAACAGGATGATGGTGACAAATGGAATGAAACCCGACTTCGGTACACGAATCGAACCCGAACCAATCCTTTATTCGGTACACGACTTCGGGTAGCAATGATGGTGAATGGCTTTGACTTTTAGGTGTGTGTTAGCTTTTTTATTCGACCGTTTGCTGAGTAGGTTCACGGGATTAGATTCTGGTCACATATATTTGAATAATGAAAGATGTGGGTTGGGGAGATTGGTGTAGCCGCGGAAGGGGTGAACGGAAGGTTGGAATTTGGGAATTTAGTTGTGGATAATGATAGGATAATGTGTCTTATCTATATTTAAGGGTTCAAGACTTCAAGATGTGTGGTGAAGCTGGGAAACCACACCATAACGTCTCTATGATTTTGATTTTGGGGAAAATGGTGGGGCGTGACTGAATTAGTCATAGGTTGGAGGGAACAAAAAAGATGGAGGGATCTAAAAAAGTGATTTTGATTTTGGGGGAAATTTCGAGCGGGATATAATGAAAATTTGGGGAAGAATAAATTTTGAGGAAAAGTTTTTAAAACTAATATAAGGTAGAAATGTATGATCACAAAATTCAATAAATTGATTTACTATGACAACTTCATTTGTAAAAATATTACTTTATTAGTCTTGTGTAGGGATGAGCACCGAATGTTCAAAATCGAACTGGACCGATGAAACTGACTGAATCGACAACTCGTCGGTTCAATTTTGGTTTGAGGTTTTACATGATTTCGATTTCGGGTCGAGTCGGTCGGTTTGGTCCAAAACTGACAAAAACATACCAAAATACACCTAGACCGAAAAAAAACCGAACCGAACCCACAATATTCGGTTCGCGTTTTTCACGATTTTCTCGATTCGGGGGTCGAGTCAGGTCGGTTTATGACTGATGCTCAGCCCTAGTCTTGTGTAGACAATATTAAGATTAAATGGGTGTTTGTTTTATCTTATTTTGTTAGTTTGTTTACATATTTCATTAAAAAAAAATAATAATAATAAGTTCATTGTACTAAATAAAGTTGTTTTGGGTAAAAGGTTTATTTTGGAAAATTTCGTTAAAAAGAAAAGAGAAAATGATATATGTTACAATGATGCACGGAAGACGGCCGAAGATATATCCTTAAGTTGTCCAAGAAAACAACCAATTAGCTAACATGCCGAAAAACCCGCTCGACCACAAACCTTTGCTCAAACACACAAGAGAACAATCAAGCTTAAAAATGTTCATAAACGAATGGACAACGAAAAACGCCTTCACACAATTATTAACAAAGAGAGTTTATACCGTATGTACTTTTTTATTGCTCATTATGATTAAAGAATGTCTTCTTACAAGCGTACTTCGGGTAGGTACTAACACTAACATCACGCCTTCATATATTTAATTTTAAAAAAACTAACAAACCTAAAACAAGAATACATCAGTTAGGTGCCAACACTAACACTAACATCGTGTCTTGTGTATTTAAGTTTAACTAAACTAACAAACATAGATACAAGTTTAGTATCAAATAATATATATTAAAAATCGCAAATTCCAGTTGGTAATCTGTCGGTGGCACTTGCAGATTGCAAACAGATACCGTTACATCATTAACGTGTCACTAATCCGTCAGGAGTTAATGACGGATTACCAGCGGATCTTCCTCCGTCACTACTTTGTGACAGAATACTGACGAAATCTAATATCCGTCATTAGTGCGTCAGAAATCCGTCAGTATTCATTGACAGATTACTAACGGATTTTAGTGCATCGGCAATCCGTCATAAATCTGTCAGTATTCCGTCAACAACACTCACTGTCGGCAATCCGTCAGTAATTCCGTCAGTAATTACTAACGGATTTATTTCCGTCAATAAATCCGTCAGCGTTGCCCTGTTTTCTAGTAGTGAACCTTTCCCTATCCTGCTCCTCAACTTGAAAATCATAATATTACGTTCTCAAATACAGTACTTGCAACGAGACATATTTTACACTGGAGGTGGCAAATTAGACATATTTTCTTATAGGTGGTCTTTTTAGATAAGTTTTATATCTAGCTAGTCAAGTGGGAAAATTAGATATCTACAAGGAAACGGGTTAAAAGTGACCTGAATAAAAAATTGAATGCCTAAACCTAATGGTCAAAGTGGGTAAATTAGATAACTAGCGCAGATCGTTCACATACCGTTTCAACACACACTTTTTTTTACAAGGATTACGTAGACCAACCTAACCACTACAAAATAGTTTTCCTATCTTGAAATGTTCCCAATCCACTCAACACACACACATTTTGCCACCTCTAATATGCATGACATGGAGCATAAGGCCAAATTATACCTTTTCGTTGGCTTTTTCTTTAGTTTTGAGAATGGTGTCAGCAAAATGGCTTCTCAAAAGAGTTGCACGGTAAAGTTTATCAGGAGACACTTGCCTTTTGTGGAGCACTCTCCCCTAAAATATGATTTATAGCAAATTACGGGTGTGAGAAGATGCCACAAAACTAACAGCACAAAACAGGCTCTGCATTTATTTCAATGCTTACCCTCTTGATGGATTATATGTGAAACTCCCCAATCCGACCATTCATTTACTCAAAGCACCCAAAGTCAACATATCCAAAACTATCTCATAAAACTAAACACAAACAGAACGAAACCTACAATTATATTAAGTATCGAAATTCCAAACTAAGTTGCACAGTTTATTTTTAGACATCGCATTGATGATAGATAGAGATAAAAAGAATTTTCAAAAACTTTGTTTAAAGCATATAAAGGTTCCAAAACTAACCTTAATGAAACCAATTTCCTTGGCATTGTTGTGGAAGCATTGCCGGCAGCACATGAGCCCGTACGTTCTGATGAGTCCATGTGAGTTACCGCACACACGACTGTTATAGAAACAACAAAAAACGTATTAGTCCATCAACTCAACCACAATAATAAATGTCTAAAACTAAAGAAACAGACACATATAATAAATGTCAACAACACCGAATGTTGTTTTAGATCTATACCCAATACTTGTCAATTACAACAGTTCCAATGCATCCTTTCTTGCTATCAGAATTCACTTTACATGCAACACCGAAAGAAAAAAAAAATAAGCACCACAACCTCTAACACTAAGCCATTTGTCCCATGACAAATCTATTACTCAAGACTAAATCTATATACCACTAGCAAGAGGATAAAAATTGGTCATTTTATATCGGTTACAAGAGGATTTCATCTTTTCTTACCTTAAACGGGCCGAATAAAAAGAGAGAAATATATGTATTAATCATATGTTCCAACATATTGTCATACCCAACAGAAACTAGTAATATTGTGAACTAGAACAAACAAAACTAACCTGCTGTCCAATTATGTATGCATTACTCTCCTTGAACTAGGGCCCACCAAGGTCTTCACTAGAGGTCGGATTGCCAGCTGTAGTGGCTGAACCAGGGTTATAGCCTGCAAGGGTAGAGCCATAAGGTCCATAACCACCAGGCATTTCAATATGTCCTGAGTTCCCTGCATTACCTCCGCGCTTGTATTGTGGAAGTGGACACTGTTATTCAAGAATTGATGAACCATAAGGCATAAATTTTGGACCATAAGGCATAAAATTTGGAGGATTATGGGACAGGTGAACCCCGGTTGGCTGCTTGAACACAGGCAATGGTTGCTGAGTCACAGCTAAAAAAGAGACTTGCGTAACCGCACCAGTTTGTGAAGCTACGGGTGTTGGACCAGCAGCAGACAACACTAAGGAGTTACCAACCTGCAGCAAATGCTTAATAGTAAGGATATAACTAAATACTGCAAACAACATAGATGTAGGGGAAAAATACACAAACCTCCTGAGATGATAACATCGGAACATTAAGGGTGACATGCGACCATCACCATCAGCACCAGAATGGTAGAACTGGGCATAATAGCTTGTTGGGTCAAATGGTTGCGGAACCTGAAAGTAAAAAAGAGCTTAAACTTAGACTTTACTCTTTCTTTAATCATTTAACACCCGTACTAAAAAAATAGAGATGCTATTGGACAAGTTATCTTCATGTATTATAAACAAAACTTACTACAAGACTTGGGGCGTGGAAACCATCACGTCCCTGAGACTCGTTGCTGTCAAAAGATGAAAGTTGGTTCCCAATCACTGGTGGCATGAAGCCAAAACTGAAATTAGGTGATGTGTGAACAGGGTATTGATGGCCTGCGGTTGGGAGTGAAGTCTTTTTCATGGGCTCTTGGTACTTAGGGGCCACATTTGACAAGACATCACCGTCAGCTTGATGGAAAGATTTCAAGCCAATCAGTGTTTATGCTTTATCTGAAACGAGTCAAATAAAATATTCAGCCAAAAAGGGAACTGGTCAAATGGGCAGCACCAATCGATAGCAGGCCAAAGTGTATGATCCATGCATACAATTTCTCATATCACTTTAAATTTCAAAATGTTACTGTAAATGATGTACTTTTAATGCTCATGATGGGCACATTCACTATTAATTAAACCAACTTATAGTTTAAAAAAGAAATCCCTTATTATTCCTTTTAACATAAATATATAAACTCATTAACATAAATAACAATCACTAGACCAAATGCCTTTTTCCGTCCTGAGTTTCTCAGTTAGAGCCTTTTCAGGGAGCGTAAATATTGCTTCATCAGTCAAACACGTATGCATTTGCAAAGCAACACATAATGCATACCTTGCACCAAATATTTCAAGTTTTAACCATTATTTTGCAAAGTGTCTCTTTTGGCCGACTAAAAATATATATACGCGAAACCTGACTTTCACCATTTAATTTATTTCTTTCATAGCAGTAGCTCTTACTATTTTGAGACTCGTGACTCAAATCACACATTTACATATTCTTTCACCTAGCTCTTATTTCTCAATAACTGATACGCTTTAACGACCTCTACTTCACATACTAGCTAACTAACTTCAACAATCCAGATCTCACTCACTTAAAACCTAGCGCCCATTAGCATTATGCACGTCATAACCGTATCTCATATATATACTTAATTACTTATAATCCGTATGGAGTCCAAAACCAATATCTACTGTTTAAAATCCTCAATAAGTAACACATTTCTATCTAATTTACGCGCAATGTAATATTCCAAAGTATATGAACAAAAAATTTACATCCATCACATCAAATCAAAAATTATATCCATCATAACCTAACGCCTCTAACATCAACACATTCACATCAAATCAAAAACATAAACGCAATAACATTCACAGTAGCAACGATTCAATAACCTAACGCATCTATCATAACCTAGCGCATATTCACATCAATCAATACACATTAAACATGATTAACAACTTACATAACCCTCTTGATGGATTCAACATGTATGTATTGCCAAATTGACATCAATTATCCCATCCGAATCGAAACCCTAACCGAATTGAAGATCTAAAATTCGATTAATCCGTTAGCCCTAACGAACTGAGTGACGATCTTGTTGCAGAATTGAGTGAGTGTGTGTGAGAGTGACGATTGGGGAAAATCGAATTGAGTGTGTGTGTGTGAGACTATAAGAGTGACGATTAGTTTACATGTTTATTGGTGAAAGTGTTTTTATGGAATGAAAAGGGGGTGAATAAATGGATTCTATCCACCGGATACTTTACATAACCTTTACTTTTATAAAACTTTAGTAAAGTTTTTATAAAATATCCCTAATTTTAGTAAAGTTTTTATATAAAAATTGTGTTAGATTAAGTTTAGTAAAAGTAAAAACGAGTCTTGTATTTAAAATTTTTAACTAGTATAGATACGAGTAGGGTTGAGCATATTAGATCGTGAATTAGACCTCAATCGGACTGAACAGATTTTGATCCGGTTCAGTTCCGTCTTACTCAAAGTCGGCCATTATGCTTTGTTGGACCGAGCCAGACTGAATCGACGAACCAAACCGACCATACTGACCCGAACATGAACCAAACATTTCGTTTCAATCCTCGGTCCCGTGTTTTGGACCAAATCGGTTTTCGAACCGTGATCAGCCCTAGATACAAATTAGACTTTAGCTTAAAATTTTTTAGATAAAAATTTCACTTTTCCTCACACTTTAATAAAGTGTAATTAAAACAAAGTATTTTCACTCACATTCTTAAAAATGTGTGGGTAAAAGTAAGACTATTAAAAGTGTGTGAAAAACTATACTTTTGCTCACACTCTTTGTAAAGTGTGTGTACAACTTAGACTTTTGCTTACACTTTTTTGAAAGTGTAGGCATACTTAGACTTTTGCTAACATTTTATGTAAAGTGTGGGTAAAAGTAAGACTATTACTTACACTTTTAAAAAAGTGTGTGTAAAATTATACTTTTGCTCACACTCTTTGTAAAGTGTGTGTACAACTTAGACTTTTGCTCATACATTTTTAAAAGTGTAGGCATACTTAGACTTTTGCTCATACAACAAGACTAATAGTCAAACTCGTGATCTGACCCAAAAGAACATTTGAAATCAAATCAAGAAGTGTTAACTTATGCAGGTTTCTTATTGATGATGGGATCGAACCTATTAACAGATTGTTGTTGAGTATGAGTTTATTCAAGTAACTAAAGTTACCAAAATTCAATGGTATTTGACCAGTGAACCCGTTTTGACTCAAATCAATCTGCTCAAGATTCACTTCGCCCAAATCAGGCGGGATTTCACTTGTTATATGATTATTGTGAACATCTAAAAGCTCAAGAACTGTAATATTACCTAGCTCACGAGGCAATACACCCGAAAAATGATTAGTATATAAATCAAGAAACACGAGGTTTGGCAATTGCCTGATCTCCCTAGGAATAGGACCGAAAAGCTGATTCTCACCAAGCCTTAATCTTACCAATGACTGACAATTTCTGACACTTTTAGGCACTTTTCCCGACAGTGAATTCCCAAGTAGCAACAATTTGCTCAACTTCTTTAAAGAGAATATTTCTTCCGTGATTTCCCCTCGTAGGTTATTTTTCAACAAATCAAGCGAATAAAGATCGGTACAGTTACCAAAAGACGACGGTATCATACCAGAAACCATATTCCCACCATAAAAAGAAACTTTGTAACATCTTCAAGTTCCCAATTTCCCACGGAATCTGACCCGAAATCTAATTCTTATCAAGCTGAATCGCAAAATAACTAAGGATTTGGGAACTAAAGTCCTAAGTCCTAACATTGAGGAACTAAATCAGAAAATATGTGAACATAAATTTACTCCGATTCTATTGTATACTAAGCTTATAGAAGTTGTTTGAAGTAGCTTCTAAATAAGTTTCTACTTGAACTCACAATATAAGCTTCTCGCTAAAATCTGGTTCTTGTATCATTTGTTTATTAGGTGAAATGCTTACTATTTGAAATCAATCATGCTAATACTGTTTTCTCTACATTTTGTATCATTTTGTTTATTAATTAGCTAGCTAAAATGCTTACTTTTTTAAATGAATCTGACAATACATGATAATACTGTGTTATGGCGTCATTGAAACACAGTAATCCTAAATTTACAAAAAACGCAAAATGTTATAGGTCTAATATCTTAAGTAACGACGTTAATCAAATAATTTTCAATTATTTGAATATCCAACACTGAATTTTATGAAAGAGTAGAAAGGTACATTGAGTTTTTTCTATGCAAGTTTGAATCGCTCTCCCGTGGAATTTGCCTCTACTAGTGGTTTTCTTAATGAAATCTGAAGATGCCTTGTTAACTACTTATCATTCCTATACTTCAATAAAATATGTAGCATCTGATATTACATTTTCATACTAGACTTTGCTTAGTGTCTGAGTAATCGTGTTGATTATCGATAACATATACTTTGATGCAAATAATTTGTTGCAATTCATCAAACAAAATATCATCCAAGTTGAATATATATAAAATTATTTATTTAACTCTTGTGTCCCTCTCAATCCAACTAAAATGATTCTTTTATATTAGTTTTTCATTGAAGATTTTGGGGATAAAATAATATAGTCAACTCTTAGTTAGAAAGGCATCTCTACACTTTTACACTTATATAACATAATACTAACACGTTATAATTTATATTTTATTTATACCTTTTGCCCCTTCAGAACATGCAGTTTCATAATGCATATGCGCAAAATCGGCTTAGGCAAATTAAATGCTATTCTTTGTAAAAACAAATAACCACACGTAAAGATCCGAATAATGGAGTGACATTAACGTTATAACAAATATGTTATTCGTACATAACCGTTTCTAAATATATTTCAAGATAATATGTGGTATTTATAAATTTGTATGATAAACCTTTTTGAAATGTTTATAATATTTCTATGTTACTCTATAATATTAATTTATAAAGTTCACATTATTCAAATTTGTTGCACTGGCTGTTTCAATTCATATATTTTGTTGCAATAGCTAGGAAGATTTATAGAATTAAAGTTGTTTTTATTTCATGTCATTATAAAGCTATTATCATTATAAATTTATAATCTAAACCATTTCCTACTTTATAAACCTCTCATCTTTGATGCATGTCGTTATATGCGCGCATACAAAAGAAAGTATGCGCTCCATTTTTCATAGTTAATTTCTCACATTTGTACACGTATATAAGTCTACACATTTTCTTTTCTATCTTTTACACTAAATGTAATTATATTGTACACAAAGCTTGTAAACCGTAAAAGTTTAATTTCTTACTTTCTTAAGCAAATATGCCAACCCATAATGCGAGTAATATTGTAATATTCTCGCTCAGTAAATGATTGAAATTTTGTTTTTTTCCATTAAGCGAGAAAACTAAACCCTAATTGATACTATGATAATGTTTTATAACCTACAACTTTTTTTTTTTTTTTTTTTTTTTTTTTTTTTTTTTTTTCATATTTAAGCATATATTTACTTTCCCATTAAAAATAAATACTAAAATAAATCTTTGTAATGTGCAAGTGTTAATAGTCTAACTTCATTATTTGGATCTAGTAATAGAATAAAAGAAATTAGCGTAATTACCGGAATAAAAAACCACATAAACTTGATTATTAAATACTCTTGCCATGATCATGTAATTAAAACAATTATGTGACTAATTAATCACATTGACAGCTTGATCTCTTAGTTTAAAGAATACCATATTGTCATTCACATTACAAAGTGCAACTTGATTATATAAAAGGGTCAATTGCATATATACCCACTAAAACTTGCATATTTGCATATATACCCAAAACATGCTTAAGTTGTATTGTACATCATGCATTGAAATCTTGTATTTTGTGGAAATATGCAAGTTTTTAAGTTTTAGTGGGTATATATGCAATTCTCCCTATATAAAATTAGGACCGGAACTGAGGTGGCAAAAAGGGCGGGCCAGATGACCACGGGCCACAGGTCAAACTCGCAACGGGCTAAACTGGCATGGGCTAAACGGGCATAGGCCAAACTAACGCATGTTAACGACGAAATAAATTTCTCAAATGTAACACCTCATGTATATTGAAAATATAAAATATATTATATTTATAAATTTTTCTTTAAAAATAAGTGTAATGTTCTCTAACTGAACGAAAATATGTGCCTGTTTGTGCCAATTTAACTTTTAAATAAGAAATATATGCTCATTTAAAAAAGAAGACTAAATATGTTCCAAATCTTCTACAAATTTACCTAAATTAATTATTTTTTTGAGTTTGAATACAAATTACCACCTCTAATATAAATAGCCCTTGTGTCACTTTCAAATTTTCAACTAGTTGATTTATATCTAACAATTTTTTATTTAATCCTTGTGTCCTTCTCAATCGAGCTAATGTGATTCTTTTATATTAATTCTTCATCGGATACGATCCTATAAAATAATATAGTCAACTTAGAAACTCATCATCTTCCAACTTTACACTTTTACACTTACAATATAATACTAACACGTTATCATTTTATATTTTATTTATACCATTGGGCCTCTTGAGAATATGTACTACACTACCAATTTCATAATGCAAATTCGCATAATCGGCTGACGCAAATTAAATGTGAACATGATAACAAATATGTTATTTGTACATAACCCTTTCTAATTATATTTAATTCAAAGATAATGTGTGGTATTTATAAATTTGTATGATATAATGATAAACCTTTGTGAAATGTTTATAATATTTTGGGTAAACTACAAAAAATGTCTTCATGATTTGTCATTTTTGCAAAAAATGCCTTTAAACAAACTTACCTACGATAATGTACTTGTGGTTTGCCATATCCTAAAAAAAATGTCTATGTGGTTTTCACTTTGTTGCAATTCGTATATTTTGGCTAACGAGCATTTCAAATCCATGTTAGTCAAAGTTAAAGGCCATGTGAAATGACTAATTTACCCTCGTCTTTCATAATTAAATTTTTGAATTTACAATTATTATCCATCTACCACCACCACACGACCAACACCTCCACCCTCCATCACCACCACCCTTTACCACCACACAACTCTGATCAACTCTAGATTACTTAACCCCATTGACGGAGGATAATAGGGGCAGGAAGGGGTGCTGGCCCCCCTAAAATTTTGGTCACAATTAGCGATTTTCATGGATGTAGAGATTTAAGCAGTATATTTGGTGTTATGGTTTCCTAAAATTGTGGTAACAAGACGTGGGTAGTTATTTTTAAAACCAAAAAGAACTTGTAAAGATGTTATTTGTTGACTTACGAGTAGTATTTATTTCTTTTTTCTAGTAGAAGTTAATTTAATTCATAATAACTTTGGTGTATTAAGCTTTTATGTATTTAAGAAAATGGTTATCAATTGGTAACTCTAGGTAATCAGTTATGAATCTGTGATAGTTTACTATGGAGCAGTTTGAATATTTTATTCCTTATATTTGTTACATTCCTATCACATAAGATCAGTGAAAAAACCCTTTACTTACCCATTCAAAACTTACCACATATGCATACCATAAGGATAATCTTTAATGTTAGAATGTTACATTATTATATCGAAAATTTTCGGCCTCCCCAATCAAGACGGTCAAGCTCCGTCACTGCTTAACCCTGTTTCACCAACAACTACCCACATCCCACATTAGTCATCTCGAATCATTTTAGCCAACATTGATCAATTAATAAATTTTTAGTGTAAGTTACATATTTGAGCTTCATTTTTATGAAAACGCCGCCGAAATGGTGACGACGACAAACATGTGGCCAAAAAAAGAAACGTTAACTTTTGAATGCGAGCTCGTATTACCAGCGATGAGGCCATGATGAGAGATTTTGGTGCATGAGTTTATTTGCATACCTCCTTGCTTGGATTTGTCTCTTTTAAGTTGATGTTGTTAGGAGCTGTAATATATACGCATCAACTTTGGCTAGTTTATGTTAATTCATATCGATTATATTGGAATAAATCTATCCAAAGCAAACTGTGTTAATTCATATATTACGGAGGCTTGGGTGATGGTGTATAAAGGTATGCTTGCTCTTATGCACCTAATTAATATGTTAGTTCAATTAACGGTTGTTCTTGAATGCACCAAAAGCTTACTTCAACCACTCGTCAAACCAGATGCATGTCCACTTGTTTATGGTTTAGAAGCTTGGTATTGATGATTGCTTCCATATTTCCTTTGTCAAACTCTTTTATACGCCCAAACAGAAAACTTTTTTCGGTTGGTTCGTTCAGAAACTTCAAAGTTGCGTCTTCCACATACTATCTCTAACAAAACCATCCCGTAACTATAAACATCTGATTTGGATGTGATCAGTAGGTTTGCAAGCCATTCCGGAGCCAAGTACCCTCGAGTCTTGACACTAGTTGATGTTCGGAACCGATGGTCTTATGGGTTTACTAATTTTGCAAGCCTGAAATCTGAAATTTTGCCGTTGTAATTCTCGTCTAGAAGGTGCACAACGCCTAAACTTTGGCAGTTTGGCGTTGTAATTCTTGTAGTGACAATTGATTACTGTTGCTTTAGTTTTACAGTCAATCATTTGACGCCAAAGCAAGAACTGAACTTTCTGGTTCAGTTAAGCTAAAAGAACCAAGAATCAGGATGTCACTATAACATAATATGCCAAAGCAAGATGCAAAGTTGAGCAACATTAGGAACTTGAATTCGAATAAACTAATACTGGTTTAGAAACGAGTAAAGATCAATTTAGTAACCCTACAACAAGCTAAACCAATATCACCAAAATATGCTCGTGATCAAAACTGAAAAGTAGAAAAACTAAAGCAACAAACTAAACCAATATCAGTAAAACAGAGTATGCTCATGTTAATAGTCTAACCTCGTTAATCGGATCTGGTAATAAAATAAAAGAACTCAGCGTAATTACCGGAATAAAAAAACTAAATAAACTTGATCATTAAATACCCCTGACAGCTTGACCATGATCGTATAATTAGGAAAATCATGTGACTAATCACATTGCAGCTTGATCACTCAATAAAAAAAATACTCGTAACATATTTGCATTCACATTACAAATTAAAGTGCGTACAAATAGCACGAAACTACTTGGTACACATACACATTCATTCACTTGAAACCCATCTTGATTTTCAGCTTCTCCAATTTTACCAGAGAAAATCCAAACATGTCAACCTCAAACACCCAGCTTAATCACTTACGAATCCCACTTGATGAAATACAAAATGCCACCAACAATTTTTCTGAAAAAAATATAATAGGGAAAGGTGGATTCGGCAACGTTTACAAAGGGCAACTCTTTCGCTCCGGGGAGTTGAAAAATGTTTCCGCCAGGAGGTTAGATCGTAGTCAAGGGCAAGGAGACATGGAGTTCTGGACAGAAATTTCGGTTCTTTCCGGTCTCAAACATCCAAATATAGTTTCTCTGATTGGGTTTTGTGACGAAAAAGGTGAGAAGATAATCATACAACGTTATGAGGCCAAGGGAAGTCTTGGCATGTATCTTAATGATCCAGCTCTCACTTGGATCCATCGAATGAAAATAGCTATTGGTGTTGCAGAAGCAATAAGTTACCTCCATTATGAAGAAGGACGCAGTTATTCTATAATACATCGTAACATCAATAGCTCCACAATTCTACTAGATGATAATTTTGAGGCTAAGTTATCTGGATTCGAATTTTCCATAAAACATTCGGTGGATCGGATGGAGCGCTATATTTCTTCTGAAGTCATTGGCACTCAAGGTTATATGGCCCCAGAAACTCTAAAGAGTGGAGATGTGACACAAAAGTCGGATGTCTACGCATATGGGGTCGTTTTATGTGAAATCTTGTGTGGGAGGAAAGCATTTCTTCCAGACGAAAGCGAAGATAATAAGTTTCTAGCTCCATTGGTCACATTTTTTTATGAAAATGAAACATTTGATGAGGTCCGTATTATCCATCCTGATGTAAGGAATCAAATAAACTCGGATATATGTTATGGATTTGCAAGTTTAGCGTGTGACTGCACAAAAGAGGATCGAGTAGAACGCCCATATATGAATCGAATTCTCACTCGTCTTAACATTCTGTTGGAGTACACGTTTCCTGTAAGACCACCGTACCCTTTCGTCTTTTGTTTTAATTTCAATTCCTTCCATTATTCTGTATTAATATTTGGACGACTACTTTTAAAAGATCTCATGCTTATAACAAGACAAAAGAATGTGACGTTTTAATTGAAGAATTACGGGTGCATTTGATTTTGTATGTAGGATTCACAATGAATTTAGATTTGTATGGGCTGAAAACAAATTTTTTTATAAAACATTTTTTTTTTCACAAAAAGATGTGTCATGCATGCATTTATAGAAAGATGAGAGTTTAACAGAAAGAAAGAGAATTGAGTAATATGATTTTTATTAGTGCTAAATCATTTTGTGAATACTTTTTTGTAAAGATTTTATGAATGTAGCTTTTTCATATAGAAAGACAAAAAATAATGTATATTACGTAGTATTTTATTAGTAAACTAAAAATTACATTACTTGAAAATTTTATACGACATTTAACGGAGAGAATACCATCTCTCCTAAAAAATATTAAGATGTCATTAACATGTTTTATAAGCAATACAAGTTTAAATACACAATGAGTACATTACAAAAAAATTATTAATTTATCTTTCACAACATTTTAATATTTCATTTATTATATTTTTAAATTAGTATAACTTTTGATGCAAAATACACATATGGATCAATAGAATTTCAAAATGCACGTTAAATTACACCGTTCAAAAATATATTATTAAATAGTAAAGTTGACTCACGAACTAATCTAGACTTCTTTTGGAATTTTTGATAAAATTCATCGAAAAACACAAAACTATATTTTACAAGAATCGGGTGGATCTTTTTATAGACAATGAGTGTAAATATGTAAAGTGTTAAGTGCTAATTCTCCTCTTCTATATCTATTGCAAATATTTATGTAATAATGATTACACTTTTCATAGTTAGCGTCACATGATTTCTTTAACATTTTTTTTTACAATTATAAATACTCTTTTACTTATATCTTCTACACTTGTGCGGCAAGTATAAAGACAATGTTTAAAATATAAACAATGTGAAAAGAGGTATAAAGATTTTAATTTTAACATTTCAGAGTTTATCTGCAACGTTTTTATCTCGGGTTTTCTGACTTATGCCCCATTAGCACATGTTAAAGAGGGTCTTATAACCTGAGTATCAACTTCTGAATAGACAGCAGCCACTGATTAGTCCTTATTATCCTCTAGTATCAGACTCTACAATCATTTACTGACCATTTAAAAGATAGACAACAAAGCTATGGAACCGTCTGTAACACGTGCCCTTGTGAACAAGTTAAAAAAAATTCTTTTATCTTATTCATTTTATTAATAATTTAATGTTGGAATCCTTATTCAAGGACAAGAAGGATGAAAATGATACTTCAGAGGAAGAGTCAAAAGATACATATGAAAATGATGCTTTAGAGGGAGAGTCAAAAGATACGGATGAAAATAGGTCGTCCAATGCGTGGAAGGTAAATTTTAATTGGGATTTATCCAAACTTGTTATAGCTTTTTGCCTTAAGAGCAAAAGCTATTTTTGCTAATGACTTGAGAATTTTCCCACTCGCATCACCTTATGTTTGACTCCGAATTATTTAGAAATATTAAAAAAGGTATAAATGATTTTTCTTTTTCTTTTTCTTTTTAATTTTTTTAAAGTGTTTCTAGAAAATAACCATTTTATAAAACAAAAGTTTTTGTAGTGGGTAGATACATTGTGGAGGCTCTTATAAATTATATATATGTTGATACTTATGTTACTACGAAAATATTAACCTCTCTTATTTTTTATACTTTAAATATTTGATAGAAATATATTGATACTCTCTTTGCATTGAGGGAGCTAGGAATTCCTAGCAGGGTATGTATTATTTTGGTAGAGTTACTATTAGTTTGGTTTTCTGGATTGGATTTTTTCGGATTGTTTTTCGAAATAGTTTAGGCACATTTGCATCATTTTTGAGTTGGAGTTATTAAGGTTGATTTGATTGGTTTATTTTAAGTCGGGTCATCCGATGTTGGATTAGTTATTGTGCATCGAGTATTCTAAGGCCTCGCTTGGCTTGTAGATGAGTTTAGAATTTGAATTAAAATTTGGATTCGAGTTTTGGTTAGAATTGAAATTTAAATTTGGATTTAAATTTTGGTTATAATTTGAATTTGGATTTAATGTATAATAAAGTATTGTTTTATAAAGAATAATATTAAACAAATTAAAACTTAACAAGAACTTTACATGAAAAAGACAAAATAAAATAATGGACCTTATAACATGTAGTAGAAAGAAAAAAAGGCGTGGGAAGAGAAAATTTAAAAGGTGAGAAAATAAATGACAAATGAATAACGTAAACACTAAGCTTTTCATTGGGATTTCTGAAACCCCTAACAAAGGGGTGTAAGTCCGGACACTAAAACTCATGGATACAAAATATACATAAGTTTTTTACTTGCCCAATCCCCTTAACCCAAAAGCCCAAACCAGACGCCCCCTAACTAAGATTGGTTATCAAGTGAACCACGGCTCATCACAATCTCATTGATTCTTACTAACTTTTAATCACTATTGAGTCAAACCTAAATAAATACTAACAACATAAGTAATTAAGGCTAATCTAAAGGCATTGTAATCTATTTTGATCTAAGGTGTCTCAGATAGGTGTGCAATAACTGTCATCGCACATAGTCTCCACTTAAATAGGCCAATCCTTTTTATTAGTTTTGAATATAAATACACATAGTATTAAATATATATGGGTCATATAATTCAAGTTTATATGCAATTTCTTTTTAATTTACAAGTGTAATAGATATCTTTATTGTTATTGCTTAAGGTCATCGAAAACCACGAGACTGATTATAATTATTTATAAAAATGTCAAAAAATGATGAAAAACAATATATTTAACTTCAACTATAGTGGACCTTCATTTTATTTTTACGTGTCATGAAAAATTCCTAATTGTTAGCCGCTTTATAGTTTGAATACATTTACTACATGTCTTACATTATAGATTTTTTTGTAAAAGTTTACTAGCAGGGTACCCGCGCGTTGCGGCGGCGGGTACCCTGAAATAAATTTTTCCGGTGAATCATGTTTTTTTTAATTTATTATGTTTTTTTTACAATAAATTTACGAATATCAAGAATTTTGTTTAGCCCGTGCCCGTTCGGGCTCGAGCTCGTTGGCCCATGCCCGTTTGGCCCACGTCAGTTTGGGCTTAAGCCCGTTTTTAGTTAATGGATGCAAAATATGTAAAATAAACAAAAAAGAGAGGGTCAAGAGTGGAAATTGTGTTTGTATATATAAAAACAAGTCATACCTAGGGTTAAGGTTACTAACACACAACCTCTCTTTTGTCTCTCCTTCTCTTGGTGATACAGCCGGCCACCATGGCCACCACGGCCTTCAGCCACAACCATCACACGGCCACCATTACTCCGTCGTGCCTACTTCTATTGTGAGTCAAGATGAAAGGAAATCGAAGGTTTTAAAGGTTGTTAGGTTGTTTTGTTCGTGTTTCTATCCAAATCGTAGCCTGGTCGTTTACAAACTTTTTTTTCTTATAGTTTTTTATATTTTTTAGATCTTTTTATCTTGCATTTTTTAACCTTTGATGATGATTCAAAATATAACTTTCGTTCTTCCGAGATTAATATCATGTGGAAACAATATTGGAGATCTGAACTGAAGAGGAATTTATTTATGCTTGTTTAGATTTTAGCGACGATTTTTATAAAATTGGGGCAAGTTTTTCTATATTTGTAAAACCCGAAAATAAAATTGTCGAAAAGTAATCCTTAGATTAAAGTCGGGACATCTCATATCCATCTCACCTTGGGAGCAGATTCTCTGCAATTACCTCTTTGGACTTGCCATGAGATTGTCATTTTTTCAATGTGTATTCTCGAAGATACTTTATCAATTAATGGACATACAAAATTATATTTGTGCAATTTGAAAAGATATTGTTTTGTTAGCTTAATTAGATTGTACCATGTGCTTAGGTAGTGGTATATTTTGGTGAAGGGGTAAATTTAATTGTATATTAATTGTATGTGTTGAATAGTGTTTTTTTAGTTTTAGTTGTGCTTTAAATACTTGTAAATGAAGCTTCTTTACTTGTATTTGCTTAAAATTTTATATAAGGAAATCTTAAAATAATTAATATGAGGGAAGTTCATCCCTCTATTATAAGATAGTTAGATACCATATTAAATGTAGCAGATAAATACTTGACAGCAAATGAAGATGGCGATTCATGTCGGTTACGAGCTGCGCAAAATTGGAGATTAAAAACATATACAAATTTCTAATAATTAACGATGAAAGTTATTTTACATATCAAACTTTTCTCATATAACAAAGGACTCATTTTCACAATCAAATTTAAAAAAAAAAAAAAATCAATAACTGAGATTAAAAACATTTTATTATTTCACATATTTTTTTATAATTTAAATATCTTTTAAATCGTTAATTGTTCAGTGAAAATATTTACACCGTCGCGACGAGCATTTAATTATCTTTCTATAGACGGTCACTTTGATATTCTTTCGAAAAAGGAAAAAAGAAAATCGTTTTTTCACGTTTTTTCGTCTTTTTTTTACGTTACTGAAATTGGCATGAAAAAATCATATATGGTTAAACACTAAATTGAATATCACATGTGATATAAGTGTTAAATCATATATGATATGTAATATCATATGTATATCATATGTGATTTTACACTAATATCACACGTTCTATTCAAATTAGTGTTTTATCATATATGATTTTTTAATCCAATTTTCAATAACGTAAAAAAAAAGAAAAAAAAAAGAAAAAAAGGTGAAAAATACGGAAAAAAAAATTGTCGAAAGTATATCAAAGTGCCTATCTATAGAAAAATAATTAAATGTTTCCCGCAATGATATATATTTTTTTCGCTTAACGATTAACTGTTTGAAAAATATTAATATTTGAGAAAAAATCATAAAAGTGAAAATTTTAAATTGTTGGAATTAATCTCATCTATTTGATCAAATAAAAATGGAATGTGAAGATTGATCTTTTAGTATGTAAAGAATCTTTTGTCTTTGGCGTATATTAGATACAACACATAAAATTGACTCAATTTTTGAATAAATGACAAGTGGACCAATCAAAATTCTAGACATCTACTTATATTTGAGCATAACTATAAGTATTAACATGTTACGATAAGTATTTCATATAAAATTGAGGATCAAATGAAAAACATTTAACGTGAAAAGTTGTAAAATAAACGTGAGAAATGCACTTACTAGCGTTGATTCATAGTTTTTATACGCAAAAGAATCGTTTTTGTTGATTCTGTACAAACGAATGTATAGTCATTTTAGTGCAAATTCACTGAAATATGGCTGATTAAAAACCTTTTCATTTAAATGATATTTTGTAGATAATATGAATCAAACGTTGCATATTCAAAACTTTATAAAACGAATTTGTTTCTTATCAACTAGATAAACATTATGAATTTAGGGTTATGGTACAAAAAAGTTATTAAAGTTTACAAAAAATTTGTCCTAAGTTACTATAGTTTCATTTTGTTCATCCAGATTACTGAAGTTTGAAACTTTGTTCACTTAGGTTACTGAACTTATAAAAATATAAGTTCAGGTTACCGAAGTTTGAAACTTGTTCACTCAGGTTACTGAAATTATCAAAAAATATACGTTCGGGTTACTCGGAATAACACTGAATTTAATGAAGTGCATGCTTCCCAAAGTTCAGTAACCCGAGTGAGCAAAATGAAGCTATAGTAACTTAGGACAAATTTTTGACAAACTTTAGTAAATTTTTTGTATCATAACCCATGAATTTATGACTTCAAATTGCATTGCTTATAATTTCTCAAATTTCTCAATTTATCAAGTCTCGCATATAAACATAGTTATGTGACTTATGTCTATATTCTTATGGTAAGTTTTAGTTTTGTGTCGTGTGTGTAACGTTCTACTGATTTTTATAAAATTAACAAAATACCAACAATATATTTAGTTATATTCTACTCTTTCTTTAAGCAAGTATAAGCCTTTTTCCCCCTTACAACAATAATAATGCTGCAGGTAAACAAGTTTGAACACTTGAGAATTGGACTCGTAGACATACTGTTGGCCACTAAAAAGTTCTCAGAGAGACATGCGGTCTTCTCAACTAATTATTGTAAATATTATGATACCTATCTCGAGTGTTTTGATAGAGAATATAATTTCTCCTTGGAAGGGAAGAATAAAGGTGAACTACCTAAAAGAGAATATGAAGTAAGAATAAAATGCATCAATAGAAATGATATGTTCTATACTGAAGATATGTTCTACAAAGAAATTGAAATTCTCGGCACTTGTATGCATGAAAACATACAGCCTCTTCTTGGATTTTGTGACGAAGGCGGTCATATGATCATTGTATACGAGTTCATTGATGATTTTAAGCATCTTCCACAAATTTTGAACTCGCTATTTCTTACATGGGAGATACGTTTACAAATCTGTCTTGATATTGCACACGGAATAAATTACATCCACAATGAGATGGAGGACAAAAAGATAGTTATTCATCGTAAAATAAATAGTACTATAATATTGTGGGACGTTATTAGGCGTCGGGCTATAATTACTGATTTTGATCTATCGACATTCTTTCCTTCGGATCATGTTGAAGACGTTCAACGCCGTATTGACAATGATCAATATATGAGTTATGTGTGCATGGCTCCAGAATTATGTGAAACTGGTAAGGCAACAAAAGAATCAGATATATACAGTTTTGGACTAGTTATGTTTGAGATCCTGTGTGGGACGAGTTACCAAGATTTAATGCCACAGAAAGACAAGTATTTCGCGCAACGATGGTTAAAGGAAGGAATAATAAAGCAAAAGATGGCTCGGGCAATAAGGGAAGAATATTTTGATAACAAGAAATTTCTTAAGAAAGGACCCAATGAAGCGTCGTTGGACACATTTATAAAAATCGTTGAACAATGTTTGGCGAAAGCGCAGAACCAACGTCCAACGTTGCTTGTCATCATCCATCAACTGGAGAAAGCGTTATTGTTTCATGTAAGTCAACATTTTATAAAGATAGTACTAATTAGTCTTCGTATTGTGGTTATATATATATTTTATAATATGTAATATCACATGTGATATTATTGTTAAATCACATATATGATATCATATGTGATTTAACACTAATATCATATGTGATATTCAAATTAGTGTTTAATCACATGTGATTTTTTTCATGCGAATTTCAGTAAAAATATATATAAAAAAAAGGTGAAAAATATGATTTTTTTTCGAAAATATATCAAAGTAACTATCTATATAAAAATAATTAAATGTTTATCGTAATGGTATATTTTTTCGCTTAAGAATTAATGATTTGAAAGATATTAATATTTGAAAAAAAAAATAGATGAAAGTGTGTTTTTTAAATTGTTGAAATTGATTTCATTCATTATATCAAATAAAAACTGAAGGAAAGATGTAGGGGAAGATTGATCTCTTAGTATATAAAAAATATTTTGTACTCGAATGATTTTAAATCTATACCTTATCACATATATATATTGTAAGTTTAAACATAGAATTACACTTGCATACCATTTGAAATACAAAATATAGTCTATTCTTTTATCCTTCTAAGTTGTAAATTAAATGAATATAGTTTAATTCCTCAAACTAGGAGGAAAGCCATTATTGCAGATTTTATAATTTGAAAAAATTCAACTATCCGAATACTTGAAAACATTAATATCCATAAATTAAAATACTTTTGAAGGAGACTAATTAAGTGTTTCATAATTTACAGGAAAACCATAAGGACCCCTTGAGAATGTCATTTGAGGACATTAAATTGGCCACCCAAAGCTTTAGTCGTGCCAATGACATTGGAGGTGGTGGTTTTGGTAGGGTGTACAAAGGAGAACTTGCATCAGAACATGGATCCTCTATAATTGTTGCAAAGCGGTTAGATACACGTCTTGGTCAAGGAGATCAACAGTTTTACAATGAGCTACATATTCTTTCTGAGTATAAGCATGAGAATATCATCGGTCTTATAGGCTATAACAACGACGAACAAGAAAGAATCATCGCATATGAATATGCATCCAAAGGAAGTCTTGACAGATATTTGAATAAGGCTAGTCTTACTTGGATTAATCGGCTTAACATTTGCATTGATGTTGCTAGGGGATTAGCTTTCCTTCATGGAGGTGTTCGAGAACACGAGGCGGTGATACATAGGGACATGAAAACTGCTAACATTCTACTTTTTGATGATTGGAGGGCAAAAGTGGCTGATTTTGGGCTTTCGTTAATATGTACAATCAGTGATGAAACAAACTATGTCATCGATCATGCTTGCGGCACACAAGGATACTGCGACCCAGTATATCAAAAATCACGTTTCTTAACCAAAGAATCTGATATTTATTCACTAGGTGTAGTTTTATTTGAGATCTTGTATGGGAAATCAACGTATGAGCTCGAGAAATGTGAGAATCGGCTTCTACACAGTTTAGTTAAACAACGCTTTGAGGAAGGAAGATTAGACGAGGTTGTGTTTGACTCTATAAAGAACCAAATCGTGCCGGAAGCATTAGCCACATTTCAGACGATTGCCTACCAGTGCTTACATGATGATAGGGAAAAACGACCAACGGCACCACATGTTCTAGTAGAGCTTCAGAAGGCATTGGAATTGCAAGTAAGTACTCGCTGTTTCAAAAAAGCTGGCTTCAATTCCTTCAAATATTTTTTATGTTTAGGCTAAACTTTGCTCTGCGACTTCACTTTGTCTTCGTTTAGTCTTGTTCAAAGTTTAGTGTACCAAAACCGTTATACATTAAAAATAAGTAAAAAATCAAACTATCTCACACTTTCAGAAAAAGGTGGCTTCCTTTGAAATGACTTGGTTTTGTGTTAAAAAATTTTATAATTTGTGTTAGGTAAAGGACGTACCCGTTTCCAAGGAATCCTAGAGATGGCAAGAAATCCTGGACATACCTTAAGCGTGCATACAGCTAAGTTGTCAAGATGAAAAACTTGGAGGGTAAAGTTGTTGAAGAAGGCAAGATGATTATCTGCAAGAGTGCAAGTTTTAAGATTGGAATATATTTAAGGCTTATTAGTTTGTGTCTTAATCAAAATAAAAAACACATTATGTTGTTGCTCCACCTGATCACATGTTTGAGATCGTTTGTTGTTTTTAGTCATGTGGATTATCGAAACACTTTTGATAAGTGCAAAAAACAAATAAACAGATATAACTCCCCTGAGAGTCATTTGAATTAGCACCTCCCAAAGTTGCATAGATAGCAAGTTTCAAAATTTGTGGTTTCTCTATCCAAACACTTATATATATATATATATATATATATATATATATATATATATATATATATATATATATATATATATATATATATATATAGGGCTAATAACCTATTAAAGCATCATACTTGTCACAAAAAGCAGTTTGACGTAACGAACAAAAAAAATAGCCCTTTTGGCTACTAAACTTAAATTCTTGTCTTCCTTTGAGTAATAATTCCAAAATACAAAATTGTAATGACTATTTTACCCTTGAATTTATAAAAATTGTATTCTTTGTCCAAGTATATAAAGAACGCATTAACGTCACAACATAATAACCCGGACAGAAAAACTAACAATCCTCCCTCACCTTAGCCACCGGACGGAAAAACCACCCGCCGTCGCTTCACCACCGGCCACCACCCCTCACCACCTACACCAAAACAATCCTCTCCGCTCCCTTTACCCCGATCCACCACCACACGCGCCCAACACAGAAAAAAATTTTGTTTCATCACCCACACCGATCTAAAAAAAAAAAAAAAACAGATCCATCAAACCAGTTTCTTTGAAGGTCAAACGCAAAAGGGACTATCACCACTTTACCCAAGTGGCCTCCTAACACCATAGATCATCACGGGGTGCTCTTGGTAGTGGTTATGGATGTTGACGCGAACCAAGACCAGAAAGCCTATACTCTTCCTTCCAAGATTACTCGTACAAATAGGAACTCAGTTTACAGGTTTTATCACTTTCACACATAAGCACAAATAAAAAATTAGGGTTTCGAATGGTTAGGGTTTTCTTAAATTGATAGAGGGGTTTTGTAATTGGTATTGAATAGAGTACGATTTAGGTTTCAATTTGTATTGATCTCAAGAACACCACAAGTAATTTGATTTTCTTTGGTTCGGTTCTAACCCCACTCGAGCTTTTGATTTTACAGTAATTTGATTTTCTTTGGTTATGGGGAAAGTAATTTGATTTTATTTTCCCTTTCATTTGGATTCAATTATTCCAATGTATGGTGGTGTTGAATTGGTTTATGTATTCTTAGAATTGGTTTATGTATTCTTACATATGTATGGTGGTGTTGAAGCAGGGATAAATGGTGAGACAGATGTGACAGTGGGTTGAGCAAGCTAGCTTAATTTTTTTTAAGATAACATGATTTAATTACTTGGACTATCGACGCAATTTTTTCAAACGACAGGGACTATTTTTGTAATTTAGCCTAGGGACGATGGATGCAATTTTCGCAAAACCACAGGGACCATTTCTGTAATTCGGAAGGGTAAAATGGTCATAATACTCAAAGGAAGACAAGAATTTAAGTTTAGTAGCCAAAAGGGCTATTTTTTTTATTCGCTACGTCAAACTGCTTTTTGTGACAAGTATGATACTTTAATAGGTTATTAGCCCATATATATATATATATCTTAGTAAGGCATAAATTGATCCGCATTCGACCACAGCTCGCGTTAGAAGGGACTTTAAGGTGTAAAAAGTCATTAAGTATAGGTAATCCAGATAAAGGTATTTATTGAACTTAAGGATTATAAAATTCTTATTTAAGTTATGTTCAAGTTTTTTTGCTTTTTTAATTCCTAAGGTTTCCTCATTTTCCTTGTGATAATCAGCTTGTAGCCTTTTTTTTTTGGGTAAATTTGTGTTATATCTGATTACATGATACATTTGTTCTCAATACAACTCTCTAGCGAGCTGAGTCATAAAAACCGGAAATGCAAAAAAGAAAATAAAAATGACTGTAGAAACTCGATAGGCCCGCGTTTATAACGTGTACGACCCATCATTTTGTATATTCCTTGTTTATTTGTTTTAAGCCAAACCTAATTCTCCTGAAGTGGTCTTGGCCCTTCGTCTAACTGGTCCTGGGTCTTAACTGCTTAATTAGTATGAGACATCAAACCAGCTCATGATCCTGCACAATTGTAGTGGTCCTTAAACAAGAAAAATAGGTCTTTGGCATAAATCCCAGTCCTGACAACCAGTTAAGCTTAACTAGCTACAGATGGCGAGAATGGGTAGGTCTGTAGCTTGGCAGCAGGGTTCAAAACAAGATTGATCGGGGTGACTTGCAAACGCCCACTTGTCATTTTTAGGCAAACTATTAATACGTTAGATATGATTACGACTACTGAAGTATTACAATAATAACAAAAAAATGATTTAGGAAATTGTTTGTAATTAAAATACAGTTTTGCTGATCACATGACTTTTGACCCATTTAACCCTCTTTTATTTTAGCTAAAAGATTTTACATAACCCATTTGAGATAAAACGTCACCTATATCGACCAATTCCTAATTATAAGAAGCTGGTTTGCTGAGGTTTGAAGGTTTGTGTTTTCCAGACGATTGTCCAAAACATACAGAATCTGGGACTGCGGGAGTCAAAGGTGGCTCTAAGATTATCGGATGCCTCGTGTATTAGTACCTTTGACTTTAGTATGATCCTAAAATTCTTGTACAGATTGAGGCATTCGAGAGTTTATCAGGAGATTACTCAAGAGTGTTTTATTGATCCAAAAACTGAGTTGGGATCCCTAGGGACTAGGAAGCTTCTTGCTTGGTCAACCTAGGACTTTAAGGTTGACACCAGATGACTCAAATTAAGTTGTTGACTTCTCCAAGTTTCTTGGAGTTTGACATCCTTTGACCCTTTACAACTCAGTTTCTGAATCATTAGTTGACATGGTTTAACCTTTTACATAGATCATAACCTTGTTATTAGTAGTCCTCTGAATACAGGAGACTAATCATTAATTTATTTAGATTTTTTATTCATCAAAAAATTGGTTTCTTTGGACACATAGTTGGATATGGAATATGATTATGAGAGTACACATGCAAAATTTTATAGTTCCTAACACTCGGCCACTCGGGTTTCGAAACTTGAGAATACGTGATTTGCGAAAGTTGCAAATTAGTTGTGATTCTTATTTTGAAATACTTGTGTTAACATCAAATTTCATTATGTTGCTACAACTCACAAGACACTAAGGATTATAATTTCGACTTCAATTATTTTGGTTAGGACTTTTTCATATAAATGGTCTTAACCTTCTTTATAGGTACTAATTCACATTATTTATGTTACAAAAAATTGTTGAGTCATGAAAAAAAAATAGTGATCTATCTGGTCCTTCTATTACTAAAACTAGAATACATTTGAAGATCGTATGTGAGAAGTGTTGGTCAATGTACCCTTACTTTGTCTTCTTTGATGTGAATAATGAATAGGAGACACACTCCATGGGCATTGTTTGCTGAGTTATTGCATCTTTAAGTGCTTTACTTTTCTTTTTGACCAGATAACATGCTTCTTTCCATTAGCAACAAAACAAGGAGATATGGACCAATTGTAAGAGCGGACGGTGTGGGGTTCTTCGTGCCTCGCCGTCGGTGACATGGCAGTTCGCCGTCCCCCGCCGCCACACCGGGGTGGCTCGTCGTTGGGTTTGAAATCGTGGGGACGACGAGAGGTTGAGCCTGACAAAGGTGGGACCAAGAAATATTTGTAGCGTTTGTATGTGTGTTTCTAGTGTGTGTAGTGTGTGTTTTAGTGTGTGTTTGTAGTGTGTGTGTTAGTATGTGTGTGTGCAGTATCCGAAGAAGACAAGGGTTTTTTTTTTTTTTTTTTTTTTTTTTTTTTTTTTTGACTAGACTTGGAACTAGACTTGGAACTGGACTTTGTTTACACATTTTATTTTTATTTTTATTTTTAATTTATAACTTTTTTTTAAATATTTTGTTTTGTATTTTTATTTTAATAAATGTATTTAGTTTATTTAAAAAATTGAATAAAAAAAATAAAGTGGTAGTGGTGGGGCCCAAATGAAGAGGTTGAGGTTTGTTATGAGTGAGGAGGGGGTTTGTTGTGGTTATTTGTGGGAAAATGAGATGCTGATGTGGCGCTGAGGTGGCGCGACGATGAAGTGAACCCTTGTTATGGTACCTAGCACTCTAAGACAGCTATCTTGGCCACTTGTGGGCCTCACTTTAATTTTGTCTTTTGTGAATATTTGTATACATACTTTTTCTCACCTTTTTATTTTCCCGCGGTCCTTAATTAGTTTAGATAAGTTTGGAAATTGACATATGGTAGTGAGAGCAAAAAATTTTACTCACCTTTTTATTTGCATGTCTATTAATTTAAGAAGATACGCTAGCATGTTGACATGCGCCAATGCGAGCAAAATCTTTTTGCTCACCCTCTTATGGTAAAATATTATTCACTGCTACATCCAAATGCTTCATAGTTTCTGAATAGCGCAGCTATGGGCGAATAGAGGCCTCAATTCTAAGAGGCCTTAATTTTTGTAATCCTCTATGGTTTGGAATGCCCATTATAACTTACCAACATAGCAATTTCAGAATTTATAAGTGTAAAGAGTTTTTATAATGGCAGCCATGTGGGATAAATAATTTTTTTTTATTTGCCTATTCATTTGTCCCACACTTTACTTTGGATAAAAAAAAAAAAAAAAAAAAAAAAACACCTTAATTTCTAATGATAAATTCTCAAATAGACCCGTGCACATATTAAGTTGGTTTTCAACTCTTGTTCTTGAGGGGGCTTTTTTTACAATCATGGCACAGAGCCCTCGAAATCCACGGAACGGCCCTAAGGGCAGTCAATTACTATAATTTTTGCTAAAAACAATTTGACATGTTACAGTGCAAGCAAATAGTTTATAGCACGCCGGTATTTAATTGTTCGCACTCCAGTTTTTTCTAATAAATATTCAGCAAATAAGACCCTGACACATGGCAGTGCGCATCGATCGTTTTGCGCGCACAAAGGGTTTTGCATGCAGTGTAGTTTTTTGTAATGGGAAATGTTGTTTTTAGTTATTTGGATGGGCAAGAGTAGAGATTGGTTATTTAGTTTAAAATATTTACACTCCGTACATATAAATGTGGAATGTTTAGAGTATATTTTTAAATTACAGTATGCAATTTGGAAAAAAGTTTTAAACCTTCTAAGAATCACATTTAATTTGTTCTCGTACCGAGGTTGATTAATCATAGTTGGATAATTTTGTAAACTATTCTTTTCTTTAATCACCTTAGATCATATCCAAGTGTTATCCAAAGTGTATTATGGAGTATCTTTTTGTGTCATTTGCTTTTGGTCTATTAATTGATACGTACATGATCAATTAGAGGAAAAGATAACATCAATTTTTCTACCGTAACAAGTTTTGTTCGGGATTAGTATTTTTTTTTTTCATCCAAAAGCTTTGTAAGAGTGAGATTTCTAATTCGTTAATGTGTATAGTTTTATTCCGTAAACTTGGTGGGGCCGTAGGGGTCATAATTGCATAGTCTATAATCTGAAAAGTTATCAACGAACTATCGTAAAACTTGAAAACATTACAAGTCAAAAAATACATTATCAAAGAAGATTAATGAAGTGTTTTATAATCAGGGAAAGAGGTGCGATTGCACAAGGCCACCGCTTGACGAGGGCCACCAAATTTAATGCACTTCTATTATATATATGAATACAATATGAGACTCGAGCTTAATTAATTAATGCACTACTTATACATATGTATATTATGTGTGTGTTTGAGGGCCTCTTTCTGATAATGGCACGGGGCCACTAAAATCCACGAGACGGCCCTGTTTATAATTTACAGAAAAACCACAAGGACCATTTGAGAATGTCATTTAAAGACATTGAATCAGCCACACAAAACTTTAGTCGTGCAAATTACATTGGAGGTGGTGGTTTTGGTAGGGTGTACAAAGGAAAACTTGCATCTAAACATGGATCCTATGCAATTGTCGCAAAGCGGTTAGATGCAAGTCTGGGTCAAGGGGATCAGCAGTTTAAGAATGAGTTACACATTCTTTCTGAGTATAAGCATGAGAATGTCATCGGTCTTGTAGGCTATAACAACGACGAACAAGAAAGAATCATTGTATATGAATATGCATCCAAAGGAAGTCTTGACAGATATTTGAATGATGCTAGTCTTACTTGGATTAATCGGCTTAACATTTGCATTGACGTTGCAAGGTGTTAATACAATTCCGGACGCTTCCTGATGAAGATTAGTGTAGGCTAACTTCCCAGGAAATGGATCTTGTACTAAGTGAGATTCTTGATCGCTAGCTGCTAAGAAAACCAACACCGTTAGTCTCACCGCGGAACGGGGTTCCGCGGTCAACCTCCGGTGTGAGAGTAAGTGATAGTTTTAGAGAGATAAAGTTGGTTCTAGAGAGAGAGTGTGTATGTGTTACCGTTTGGATAGAGGCGAGGCCTCTATTTATATGGTTGACCTTTCTGTCGTGTTCCCAAGGTCACGGGCCATGAGAACGACAGCTTGGGAGTGGGGAGTGACGTAGGTCAACTCCAGAACTCGTCGTGTTGCTGTGATAGCGATGCTTTTGGGCGGGAGTTGTCCCGCTTTCCCTATTTGGGGACTGCAGGTTGCAGTACGTTGAGTCCGAGTAAGATTCCTTTCCTTTTACGTTGGACGTGGTTGCGTTCCCCTTTGGGCGCGTCTATCATCCGCGGAATGGCTTAGCGGCCATTGCCGGGGTGCGTATTTGGTCCGCGACCCACACATATGAGTGCCGGGAGTATTTAGTCCGCGTCTCATCCGTATTGGCGCTATGAGGGTCATACGTGATCACAAGGGGATTAGCTTTCCTTCATGGAGGTGTTCGAGAACACGAGGCGGTGATACATAGGGACATGAAAGCTGCTAACATTCTACTATTTGATGACTGGAAGGCAAAAGTTGCAGATTTTGGGCTTTCGTTAATATGTTATGTCATCGATTATGCTAGCGGCACACCAGGATACTTGGACCCAGTATATCAAAAATCACGTATCTTAACCAAGGAATCTGATATTTATTCGTTTGGCGTAGTTCTATTAGAGATCTTGTGTGGGAGATCAACATATCAAGTTTACAAACATGAGGGTTGGTTTCTACACAGTTTAGTTAAACAACGCTTTGAGGAAGGAAGATTAGATGAGGTGGTGTTTAATGCTATAAAGGATCAAATCCTGCCACAATCATTGCCCACTTTTCTGGATATTGCCTTCCAGTGCTTACATAATGATAGGGAAAAACGACCAACAGCGCAACATGTTGTAGTGCAGCTTCAGAAGGCATTGGAAGAGCAAGTAAGTACTCACTATTTCAAAAAATCTGGCTTCCTTTAAATATATTTATTCTATTTAGAATAAACTTTGCTCTTCGACTTCACTTTGTCTTCGTTTAGTCCAGTTCAAAGTTTAGTGTACGAAAACCGTTATACATAAAAAAAATAAGTAAAAAATGAAACTATATCACACTTTGAGAAAAGGTGGCTTCCTTTGAAATGACTTGGTTTTGTGCTAAAAACATTTATAATTTTTGTTAGGTAAAGGATGTACCCGTTTCCAAGGAATCCTAGAGATGGCAAGAAATACTGGACATACCTTAAGCGTGCATTCTGCTAAGTTGTCAAGATGAAAAACTTGGAGGTAAAGTTGTTGAAGAACTGGCAAGATGATTATTTGCAAGAGTGCAAGTTTTAAGATGGGTTAATGGTCCAAAAAATACATGAACTTTCCACATTTTACTATTGTGACAATAAACTCTTAATTTTCTTATTAAAACCAAAAACTTTCTTAATTACCGTTATTCTAACCAAACTTGACACGTGGCACACTTAATCCTTTTATTACCCGGTTAATTGTCTCCTTCCCGTTTTAAGAGTTGAGGGGTCTGTTTTGCCAACATTCGAAACTTTTTCCTCTAAACATAACCAAAACGTCTCATTTTTAATATTGCAGATCAAATTTCCTCCTCTAAAAATAGTAAAAGGCGTAACTTAGAACCAAATCAATTTGCAAATCAGTATACATTAATATATCACGTCCCCCCTACAAATTTTTCCCCCAAATCAGTATACACACCCAGTAATCCTATCCTTCTTCACATCCTCAATCAAACCACCCGGCCCACGATTCTCCCCATCCAACAAAAACCTATACCTCTCCTTCTTCCTCTTATTAACCTTCTCAATCAGTTTACTAAAACTCTATTTATCCTCACTCGAATAAGCATCGGATCGCCGCCTGTTCGAGACGCTTCGAGAAAATCTAACAGGTCACGAAGCTTAGGAATGTCGGGAAAGTAATCACGTTCGATTATTTTCTCAATTGCTGCTACATATGTGTCTTCATCAAGCACTGTGGATGAGTTTCGTTTTCTATGGTTTTGAGGGTTTGAGTTAATGGCGTTAAGTAACGGTGTGTGAGAAGATGACGGTGTTGGTGACGGAGATGGGGTGGAGAGACCCCGTGGGGAGTGGCATGGTGATAGGAGCATGATTTGATTTTAGGGTTAGGGTTAGGGTTTGTGAAATTGGGGTTTTTTTATAAGGTGTGATTTTAGGGTTAGGGTTTGTAAATACTTGGGGGAATTTGAAGATGTGTATGTGTTTGGAATTAAATTGATCAGATTATGAAAACGTAACAAAAATTTGGAAGAATGATTGATTGGGTGGTTTTTGTATGTGTTTTCTGGGTTTGAGTCGGTGTTATTGAATGTGTTTTCTGGGTTTTTTTATGTGTTTTTTGTGTTTTCTAGGTTTTTGGATGTGTTTTCTGGGTTTTTGTAGTCCTGTATCGTTTGTCTTGTAGAGTTTCGAATGTTGGCAAAACAGACCCCTCAACTCTTAAAACGGGAAGGAGACAATTAACCGGGTAATAAAAGGATTAAGTGTGCCACGTGTCAAGTTTGGTTAGAATAAGGGTAATTAAGAAAGGTTTTGGTTTTAATAGGAAAATTAAGAATTTATTGTCACAATAGTAAAATATGGAAAGTTCATGTATTTTTTGGACCATTAACCCTTTTAAGATTGGAATATATTTAAGGCTTATTAGTTTGTGTCTTAATCAAAAAAAAAAAAAAAAAAAAAAAAAAAAAAAAAAAAAACACATGTTGTTGCTCCACCTGATCAGATGTTTTGAGATCGTTTGTTGTTTTTAGTCGTGTGGATTGTCGAAACATTTTTTATATGTGCAAAAAACAAATAAACAGATATTATTCCCCTGAGAGTCATTTGAATTAGCACCTCCCAAAATTGCATAGCAAGTTTCAAAATTTGTGGTTTCTCTATCCAAACACTTAAAAATAATATTCCGTGTGTGATCACCAATAATCAAAACTAGTACAATACCCGTGCGTTGCCCGGGTATAACGATTGCAATAATCTACAAACTTATATTGATAAACTTGTTTCGAGTGCAGAATAATGCGATGCTTTTTTAAATGTTTTTGTAAATATCATATGTCGGGCATACAGAGAAACATTGTGTGATGCTAAAAATGGGTAAAAAGCCAAATAAGTCATTCTTATAAAAATATATATTGATACGCATGAGGTAGCATGTTGGAATAATGGAATGTGAAAGTGAAAATGTAAAGAAAGCAAAAATAAAAAAGTATAGAAGTGAATGCTATTTGGTGAGTTAACTCAACTTATAATAGGAGTATGTTAATTTGCTAAAAGATAGAAATTTATCACCCATTGTTATCCGAAAAAAAAATTATGAATGAATAGTAAAATTGGACAAATTGGTATTTTTATATGTTTACTAAATTTATGATCACATGATTTTATCTTAGTTTTACTTCAAAATTGTAACACTATATAACAAATATATAACAAAATTGTTTACATTCATATTGTCAATTAACTCAAAACTTGTATAATGTTTATGAGCTAGAAACACTCTTAGTATTTCGATATCACAATTTATAACTCAAAAGGTGTTATAGCTTAAATTTTTATATGTACATCGACATATAAGCAAAATCGATAATACAAAGTATGTTTTTTTTTTCCAACTATAAACGCGCACTATGAAAAGCTTTTAACCCATCGCAACACGGGGGTCTGGTCTTGACTTTTCTGTGTGGTATTCAATCTCGTTCGGCTCTTGGAATCACATTTAGTAGTGGTGGGAACAAGTTGCAAAATCCAACCACTTGGCTATAAAAACCTTGGTTATATTCAAATGTAATAGACCAGTTAGATTTTGGCTATGTTTAACGCAAAGCTTTTTGGAGTTTTTTTGAAGCGATGAGCGGTGAGCAATGAGTTTTTTTATTTTTATTATTTGTTTGGTAAATGAGCGGTGAACTTTACTATTTTTTAAGAATGCTCATTTTTTTAATGCTTCTTTAAAAAGCTGTGAGCGATGAGCTATGAGCTGTACCACAATTCACTACTCCCTCCGTCCCAAAATTATAGTCCCTGTTTGACTTTTTCGGTCTTTTTCTTACAACTTTGACCTTGAGTATTTTTGTTTGTGTTATATAATACTTGATGTAATATATATGAATGGATTGAGTTTTAAATGTATTTTCATTGGTATAATTTTTATCGACTATTGTATAACACAAACAAAAATATTTAAGGTCAAAGTTGAAAAGGAAAGACCGAAAAAGTCAAACGGAGACTATAATTTTAGGACGGAGGTAGTACTAATTTTACCAAACATACCATTTATAATCATGCTTTCATTTATTTGTGTTGTGTGAGCTTTTCTAGTGAGTGAGTTGTAAAAGTTATTAATTGGAGTTTACAACCATTTATAGTAATATTTGAATTTCTATTAAAAAATACATTTAAGATAATAGTGCTATAAGCTATTAAAATATTTTAAAATTATAAAAAATTGTGTTTTGACGTCCAAAATTTTAAAGATTTTAGACTTCATTATTTAGCACGTGTATATTAATACTTTGATGTCCATGATTTTCTCCGGTTAGTTGTGTTGGATTTATGTAAATTTTG
>BPTQ01000001.1:58714054-58730702 GCA_019973895.1 Chrysanthemum seticuspe | reverse complement strand
GAGTCACATGGTTGTGATCACTTCTTATACTTTTTACCCAAACTCCCTTCTTACAATAACCATACTCTCTCTCTCTCTCTCTCTCTCTCTCTCTCTTTATATATATATATATATATATATATATATATACTAGTGTCAAAACCCGTCCGATGGACGGGTATGACTTGTGGTATTTATTTTTATGATTTTGTGGATCAAATATATACTAAAAAGTAATTAAAAGTAATAGTAATAATAAATGTTAATAATATTATCAAATGTAAAAGATTTTCATGATTAATATTGAATAGAACAAAATGTTATAAAGTAGTTATCTCCTTTTAACCGTTTATGGATTATGGTAACATCAATTATAGTTCTTAACCGTTTAATTTAACTTTTTAGTGGGCGGGCATGTGTTATAATTTTACTTGTTATGGTGTTGGATAATGGGAAATTGTTACTCACGTATGGTGTTTTTTATTATTGTTTAAATTATATTTATTTATGTTTAAGTTGTATTATTTGATTTGATGGTGTTATTGTATACTGAAATTGTTTTGTCATTTTTGTTTTTTAATTGGTTTTTGGTGTTTTGTTATTATTCTGATCACATTCTTTATATTTGAAATACATGTTAAGTAGTAATTATTTGTATGTAAGAATTTTGTATTGTATTGTATATTTTGAAAGTAGCTACTCTTTTAAAAGTCTTTGCATTTGCGTAAGCGGAAATAACATTGTTAAATGAGAACATATGTTTTTTAGTGTACAAAAAATGTAACATGATGGTGAAGTAATTGATAATATTTGGCTAAAAAAACCCTTAAATGGGAATGTTAGTTATTCATGGTTAAAGTAGCTTATTTGAATTTAGTCAAATACGAAACAACGCTTCTTTAAAGTAGCTTAAATGGGAATGTTAGTTATTCATGGTTAAAGTAGTTGATTATGCGTATTTTCCCTCCTCGTCGCAACAAAGAATTTTCAAAACTAAATAAATATTAACAATGAGCAGTATTTTCAAGAATAAAACTATAGAGTGATAAGGATGATTTATATTATGAAAATACAAGGAAGACTGCATAAAAAATAAGTATAAAAGATATAGAACATGTTACTTTGTGTAATTTCAGCAAGTGGACGTCTAGCAACACTTCGAGTAGCTCTCTTGTTTATGTCAATTGAAGCTGAACTTTGTAACGATTTATCGGATGTCAAACGCCCATCATGAGAGTTAATTGGTTGTAGTGGTTTGTTACCAACACGACCACATTGGTTTATGATAGTGTAATTAACGTTTGATCCATCGATTTTTTCTTTACCTTTGTGATTCTTGTTGTCAAGTTTCTGACTTTGAATATCATGAGAGGGAACATGAGTTTTGTCATGTTTCTAAGCCTCTCTTTCCTGAGAATTAATATTTTCACGTTTCTCAATTTTCAATTCTTGATTATGACTATTTTTCTTGCTTGAATTATTACCAGGATTCTCCTTAATGGGCCTGTTTTTAGTTTCCAGTCCACCATTATCGTAGGCCAAGTTTCCTTCTTTTACTTTTCTTCTTGTCAGGTCTTGCTTTATCTGTCTTCTTTTAGAGATCTTCAACTTCATTAATAGCGGGAACATCAATGACAGTGGTAGGAAGGTCATTTGATATCTCATTATTTACAGTTTCAAAACCCACTTCTAGCATCTTTTCATTAGATTGAAGTGGTCCTTGTACATTGGGTATATGGCGGTGTCGCTAAGCAATATGTTTTTGCTTAGTAGTCCAATCTTGGTGACTCCACAGATATAGCGGCGGTGGAGTGTTGTTCCATTGTTCCATTTGCTTGTCATTGACATCAATAGATCCAGCAAGATAAAGTGACTGAAAAAAATATGAGAACGCAAATTTAGTACACTCCGTCACATACTACTACCACAGACTAATGAGATGATGAATTCTTAAAGAATATAGGTGGCAATATGGGTGGTTCTAGGGCAGGTTGGCCCGAAACGCTTTCTGTCATAATTTAAAGTTGTACAATTATGTAAAGATTAGTGTGACATATATGATTGAGAGGCTTGGTCGGGTCTTCTTAAGATGCACCATTTCTTGTTGGACATATTTCAAGCCTTCCAAAATTTCATCCCATAAACCTGAAGGAAGCTTTTTCCCACTTTGTGGATATTCATTATATGCTTCAGTTGAATTAGTGAGCCCCAGGTAGACCCGTAATTCTTTCCTCATATAAAAAAAAGGCATGACAATGAGAGCATACCTGGTCGCATTGACCAAAGTATTTATACTCTTTGAGTGGCCCTGTAAAGCAAGAAAAAAGTGTGAGATTGTTTAAAGCATGTACGAATTTGAAGAGACCAACATGAAACTAAAAAACGAAATGCTTATAAAACACAACGAATATTATTCATGTAGAAGCAACTAACCGGCTGGAAGTGTGCCCAAAACCGGAACAGCTGTAACCCCGGCGTCCACATCTACAGTGCGCCTTTCGGCTTAACCAACAACAAAAAAAAGATTAATCAAATCAGTTAGAAGAATACAACTGCTATACTTGTATTATTGAGGTTAAGTAAACCAATCAACCATCTGCCGCATATGCCTAACCTGTAATTGGATCAACAATAAATAACAAAAAAGTGAATAAACTGTTGGAATGGTAATTTTATATAAACTTCTATTAGCCTTCCTAATAAATTCAGTAGTTTGTGATGCCGATAATGTATCACTGGAGCGAGCAACTTCTGGAGTTGTTGTATATGAGTATCCAGTTAACGTCAAGCCGTCCAAGTATATAATATTAGCCAGCTTTGTAACACAGTAATATGTTATATTGGAAGATGATTAGCACAGACTATCACAAATTTTGAAAACACTTTGTCTCCTCTTTTTTCCTCTACTCGATCGAGACCCACTACCCACACCCAACTCACACATATTGCATGCCTTGTCTCATGTGTAAAAGAAAATATTTTTTATTAGCAATATTATAACTTTGAAAAATATACATCCTGCTAACCTGTACGTGAACAATATCGTTAAAGAAGTGGTGCCCCGGATCTCCTTGATGCAAGGCAAGATACGGTTCAAGATTAGACACATTAGGAAGCTCATTCACCATAGTTAGTAGCAAATCCATCCACACCACTGTGAATTAATAAAAATAATAATGAATCATGAAAAAACAATAAAAAACCAGTGAGGCATTTAGAAAGATAAATTAAATCCTTTACCTTTCTAATAGAGGTTTCTCTGATCATAGCACCCCCATATACCCTTTGGAGATTCCCATACATATTTTGAACGTCCTGTAACTCATTGTATTATCCTATAGCCTTTACATATACATATCAGTATCTATGTTACTTACCTCGCCCTTTAAACTGAACATTAGCAATGCACACCGAACCTATTGGAATGTCACTAAAGTTACTGCATAAAACCAAAAACTTTCAATTATTGCTCACTTTCATCATAATACCATAAGACATACTGTAAAAAACTTGTCAATGCACTTCATCAATGATTTCTAATGCTTAGCAAAGCCAGATGTTGAAGTTCAATAATAGATTATCACAAATGTTATCGTAAATAGTGCAAATTTACTCACCTCCCATACTTTTTCATTGCTAGATCGTCTATTGAACCAAATTCAGATGTTCTTCCATTACGGTCAAACGATAAATCATAAAAATATATAATGATAAACATACCATGATATGCAATATTATGAAACTGAGACTTACCTACTACGGAAACCATGATATGTGTCCGGAGAAGCACCAGATTTTGGTCCATCATCCGATTTTGCGTTGGAAGAAACATAAAAAAACATGATAATGTGTATGTCAACAAAAGGATTGCATTAGAAGATGCGCTTCTTACTGAAGGATGTAGAAACTTTAACAAACTATAATGTCCCTGTATTACAAAACCTATGTAATTTTATATAGAATCAATACGTAAAAAAACAATAAAATTTACATGTTTGATATATCCGATCCTTAGGTCACTTGTTCACAGTAAAGTTCTTCGAGAGCCAAGTCTTTGTGTTTCCAGAAGTGGTTGTACTCTTTTCTATATTAGTACCTTCTACAAAATACAAATACTGGGACTCAATTCTAAAAAATAAATACTAGGACTCAATTCAAAAAAATAAATAATGGGACTCAATTCTTGATACATAAAACACTTTCTTGCTTGAGGTACCCTTTTTTAAACGCATATGATATCAGTAATATCTTTCCAAATACTCACACAAACTACCCGAGCTTTGTCACGCCCAGCCCAAACAACCTGAGCTTTTCCAAATACTAACACAAACGGGAATAAAACACGTAAGGTTCAAATAACAAATAAGTAAAAGATAGGTAGATTGGTTAAGTTATGACGCGTTTATTTATATAACTTCAAAGTTGTGTAGACTTGATTTAAAATGCGTGTTCTCAATACGTTTTCAATTATTATAGCTTTCGTTTCGATAGTTTTAGTCCATTTCAAATATGATCCGGGTTCCAAATTAAAATACCGAAACACTTATCATAACCAATAATGATAAGTTTGGATATGAGCTCATAAGCTCGAACCTACAACCCTTTGTGTTTTCTTATTATACCGAGTTAAACAAACACCCTCAACCCGCACCCTTATCTAGGATGTGGTGTGGCTAACTAAACCAAACCCAACACCTTGCGGTGTTGGCTGGAAACAAGCAAAACCAAACGCCCCCTTATGGCTGCTGTTTTGGATGGGCAAAAACAACAAACAAATAGCCTATTTGGCTGTGACGGCAACCAAACCGAACGCACCTTTGTGTGCAGAAAATAAGCAGACAAGCGCACCCTTTTTGGGCTGGAAATCAATAAACTAAACGCACCAATTGGTGCAGAAAATCAGCAATTGATACGCACTCTTTGTGAGCAGAAAAATCAGCAACATAATACACTTGTTTATGTAGAAAATCAACAGCCAAATACACTTTTTTATGCAAAAAAATCAGCATTCAAATACCCTTGTTTATGCAGAAAAATCAGCAGCCAATTACACTCGTTTATGCAGAAAAATCAGCATCCAAATACACTTATTTCTACATAAATGAGTGTATTTGGATGCTGATTTTTCTGCATAAACGAGTGTAATTGACTGCTGATTTTTCTGCATAAAAAAGGATATTTGAATGCTGATTTTTCTGCATAAATGAGCGTATTTGAATGCTGATTTTTCTGCATAAATGATTGTATTTGGATGCTGATTTTTCTGCATAAACGAGTGTAATTGGCTGTTGATTTTTCTGCATAAACAAGCTATTTGATATTGCAACATGTCAAGTCTCCCGTGGTTAAAGCCCAACAATTTCTCTAACCACCTGAACTTTGTCAGCACACAATAATTATATATTATTTATAATAAGAATGTTAACGCCCCTTTACATTAGTCGATCAAGACCAGATTTTTTTACCTCTTTATAACCATTCGAGCGCCAATAAATTCACGTACCTTGATACAAAGAATATTGCAAAAATTTTATTCACCTTGAGCACCAACTTTGCTAGATGCAACATGTTCAGTACCCATAGCAAGAGTGAACGAAGAAGCATCACAATGTTCTTGTTGCAGTTGGCCGTGAGCAAGGTATGGCCTTGTTGCAGCACTGGCATCAGAGTATCAGACGTTTCCAGGCCACTACCTAAAACTCGTCTTTATACATAATGACTGCTAGATGCAAAACTTGTTTCTACATCTCTTGTTAGTTGGTTTTCAGCCTCTATTTTATTTGGTTTTTTATTGCCATAAGAGGATATGCCGGCATTCAACTTTTTTTGGAAAGAAAAACAATCATTAAGTATAGAATCAAACTTCAAAAGTATAATCTGAAACAAACCTTTCAACTCTCTTGAGCAGGCACGGATCTGTGTCCTTAGTCTAGCCGTTACATCCTTAACTTGATACCTCTCAGGTTCAATTTGCATCGTTTTGCTGTTGGTCGATAGCTTTAATTCAGCAAAAAGGTTATCAGGCCATTTTCCTACTTGGACCAAGCTGAACCTACAATTCATAAGGTAATATTATTGAACATAAGAATATAATCATAAAATCACTATCCATCGATATAAACAGTCAAAGTTATCTCCTCTGTCAAAACACAATTATCACTTAAACAGTCTTCATAAGCAGCTCCAAGGTGTTTGTTCAAGTTTATAATCTCATAAGCCCAAACAGTAAGTTTAAAATATACCCTTGGCTGATTAGCTTATTTAAATTTGGAAAGTCTCATAAAGATAGTTTGTAAGCGTCAACCCAACCAACCTTATTTTCTTGGATGTAGTATAATGTACACAACCCAACCAACCTATTTTTTAAATTAATGTATCAAAATTGACACGTGTAGCTACATGGGTTTTAGGCCAATGTTTAGCATACGTAATATCAGCTTTTTTTACTCTCCCTATATAAAGTAAGGTATTCAAATATATAAATGCATCATTTTAAGTAAAAAAAAAATCACGCCTTAAGGCTAGTAAATTCAGGTAGATAAGCTAACAACACAACTTGTTACTCACCCTTTTGCAGCAATCATATGCCAGCGATCAGCTCCCGTAGTCTCTATAGTATGCACTATCGACATAGTGGGCTACGACGAAGGTGGCAGCTGAGACAACAGCTATATTTGTTCTTGCCATATGTTTATGTTTTTATGACGGGGCTCCTATTGCAGCTGCAATACTCGCTACATCTCCTGCTACAGCAGCAAGACAAACTGTTGCACACCTCCAAATATATATATGGCATATGAAAACACAATAAGCAAGTAAGTAGTTTTAATAAGCAAGCCCAGCAATTTGAAATTGCACCTAAAACTGAGTTTGATAAGCTGAAATGTCAAAGAAAAAATTGAGAAAAGAATCATAGTGATAGTAGAGTTCTTCGGAATTACCTTTGCCCAGCCATGAGTGACAACCTTCTTTCTAATATTTGTAGTACCAACAAAAACACTGCAGCATTCATGAGAGATAATTTTGATTAGTATATTCCGTTCTAAAAATGACATCCTAGAAAACAAATAGATCGATTATATGAGATGAAATATTTACATTGGCAAGAGTTATTGAAACTCAGGGGTAAGAACACAACCTTTCCTGTACATAACTTTCATAGATATTCTCTGTTGTCCCATGCAAATGGGTCATCTTGGCCACCTCTAGGAGCCTACATATAATGAGACTATATATTAAATCATTACTAAGAAAATTGCATCAACAGTCACCTCGGGAATCATCACTCAAATCGACCAACGATTCACTTCAAAGTCCAGTCAAGAAGAAGCAATATGTATATGCTTTTTCAAGTTGCAGACTGTTTGGTTTTGATATCATGGTCCCTTTTAAAGCCGATGTTACACCTGGAAAAGCACCCATGACAATAACACCATCTGATCATGATGTGTTGTTTAATTCATCTATTGAAGGGCAGTTGCCTAGCACCTTTTTGGCCGGAGTTTCAGACCTCAAGTCTAATCCTTTCAAGGGCTGTAAAGAACAAGGGAATGTGCTAGTGTCACAAAAGGAAGTTCAAAGAAAATCTACCAGTAGTCGTACTAAGGTACATTTTACCTTTCAACGTCAAACATATATTTGCATTCTTGTTTTTCAAGTCTGCTAATCTCAGTTGGGTAATAATGACAGGTTCAAATGAAAGGGAAGGCAGTAGGACGTGCTGTAAACCTAACTGTCTTGGGAGGATATGGTGAGCTGATTGATGAACTTGAAGACATGTTTGAGATCAAGGGACAACTACACCCTCGTAAGGAATGGCAAATCATTTTCACTGATGATGAAGGTGATATGATGCTCGTGGGGGATGATCCATGGCCGTAAGTTCTTTTATTGCAAAATGATTAAACACAGTTTCAAATTAAAAAATGCATTCCCTTTTTTGTTTACAAACCCTTACAAAGTTATTACATGGTTGTGATTGCAGTGAGTTCTGTAACATGCACTACAAGAAAAAAGGGCTATAGTGACGACATGAAAATCATCACTAAAGGTGGAAAAGTCGTCACTAAACCGGTTTAGTCACGAAAATCAAGGTCGTCACTTGTCGTCACTATAGCTCCGTCACTAAGTTAATAGTGACGAAACTGGAATTTGACACTAAATTTAGTGACAAGCTAAAGTCGTCACTTATGGGTGTGTGACAACACATTTCGTCACTTAGTTTTCGTCACTGAAGTGGCTAAAGTCGTCACTATTTGATGCGATTAGTGACGAAAGAAAGGCGTCATTTTTGGTTGAACCAAACAGAACCTTAACGTTCAATAGTGACGAAATACCTCGTCTCTAACTATTGTTTCCATCACCTTTAAAAGGCTACATCCTATTAGTCAATAATTACATCATACCAACCAAAGAGGAAATGCGAAACATTTGTTTAATCGATACTCAATACTAAGCAAATAATATATACATACTTAGAGCGGAAACATCACAATTGTTTCAACCAATTATCCCATTTGTTTCCAACAATAAAAGTACAAAAGAAAAGAAAGAGTATCTTGTTGGCACTAATTGTTCCTGTAAGAGAATCAATACATCCTATCTATGTTTCATGTTGTTTCATCCAAGTATGCAGTATATCATCTCTGACTTTGAGACATGTTCATCAACATTCTCCTGAAACTGAATGAAAGATCAATATCATGAAATCTGAAAAATGGGTTTGTAAGAGAAAGGCAATTAGCTAAACACTATTAGAATTGCAAAAAAAGAGGGCATTGTTCAACTCCAGAATTGCAAAAAATGAGAGCATTGTTCAACCCCTATGTCGACCAGTAAAACATGATGAGTAGTCAAAACAAGTTTGAACATATTGTCATAGGTGAAACATACCTCAAATGTAAAAGTAGTTGCAACTCCAGAAACAAAGCCCACTAAGATTTTTGGTTACCTGCAATTTCAGTTGAAATATCATGTCCACAGATGTATATTTGGAAATAGCTAGCAACTACATAAGTAAAATTAACAGAAGCACTGGGAAGATATATGAAGACATGAGGCAATTGTTCTTTTAATAACATAAATGAGTTGACAAGAGAACATACATTTTCCATTGGCTTTACTTTCAGTCTTAATATAAGCGTTTGCAATGCAACAGCACCAGCTACACATGTCCGGAATACGTGAGTACATGATTGGAAGGAAATGGCCAATGACCTGAAACATGAAAATGCTTAGAGAAGTACCAGATACAAAAAAGTTGCTACGAACATAAAAAGAGCATTATAACACTGCCAACATTGTTAAAAAGTAACTAGCAACATGAAAATTAATTCATCTTGTGCTTTCAGCGTAGCACTAGCAAAGATATGTGCCTCAGGTGTTGAACTATTACCCAACCCAAGTGACTAACGAGTTGCAACCTCTATCAAAACTACATATCTAATGTTTACTTGTCTATAGGTAGAGATACATACCTTTCTTGGGGTCACTTCTTGAGGCTGTCCACTCGTCAATTTCGCCTTTTGCCCTCCTCCTGTGACAATATATCATTTCTTAGGGGAGAAAAACATGTCGAGTTAACCTTTAAAAACAATAAAGAACAATAAGTGTATGTCTGACATACCTTATCTGTCTCAGTTGCTCTTCATGTTGAGACATCAACTCTTCAGAGCATGTGTGTCTAATATCGATTAGATTGCACACATGTAACAACACGTCCTGTTGAGGCACACAACTGCATAGAGGAAAAAGTATTAACCATGACACAACATTGAACATAGGTAAGTGTATAAAACTAACTTGTAGATAAATAGCAACTCTGATCCAAACACAACCCGTGTTTCCCGTTAAACTATAGAGAATTTTTATGCTAAACAGATGTAATATATAAAAGAGAAAAGCATGTTGAGGAATGACGTACCAGCTGAAAGGATAGCGGGGGATTTCTTGCGGAAAAAATAAACCTGCTCAAAATGGTAGAGCAAGGATAAATAGGACTTGCGTCAGATAAAAGACGCGTTGGTGATTGTGGGCCCAAATTTGAAGACAGCCATCACTTCCCTCCATCTTCGGTCACTAACAATCTGTACACGAAACGTATGCCATTGTGATAAAGAAACAGAAGTACTAAGTCTTTTCGTACTTTTTATTCTGTACTCTGTAGTATAGGATCAAATATCATACCTCGAAGCCACCTCGTGAAGCGACCTCTATAAATAGACGGTGTAGATCTAAAGACGAACCGCCAATGATTGGGATATTCTAACTATACAACTTGTAACAGAAATAGCAGAATTAACAGAAATAGCAGCAAACCTATTTTTCAATAAGCACGTAATCCTTCCTCTTTTACAACTTGTAACTAGCAAACACATCTTAAACAATGATCAACCATTTCATAATAAATAATACGCTGGAACATCTTATATCAATCAAATCACGGTTCAAAATAACCTAAACTACATAAAGTAATCACTTCTATATAAAATCACATCTTCTATACAACAAATCACAATCTGCATATAACCTAAAATGAGCTTATGATAGCTTCAATTACGATAAACGAACCTCGAATAGACTTATTCTTATATGTAATGTGTTAGTTATGATTAGTCACCACCAGTTCATGAAGTGAGAACTCCAGTGGTGTTGTATTCACATCCCGAGTCTAACTCTTTTCCCGGCCCTAATAAGTAGTTAAATGAAGAGAGGTAGTACATACCCTTTCAGCAAGACTATAGCTAACAGCTGCTTAACCTCTGCTTGCTGAAGAATATGTTCTGTATCTACCCAGGACACACTCAATTTAAACTTGAACTACCAACAGCAAATCAATACGACATTACACGATAACAAATATAGAAAAGAACTGGAGATCACCTGAGATTTTCGGGCACCAACAAAACATCAAAATCGATATAAAAGGAAGAATGTACCTTAGCCTTTGCAAGAGCCATGACCAACTCTTCTGGTTTTTCTGTTCGGATGGCTATCTCATCTATATCTGCAGACTAAATACTCGTAGTAAAAGAAGAAAATATGATTACACGATACCATTAATATAAATATAGGCTTCACAGTAAACGGCAATGACATAGATAAGAAAATGAAGATATACAGTAAAAGAAGAATTGTACCTCGTAAGTGAGGTTTCCAGTTGGGAAGAAGAGAGTAAATAGGAGTTCTAATCAAAAGATGCCAACCTTTAGCAGGCGCCATTGTTAAATCAAGTGTGAATAAGATGAGGGCAGCAGGAACTTAAAACTTACACAATTATATCACGTGCATATGACAGCACGAGTTCACCTAACGAACCTTTCACCTTCATATCTTCAACCTGAAACACGACCACTTAGATTAAGCTCGGGAATCTGAAACGTATACGTTACACTGAATAGCACAATTCATAACTAATTATAGACGAACATGTTTTGAGAATTGCCTGGAACCCAGACGACCGAACAAAACCGCAGATGGCCACAATATGTGACTACGGCATAACCTATAATACAGTCAACTCTTCGACTGAGTAATCTATGTGCGCTGCTTGTCAATTTTAAGCCCGATTCCTATTAGCTACGCTTTTATATTGTACCTGTTAGAAGTTAAACTTGACCCAAATAAGCGCATCTACTTTAAGTAAGCAGGTCGGGATTGTTAACTCTAAAATAAAGCAATTTGACAGGGGTCGACTACCTAGTTTAAATTTTAATATTTAAGTCAGTCCTCAAAGAGGTTATTCTTACTGATACTCCGATCCATTAATGTACTACTACTGTATTTGGACAAATGATATGTGTGTAATATGCCCAGGTAAGTTAACATAGTTGACCAGTATTCTCTTTCCTTGTTTCTGCTTGGGTCACTCTTGTGGCCAGGTGGCCCATATCAGCTAAACCCAACCACAATCTACTTTTAACCATGAAAAAGGTTTGTCTTTTTTAATCCATTTTTAACACGACCCATTTTGAACAAATTTCAAGTTAAAGAGTTGACAGGGACATCGTTAGTTGCATTTCAGTCTTAGCGAATCCATAAGTGGCTGTTGAAGCTAAGAAGCTCATTAGGAAGTGGAATGATATAATGAAATGACAAAATATAGTAAGTTTCAGCAAATAATTAGTTACCTTTTCTTATAAGTCCCTGAAAACCTTCTGACGGCACTCCGTTGCACTATAACCTGTGGTTAACAAAAAAAGTTGAATTCATACCATCAAATGTCATTAACAATATTTAAAACACTCTTTAAAAGAATATACCATACCCTAAATAAATAGTGTAACATCAATATTAATGATGTTTGCAAACACTGATGCACCTTTACATACTACGTTTAAATACATGTTTCATTAGTAATAAGAGCTCTTTCTTCATAAGCTATAGAATATTGTTTACTTAGGCCTCAACAAAAGATGCACCAATTGTAGCATAAGTATCAGATTGAGCTATAAACATCCCAAAGAGACGTATCATATGTTTGAACTAACATATCCTATAGCAAAAAAATGGCAAAGATTTTGAAAATTGCAAAGTTGAGAATAAAAAAATAGCATGTTGCTATTGCGAACACGTCATCAAGATAAAAAGGCATCCATTTCCCTGATGTTTGTGTGAAATAGATTATTCAGAAGCGTGCTCTTACCTATCACAAAAACGAGCTCAAAACTGTAACACAATCTCGACAATAACTTTCCAAACACTTAGATGGGGTGCTAAAATGATAACACTAAAAGTTAACGTATCACCATAGCTACGGGATAATTGACTTGGTTTAGAATTATAAATCAAATGTGAAATAAGTTTACTTTTTGACGGATTATAGAAAGCATACCACTGAATTATCGAGCCCTTCGGCATTGAATGTGCCATCTCCTTCTATGAGGTGGGTGGAGCAGCAACCCACTTCTTTATCTACAAATCACAGCATTTGAATCAGTATATCGTATCTCATGAACTTACATATCATTAACAAGACATTATTTTCATCACAGTCGTCGTTAATTAATGACATTAAGACCATGTATATTTCTTCATAAAACTTGAATCTTACGTTATTATCCAGAACATCTAATAAAGAAAATTACATTTTTCACATTAGCAAAGTAAAAATTACAAGTACAAAACACCTTATGTTCATTACAAGAGTTGGTAATAACACACATAAACCCCTAACCAAAATAATTAGTACCCGTTCTGCTCTCCCCATCACCCAATTAGTTACCCTTCTGCTCCAACAGTTGGATACATTTTTTGCCATCACCCAACCTTCAGAGTCTCCTAGACTTATGATTGTATTCATAATGGACAAGTACTCAGGTGTTGCTATAGCTTATTTTTAGATACTCTACTAAATACTAATAAACAAAACTCGTAAATAGCATGACTAGCTAATATTGATCTTGACTTTACTAGTATTAAACTGATCCTATGAGTGCACATTATTTCACAACACCATGCGATGCTGCAAAACGGTTACAAGGACTACAATGCACTTCAAAATGTGTAAGTGCATGCTAAGATGGGTAGCGCAATGGTGTTCCCTCCATATAATCTTTGAGCAACACACATATCTACTAAAATGTACCCTAACAATAATATTTGTAGACTGTAATAAGAGGGCTTATCTATCATTATTAGCAACAAATAAAAAAGAATCAGCCATTGCGCTTAAGAAACTAGGAAAGCTATCGAATTATCTACAACAAAATGCCAGTCCTATAGTAACAAGCTACCAAATTATCTAGTACAACAAAATGCCAAAATAATTTTTCTAAACATTTCATCAAACACTTGGTATGCAGCAGTGATTTAGTAGCCAATAATTCGCTAAACCTAAACTTTTCGAACTCAAATCAGCAATTTCAGTTTAAATAGACTTGCTCCGAACTGATCCTTTAGGCCTAAAGTTCATTGACACAAATACGCAATCAAATCAACAATCAAACAAGTAAATTTAACACAAATACAAACGAATTATTCAATGAATACACAAAATTTCAGGCAATTAACATAATATCTAACTAATTAAATGAAATTAGCTCTTAATAATTAGGGATTAGATATAACCTCCGAAAAAATTAGGGCAAAATAGTGAAAATGAGATTCGGAAGATCGATGTCAGCCATGGCGTAATAGTGCTAGTATGTGTTTTTAGTGTGTGAAACTGTGAAGAATTGAATGATTTTTATGGTGCATTTTATGGCGTAATAGTGCTACTGTGTGTTTTTACTGTGTGTTTTTATGTTTGCTATGAAATGGGGGAGAAGGAAAAATGAAATGAAAATGATACTATCCGTGTTCATGTAATGGTTTTTAAATTATTTAGGCATTTTGTCAATTTAAGTCCCTGTGCTTTTAAGTGTTGGATAGCAAAATAAGAATATGTATTTGTTCAAGTGAGTGACGAATAGTTTCGTGACTACCAATTCAAAAATTAGTGACGAAAACTTCGTGACTAAGCACCGTAACAAGAAATGAGTTACACAGTAACGATAAGCACTTGATTTAGTGACCAATACTTTGTCACTAACATGCATGTTAATGACAACTTATTACTTCGTCACTAAATATACGCAAGTGACGAGATATAGTGACGACAATTCTATATCGTAACTAAATTGTGTTTTTAGTGACGAAAAATATATGTCGTCATTAAATTCTCGTCACTATAGCCCCTTTTTTTTGTAGTGATGGTTAGACGGATCATGATTTGCTCGACGCAAGATGTGAAGAAAATGAAGGCTGGAAGCAAGTTTCCCTCTTCAAACGACATCGAGACATCTAGCTTGGAATCTTCCGAGGATTGATCTACAAAGATCAATGTTTTTCTTTTTAAGTACCCCCATCGTTTAGTAGTTTGTATGTTTTTATTTTTATTTTAAGTCGTTTTAAGGTATCGGGTTTCACCTGGTTGTGGAAATGTGTTCCCGAAGATAAAGAATGGAAGTGTAAAGAGGGGATAGCTAATTTGTGTTTATTGCTAGATGACTGACCCTCTTTAGAAGTATTGCATAGGAATGAAGTAAGGTGATATGTGACTATTTAGGAGCAAAAGTATGTTTATATTAGAAGTAGCCTTTTTGTTACAGAGTAGTTATAGTAGTAAAAAAGACTCAATCATCAAACACTTTGTTGGTATGAATTGCAAACATTACAAAAATCTCAGCATTATATTAAAGTCTAGATTACTGCCTATAACAAAGTTAAACAGCATAAGAAATATATACAATTAGATAAGGAAAAAGAAAACAGAAAAAAAAGGAAACAGAACATAAATCCTCATCAGCATTAAACATTCAAACACCTCTATGTATTTAAAACTTGAATTCAAAATTACGTAATAAAAATAATAAAATACAGTGAACATACTCAATAAATTAAGCAACATAAAACGTTTAATAAATATGTTATTCATAACTTTCTAATGTATTATATATGTAGTAGAATTAGGAGATTGTGCACTTCTTATTGTAACTCGAACTCAATATTCCAAACATGCAACAACATCAAACTGTCATGATACATACTACAATACCTAATAAAACAGAATTTCAGAAGCCAACAGTGGGATGTAACTTTCGCCATCGGAGACTGGCACTACCCTGAAGAAAGCACATGATTTCATCAAAGCCTCACAGGTCTCCGGATTAAATTTATAATGTGTGTCTTGCATTAGTCGATAAAACCTTTTAAACTTAAAAGTCGATAAAACCTGTTAAGGATTGGTATGATTCCGAAAAATATAATAGGGTGTATGTATACAAAAAAAAAGTTTAAAAATATATAAGGTATAATTATCTTGTAAGGTAATATATATATCATCTTTTTTTAAATTGTTATCTTCATAATATACATTCCTAAATTACAAACTGCAGAATTTTTTAGCATGTCCTTATTTGTATTGATTTGGAATATATAAATCAAAAAATAATTTAGTCTAGTGGTAAGTTGTTTAGATAACTTATGAATGACCCAAGTTTAAATCCAATATATGTCTTCTTCTTAATTAAACCGAATTAAAATATAAAATACACAAATACAAACCGAATTATAAAATTAAAAAATTTAAAATTGTACATAAATTAAAAAAAAAATGCCACATGTCATTAAAAAATGCCACATAAATTCAATAATGACATGGAATAATGACATGACATTATGGGATGCCAAGTGGCATTATATGTGGCATGGCTCCTCTTATATATACTGTATAGATATATATATATATATATATATATATATATATATATATATATATATATATATATATATATATATATATATATACTATTTATCCCTTTATATACACACGTTACCCACAACTTCCGATCTTTGTTGTGTTATACTTAGCTACATGATCAAAATCCTTATACGTTGTTTCAACTCAGTTTAATTTTTATTCACAATAGATCCCAGTATAAAACGTTTAAAGGGTATATATTCAGATAGACATCCACTCGCGTTGTTTAGAATATCGATCTGCGAACCAAATTTTAACGCAAAATGCTAGGCTACGTGAGTTCCGGGGTCTCTGGCTACGCACTACGCTTACGCTCACGCTCACATTAAATCTGCGCTACGCAAATCATAATTTTCTTTTATATATATATATATATATATATATATATATATATATATATATATATATATATATATATATATATATATA
>BPTQ01000001.1:58679788-58710698 GCA_019973895.1 Chrysanthemum seticuspe | reverse complement strand
AGCCATGTAGCGCAATAGAGTGAACACCCTGAGGTCAAGTCCTTGCCGGAAACATTCTTAATCTCAACACGAAAGTGTGATACGACAATTGTGAGAGCTTCAAGTTTGAACATTCACGGCCTTTGGCGAATAATGATTGGAGTAATAAGCGGTTTCCGGCACTTACAAGTTTGAACTTCGAGAGTGTTAACAACATAGTGTGAAAGCACAACTCTAATTCTTACAAAGGCCGTTCCTGAACTGGAGTCCCACAAGTGAGATAACGCGATGTACCGAAGTACATCTACAGTTCAGATGAGTCGCTGAGGTACACCGAAGCATCACCTCACGACTGTAGACCGTTTGAGACACACTCCGCGTAATCCACGGGGAGTTACCGAAGTGACCTGCTGTCAGGGCTGTTTGATGTTGACCCTGGCAGGAGTTTCCATTCAATCACTAAGGATCACAGATGTGAACCTCTCATAAATGTTCTCGACAGATTGCTAAGATCTGTGAAGGACTCGATATGAACCACTGATGATCTTATTTGTTGATCATCAAGTGATTAAATGTCAAGTGTTCCTAAGAGATCTTTTGATGAATCTCGTGGCTCTAGACTCAATAGTGCGTTTTGGTTTTCCTGAGCGAAGACTAGGGAGAGGGTCTCCTTCTTCAATACCAGCGATCTCTAAGAGAAAGCCAATAGTTTACGTAGGGTTCCCTGTGAGAATGAAACAAGCTTCTGTTGAGAAAAACTTGAGTGGCTAAGAAGGTTTTGTGCATGCGTCACTGGGTCCATGACGACTTTTGATCTTCAATACCGGTGTCACTAAGTGACAACCAGTAGCATATGAATTGAACCCGGTGTCTGCCCTAAGTTGAATAATCTGGAGGGTATTTTCTTTTCACCCTTTACTTTACATTTCTTTTTGATTCTTCAACTCCTTCTTTCTCCGATTCTCATTTTCTCCTTTTTACAATCATTCCTAAGGACTTCTAACACTAACTAATGGTAGTGTCCTTGAGTAGATCCCTCCGGCTCTGGCGGATCATAGGACGGTTATTCCTAACCTTAGTCACCTTATAACTCCATGACTAACCTATGTTTGCCATTAAAACCATTGTTTGTGAAAATATCTCTCAAAGGGTTTGTAAATGAAAAACATGTTTGAACCACTGTGAGAGATGAGGTTTTGTATAAATACTCCCCCTCCACATGTGCTTAATAGTTTTAATGGTTAAATGCACAGTGAGGAAAGAGCGCGCACTTTTTGAATTGATCCACTAAAGATAGACAATCTCCCGCGAGACACGGTTACGTAGAATAGTTAAAGAGTTACATTGTCAGCTTTTAGGTGACAACTAGCTCTAATAACTACCTTGAAGGTGTAGACAAACCTTGGAAGGTTGTCAAACCCGTCAGAGTTCATGTCTATCAAAAGTTTCTCGAATGGCACTTTCTACTTGGACAAGTCCTTTGCGAGACACGTTTACATTACTAGCGAACTAGCTTGAAATTATTACCCGTCCAGGACAAGTCTTTTCGAGTTGCAAACAGTTTAGTACCGTCAATTCGTTGGTTAAGTCTGAGGTACACAGATTCATTTGCATATTGCACAACATATTTCTTATCACACAAAATTTTCTCCCCCTCAAAAATGGCATATAAAAATGTTATTTTTGAACGGTTGAGAATAAATATGACCATTTCGAGTGTTGCGGGAAGAGTGACCACTGTGAACAATTTGTGAACAAAGTTATCATCAAATACTCCCCCTCAACTAGTGATATAAACGGTTGAGGTTTTAAAATTATATGGGGAAGTACTTGTCTTTTTGAGCAAAACCTTGAAAAATGAAAGGTTTGATAGGTTTTACTCAAAAATAAGAAGCTTTCGCTCCTTTTATAAGGATTGTGGCACTGAGGCGTACCATAGGGTCCTTTCTTGACAATTACGGGTTGTACACTGTTATGTGTGCACAAGCCATAGACATATATAATCACACATCCAAAATTATATGAAGGAAACAATTCAAGGGGTACCAGGAAGTGCAGTGATGTTCCCAGGAGTACGAACAGGGCATTGATAGCCGGTGATGTTGATCCTGGGTCGACCACCAACAAAATTTTCCAACATTCTGAACTGATCCCTTCTGAACAACCGTTCATCTATCATGGTGATGATCCTTCTCACATCCCTCCTTTCCTGAGAATTCCAGCGCTTAGAAGACCCAATTTTCAGGCGTATATCCTTCAACCTGTACGCCAATCCATCCCTAACCAGCTTCAAAGTATGATCTCCGAATTTGTGGAGCTCACTACACGCCATTAAGCAGTTTCTTTGAAGTTCACTATGGTAAACAACGCCGAAAGGTTTGCTGATGAGTGTATATTGAGATAGCTGGTTGAGATCGGGAAGAGTAAGCATTGGAGGAGTGAGGTTGACACGCGTCTGATAAGATTCAACAGCCATCTGGATATCTTCAACACGTTCTTTGATCATGATGCGTCTAATGAAGATGAGAACTGACTTGATAAATTCACGTTGAACTTCAGTCGAGAATTGTCTCATACGACCCTGTACTTTGGCAAGGTACATGTCTTCGATATCGTTGAGGGATAAATTCTCAAAGTCAGCTTCGGAGAATGCATAGTCCTTTTCATCTTGTCGTTTGACTATGATATTCTTCAAGAAGGTGTAGTCCCACTTAGACTTGAGATCAACGTGTTTGATGGCCACGATGTCCTTAGAGCTGTACACTGCGTGTTGAGACTTCTGAACCAGGCAACTTCTGTAGTAGATTCTTCGGCGTTCAGGCCAATGATGAATCCCATACAATGCATCTCGGTCGTATTCTTGCACGTTGTCAGAAAACAAGTGATTTGCACGTTCCTCGATAGCTATGCAGTTTGAGTAAGTAGCCGCTGGGAATGGAAGAGTCAACGATGTAGCGTATTTTCGTGAACCATCGCTACCGTGTAAAAGAAAATCCAGGTCTCTGTTAAAAAAGTATCGAAAGGGAATCCTTTGTTCATCTGTTTGGCCAATGGTCGGTAGGGGTTTGGTCCAATCGGTATAGTATGTAGGGTTGTCCCTTTGTGTGAAGTCAATGTTTGCTTCCGGATTGAGCCAATCCATGTTGTGAGACATAGCTCGAGCGATGTTCTCAAGATGATATTCAACCTCGAGGGCGCTTTCAGAGCTGTCTTTCCACAGTTGAAAAGCTTCATTCTTGATTCGCTTCAACTCAGATTTTGTCATTTTCTTCACATGGAACTTTTCTTGCAAAAGTTTTGCGTGCTCCAATGTAGAACCGTCTACCAAGTCTTGACCTTCATCAGGGTAGGAAGTTTGATTGACAAGTGTGGAGAACCATTCAAACTCTTCGGTTTAATATCGTCATCTAGCTATGATACGACTTCAGGCTGAGTCGTCTTCTTCTTCTTTTTGGAAGGCCTTGATGATGATACTGGTTTCTGCACTTGTTTGGGTGAGGTGGGTTGTTGTCGGGGCTCAAGGACCTCTTCATCGTCACCACCCGTATACTCAAAGTAATCACCTATTTTTTGAGTCAGTGGTGGTAACTCGGAATCGTCCCGAGGTTTATCAGTAGAAGACCGAGGTGGAGGAGACTTTTGTTGAGAGGAAGTCCGTGGTGGAGGAGGTGGCATCGAAGCAGATTCACCAGATTGCTTCTGACGTTTAGGTGCAAAGTCCTTGTCCTTATCATCGTCATCTCTTGGCCGTTTGGGTTGATCGGCTGACTCCTTGCATGATGATCTGAGTTGAAAATCAATTAGACTTTCGAAAAATTTAGCTTCATCCGAAGTAAACGTTCCAGATCGCTTTGACATTTGCATCACTAGTTTAGCGATTAACTCAGATTCAGAGAGATCAGCTTCTTTGGCCATTGTATGTTTAACCAATGCGACGATGTTAGGAGTGAGTTGTCTGGAAAATACTTCTCTAGTCACACCGGGGACAGTGTCGAGAAGAAACTTGTGGGTATGATCTCTTGTTGTCTTCTCCAGTTCCTTTTGGACTTTAGGAACGATATCCTGAAGGTACTTGTTAGTGTAACCTTCGATCATTTCGTTTAGTTCCTCTTTACGATGACTCTTCATGAACTTCTGAACAAATTCCCTTTCATTCTGCATCTTGTCTTTCTCATCATTTAAGTACTGTATTTGGTCAGCAAACCAATTCAGTTTTCTGTAAAGTATGTCCTTCTTTCTGACTTGTTGGACAGCTTTCACAATTCTTTCATGAGTATGAGAAATCCAAGATTTAGGTGGTTTCTTCACGGATTTGGATGATGATCTGGTTGACTTCGTTGATGGTGGTGGTGATGAGTGAGATGATGAGTCTGATGAGGAGGAGACATGAGGAGGCTTGGGGTCCTTAGGCGGTTCAGAAGTTTCCTTCTGTGACTGTGTGGGACTGCCCAGAAGCAACTTGTCATAATCATCATCTTTATCTTTCTCAGACTTCTCAGTTTCAGGGTTCTCAAACTCATATACGATAGTATCCTCCACAAGCTGTTGTTGTTGTAGAAGAGTGGTGGCACCAGATCCCTTACCGGGTCGATTAACCGTATCAGGATCTGGTGAGGAGTGGGCAGCACCACTTGATCCTCCGGGGCCACCCATTTGATCTTTAGCAAATTCTTCAGCCTTTTGAAGGTGTCTGACGATGTGAAACTTCTTCCTGTATGATTGATCCAGTTGCTCTTCTTCATCTTCAGAGCTTTCATCATGTGGCACAAGTGCAGGAGTCTTCCCTTTTCCTTTATTAGTTTGAGGACTTGGAGGTTTTGGTACTGAGGGATTTTCATCCTTTGCAGTTTCAGAGTATGTGGTCTCTTCATCTGTGTCAGTAGCTTCAGAGTCCTCGTCAATGAGCTTTCTCTGCGGTTCAGGTGTAGAGGAAGGGATCGGAGTGGCTTCCTGAGAAGGAACTTTCTTCTTAGGGGTAGGTTTCCTCTTTGGAATAGGTTTCTTCTTTGGAACATTCATCTGACTATCTGTACTTGTGACACTTCCAGCACTTCCTTTTCTGGTTCTCCTTACAGGTGTTCCAGAAGATTTTTCGTCGAGATGACCAACTTTGCCTTGTCTAACTGCTTCCAGATACCTTTTGTACGTTTCGAGCTTTCTGACATCTTCAGTTAGAAGGAAATCTGGCAACACAGCACCTTGTTTCTTTGTAGAAGATTCCTTGATTCTGACAGATAGAATAGGTTCCGTCAACATATCGTGATTGTCGGGGTCATTGAGCCTCTTGGGAATATCAGGATGAAGTCCAAGTGCTCTCTGGATCAACAATTTAGTATATCTGATGTAGGGAATCTTTGAGCCAAGTTTGTTGAGAAATGACATCATGTCATCCCAAATCAGAGCTTCAATAGTTATGTGTTTCAAGTTAACCAGTGCCCAAAATATTTGCAGTTCCATGAGCTTAGGATGCTCATAGCCACTGTCACGACCAGAAACAGACTTGGTGATGATCATGTAGAGAGTTCTCCATGGTTGAGGAATACTATTAAGCTCTACGTGAGAATGCTTGGTGATTACTCCTGTAGCCTCGTCATAACCGATATCGATTAAGAATTGGAGAGTGAGCTCTTCAACAGGTGTGGCATATAGTTTGGTTGGTTCGACTTCAGGAATTAGGAGAACAGCCCTTAAGTCTGCAGGTGTAATGGTGACTTGTTTGTGATTCAGAGTCACCGTCACAGCAGTCCGTCCTTTGACCCTTTCCATAGTGTTCCAGAACTGTTGGATATAGATCTCAGGGATAGTTGCAGAGTGAGTGAGCATGTTCTGATAGGGATGAGTCCTCAGAATATCAATAGCAATTAGACACGAAGATTCTGAGCAAGTGAGGGTGTCAAAGTCAACACGGAGATTATTCTTTCCTATCTTCATTGGATAGCCATAAGGATAGATATCAGCAATGGAGAGAACTTCAGATGCATCCACATTCATTTGTTCAGCCATGTCGTGATCTGAAATAACATTAGCCAAAAGAACCAACATATCGAAAGACATAATGTTAGTCAACAGAAGATCTTATTGTCTAGTTATTGAATGTACAGTGATAATGATTGTTACGAGTCCTAAGTCACTTGTATGTCCAATAGTCTAATGACGTCGTGAAATGTTTCGTGAGTTAGTTAATTTTAAGTTTTAAAGTTTATGTTATCACTTATTGTTCACAACATATTAGACGATTAAGCTTATTAGTGACATTATTGGATTCGTGACGTTATGATTAGTTTATTTACAAGTTTGTACATGTAACAATTCATCATGAAGGTCAATCCAGGGTTAAGCGTAGTTTTAGCAAAGTTAAGCGTAAACAGTATTGACATATGCGTAGACGAAAGCTTACGCGTAGGATCCTAACTTACGCGTAAGAAATGTTACGCATAGGAAAAGGGGGACCTTATGCGTAGAGCTTACGCGTAGGCGTTTATATACCTTACGCGTAAGGCTTACTCGTAAGAGTAGACCTTATGCGTAGAGGTCACTGTTTACGCATATCCTTCATAGGATACGCGTAGTCCATTGTAGAACCTTACGCGTAACTGTTATGCGTAGGATTATTCTTACGCGTAGGGTAATCCTTATGCGTAGAGTTGCAAATGACCTTGATTCTGAGTTTCACGAGTAACAAGCCTGAAATAGAACCATCATATCATCAATATTAACACATAAATTCATTTTAACAACAAATCATGGCAAGAACACTTGTTAAGCAGTTATGCGTAGAACTGCATACGCGTAATCCAAAACCCTAATAGTTCAAGAATTACGCGTAACAATTCTAACCATGGAAATTGCACCAAACGTTTTCTGGTAGGTCTAAGGTATTGTGAGAGTCTACTAACCAAGTTATAACATCCAATTCATGGTGAATCAAAAATACCCAATCTCAAGAACTTTAAACCCTAATTCCAAATTGTTAATAATTTAGAGTTTCTGGGTGGTTATAGAGCAAAGATATCCTTAATTCAACATCATAAGAACATAACCCAACAATCTTTTTGACCAAAACACTTCTCATTTTGAAAAACCCAATTCGACTTATAAACCCTAATTTTCAAAATTCATCAATTCGTGTTTCTGGGTTTGTTTTGAGGATAGAAAACATATCATTGACGTTTTTAAAGCCTTTTGATATTATCTTTTTAGCCACAAACACATAACACATGATCATGTGTTCTTACGCGTAAGCGAAGAACACAAAATCACCCATATCAGTAGATTTGACCGTTGGATCCTTTTGAAATTCAAAACCAATGTTTAAAAACATGTTAGAAACATTAATCCACTTACAATATGATGATCAAAAACACAGATAGGATGAACGAATTTTAGGCGTAGGATCTTGTTAGGTTTAGAGTAATAAATGTGAAGTGGAAGTTAGGTGAAGGTATTTATTAAAGTTAACTTTAACATTTTGACAGTTTTGGTCCCTCCACCTTTTCCATTTTCAAACCAAGCCATTTAACTTCCATTTTTGGTTACCAAACAAAGTTTTTAGGAAAGAAACATGACGACACTCCCCCTCGACTTAAGAAATAATGAAAGGTTATAAATTTAGTCCGAGGAGTGTCATTAAACCAGAATATTCACCACCATTGTAAAATGAAACAACCGAGATATGAAAACATGCAAGTACACTGATGTTTTGAAACAGTTAAGTGAAAATTTTCTCCCCCTCAACACTTGATCGTAAAAAATACTGAATTTTGAGAGATTATAGTGTTGAAGGAGGACATGTACTTGCCATGTTGAAAGATTATAGATAAGAAGAATATTTTTGTTGTTTTATGAGATTTTATATTTTTGTATTTTGTTTTTGAAAAATTTATTCACAAAAGATGTTTTGGTGTTTGACAGGTTTTTAAGACTGTTTTAAGAGGTCATCCAATTCCTCTTGAGTCAAACACCTCATACCAATTCGGTGGACCAACTCATTAAACCTAGCGGGAGGCAAGGCTTTGGTGAGCAGATCTGCCAATTGGTATTCAGTACCCACAAAGTATAATTCAACGGTACCCTGTTCCACGTGGTCTTTGATGAAATGATAGCGAAGATCGATGTGCTTTGATTTCGAGTGCTGAACTGAGTTGCACGATATCGCAATGGCACTCCGATTGTCGCAGTACATCGGGATTCTGTCGAATACGTAACCATAGTCTTTGAGTTGTGTTCTCATCCAGATGACTTGAGCACAACATGCGGACATGGCTACATATTCTGCTTCGGTTGATGACAGCGATGTACAATCCTGTTTCTTTGATTGCCAAGACACCAGTTTATCACCGAGAAATTGTAGAGCTCCTGAAGTACTTTTCCTTGAGTCTAAGCATCCTGCGTGGTCAGCGTCTGAAAAAGCGATTAGTTCAAAACCAGAATCCTTCGGATACCAGATCCCCAAGTTAATGGTTCCCTTGATGTATCGGAGGATTCTTTTAGCCTCAGAGAGGTGGGTTTCAGTTGGTCGCGACTGATAACGGGAGCATAGATAAACGGCAAAGACAATATCAGGTCTGCTAGCTGTTAGATACATGAGAGACCCAATAATACTTCGGTATTTGGTAGGGTCAACTAATTTCCCATGTAAATCAGCATCTAACTTCTTGGTATGAGCCATTGGTGTGGCATAAGTGTCACAGGTTGTCATTCCAAATTTGTTTAACAGGTCAAGGGCATATTTGGACTGACTCAGGAAAATACCACGGGGTGATTGATGAACTTGCAGTCCTAGAAAGAATGTAAGTTCACCCATCATGGATATTTCAAAAATTTTCTTCATTAGTTTTGCAAAAGCGGTTGAAAACTTTTTATGTGTCGACCCAAAAATGATGTCATCCACGTAAATTTGAACAATTAAGATATGTGCCCCGTGATATTGTATAAAAAGAGTAGGGTCAACCGAGCCTTTGGTGAAATTATTGGCAATGAGGAAATATGATAGCTTATCGTACCATGCCCGAGGGGCTTGTTTGAGACCATAAAGAGCTTTGTTCAGTTTGTAGACATGGTTCGGGAACTCAGGATCAACGAATCCATCTGGTTGGCTGACATAGACCGTTTCTTTAAGTTGCCCATTGAGAAACGCCGTTTTGACATCCATCTGATAGACCGTGATATTCATATGAGCTGCGAACGCGAGAAATATCCGAACAGCCTCAAGACGAGCAACCGGAGCAAAAGATTCTTCAAAGTCTATTCCTTCTTCCTGACGATAACCCTTAGCAACGAGTCGTGACTTGTTTCGGATGACGTTCCCTTCAGCATCCAATTTGTTTTTCCAAATCCATTTTAGACCAATGACGTAGACCCCTGTTGGTCTTTCAACCAGTTCCCATACTTCAAGACGTTTGAATTGGTTAAGTTCTTCCTGCATGGATTCAATCCAGTTGTCTTTTGTCATTGCGTCTTTAATGTTTTTAGGCTCAGATTGGCAGACAGTGAGAGCATAAATGCAATGTTCACCAGCTGTGTGAAGACGTTGTCTCATAACGACTGGTTGATTCGGGTTGCCAATAATGTTAGCCAGAGGATGTTCTTTTGTCCATCTATGTGTAGAGGGTTGATGTTGGTATACATTGTGTAGATTCTGAGGATTCAAATGGTGCAGATTCTAAGGATTCAAATGGTTTGTTGAAGATTCTGCGACATCTGGTGCAGCAGTTTCATTGGCAAACGGGTTGAAGAAAGCATTTGGATCAAAATCTGCAGGTGGGGGTACTTCACTCAGAATATCATCAGCTGGTTCATCATTGGTGGAAGCGGTGTGTTCAACTGTTGTGTTTGAGTCAACTGGTGTAGGTGCGTCTTCAACAGTAGTTGTTGTAGCAGGTGTATCAGGTATAGGAATATTATCAGGTTGTGCAGCGGAAACAGCGGATACACCTGGAGCATGTTCATCAATATCGTCACTGAACAGAGGAGCAAATAACCTTTCCATTTGTTGACTTGTTAGCTGAGGGCTTTCTTCAGCTGATGATGGGGGTTGAGGGAAGTTTAAACGGTTGTGACCGGGTTCTAAGCTGTTATGCTCAGAAGCCATTTCCGTGAGTTCATCAAAATGAGCATGAATCATTTCCATTACCTCCTTAGTTCGACGATTCCAGATTCGGAAACCTTTAGAATTGTCACAGTATCCAATAAAGACTCCAATATCAGCTTTGGCTTTGAGCTTTCCAAAATCATCACGATCATTATTCGGATAGCAAAGGGATCCAAATACATGAAAGTGTTTGAGGTTCGGTTTATAGTTGTGGACAAGCTCGAAAGGTGTTTTGTTGTGGCGTTTTGTAATCATAGAACGGTTTTGAGTATAGCATGCAGTAGATACAGCTTCTGCCCATAAGTAATCTGGAAGTTTAGCATTGATTAACATTGTTCTTGCAGCTTCCACTAACGTTCGGTTTCGTCTTTCAACAACTCCGTTTTGTTCAGGTGTACGTGCAATATATGTTTGATGCTGAATTCCCACTTTCTCATAGAATTCTCGAAGGGTTTTGTTAACAAATTCAGTTCCTTTGTCTGTTCTGATTATTCTGACGGTGTAGCGGAGCTGAACCTGTATTTTTGTGAGAAAGGTGATGATCATTTGTGGAGCTTGGTCTTTGCTTCGAAGAAAGTAGACCCAAGTCCATCGTGAGTAGTCATCAACAATTACTAAGATGTAGCGTTTGCCATTGATCGTTTGCACGCGCATTGGGCCACACAAATCCATGTGAAGAAGATGAAGCACATGCTGAGAGATGTGTTCCACCTTTGAAGGAAAATAAGCATGAGTGCTTTTCCCTTGTTCACAGGCTGAGCAAAGGTGATCTTTTGAATACCGGAATCGTGGGAGTCCTTCAACTAGTTTGTGTCTAGCAAGGTTGGTGATGGTTTGAAAGTTTAGATGTGAGAGACGACGGTGCCATAGCCAGGATTTTGTAGATGTTGCCTTTGAAAGTAAGCAAATGGGAGAGGAAGCAACCATGTCTTGCATAGAGATAGTGTAGAGACTAGAATTACGCGAGCCAGACATAAGGTCATTTCCTTGTAGATCACGAATGAAACAAGTTTTCTCCCTGAAAGCAACCTCCAAATCTCCATCACAAAATTGACCTACTGAAAAAAGATTGTGACCGAGGCCTTCCACATAGTAAACCCTACTGATTTCGATGTTCCCATTGACATAATCTCCGTAGCCCATGATAGTTGCGAAGTGATCGTTCCTGAATCTGACAGTGCCAATGAACTTTGCAATAAAGTTTGATAACAGTTTAAGGTTGCCTGTCATGTGTCGGGAACATCCGCTATCAACAATCCAGAGAATGATCTGTATCACCTGCATTACACACAGACGACACAGATGGAATAGAAGTAGATGTGGAACCCGAAATGTTAGAAGGTTCCGAAGCAGGTATGTTAGACATACACACATTGATAATTTTAGGCATCCATTTAAATCCTAGTGTGTTGTATATCCATTTCTGCCATCTATAACTACTCTTTGCTTTAGTCTTAGTGAAAGCACTAGGTGGTACTACATTCTTAGGAGGTGAAGCGGGAGCTACTGTGATAGCAATGGTTGCCTTAGAATCTAAAGAAGGCGGTCTACCAAGCACAGAATTAGAATGATTAGTGGGCCTAGAGGTATTCCGATTCTTAGGATTTCGTAATCGAGAGATTATAGCTTTAGCAACACATTTGTCATGACAATCAGAATTCATATTCTTCCGACAAATAACACAAGGTGCATCAGACTGAATATCAAAAGTACTTAACGGTTTAGCATTCGTTACATCCCTATTTCTATTACATTTTCCAGACGCAACATCTATAGTGGAGGAAACATTAGTCTTATTCAGAGTCCTAGGGTGTTCTTCTACTTTAGCATTCCTTATTGATCTTTTCTTAGGTCGCAACTTCCTATTCGTCGATTGAGTGCTCCTAGGCTGTGAAGTGCGGACATATGGAAAAGATGCAACTATTCCTGTTTCAGTAGAGGGAAACACATTAGCAACTTGTGATTTGGCAGTGGGAATTCTAGGTGCACGATTACTTTGTGTGACTGGTGCTAATCTCTTAATCACAGTAGGCGAAAGTTGTTCATACTTTCCTAACATTTCCCGTAACTTAGAGATGGTGTGAATCAGATCTTGATTTTTAGAACGAATATTACCAGCAAAATTGATGACTTCTCTAGTGTGAGCAAGATAGTGATCAAGTTCGTTAGATGCTTCATGACGAGTCTTATTGAGCAAATCAAATATGACACCATATTCCTGTTTAACTTTTGAAAGTTCTTGTTCATATTTTGAGATTTGATTTTTCAAAGACACGTTTTGATCATCCAATTGCTCAATTTTAGGATCAGAAGATTTTGCACTCAACTGAGCGATTTTCTTTTGAAAACTAAGTTGATGATTGTGAATATCTTTTTCACACCAATGAAGACGACGTTTGACATTGTAAATTTCGTTGAGTAATTGTTTATTTTCGGCTTTTAAAGATTCGATCTGAAGCACATTATCGGTGTTCTCAACAGTAACAACATTTTCAACAATATCAGCAGAGATATGATCAGATGCATATGGCAAAGAATAGAATAACACAACATTATGGATATCAGCACAGATAACATCTTCCAAGAGTCGATCAACATCTTTTCTCAAGAGTTTCTTTTTACGTTTAGTATTAGAAATAAATGTTTCTGTTTTCTCGAAAACGTTTTTCATTACCCCAAGTTCCTTATGAAAATCCTTTTCCCAGGCAATTGCACAACTTTTCAAGTTTTTAACATTAGGTAAAAGATTTTTCTGAAAAATGTCTCTTTGTTCTCGCGCCAGAGGCGATTGAAAATGTTCAACTTTGATTTCAGAGCGATATTCTATCTCATGTTGTAAAATTTTGAGGTCAGCCATGAAAATGTCAAAATATCGAAGAATTTTTCGATTTTCAGGTTTTGAGTTTACTTCACTAATGGAAGGTAAAGGACCATAAGTTTGTGCAAAATCTGTTTTGGGATTAACATTAGAAGACTCAGGTGTTTTGATGATAACCCTTGGTGTGTTAGAAGAATCCGTTGGTGTGACGAAAGTGACCGCGTTTTTATAATTAAAAGGTTTGTTGTAAACAACGTTTTTTAATTTTGATCGACTCTCGTCTTCTGCATCTAATTCCTCTTGACGATGATATTCAACAACACTCATGACAGTATTATCAATTTTGTATTCTGCACTGGAAACTTCAGGAGTTGGTTTGAATGTTTTTAGTGAAAGCTTTGGTTTGTAATCAGCTAGATTTTTTCCATATCCTTTTGGATTGGGTTTTAAGGTAAACTTTTCAATAGCTGTTACTGATTCACCATGTTTGTAAACAACAGTTTTAAACTCTTTAAGTTTGTTTTGCAAGCCGATAATTTCTTCAAGAAGGTCATCTACCCGATTCGTTGAATGCTTTTTGTATGCGGAGAACTGTTTTTGACAATTTAACAACTCAGCCTTAGCTTTTTGATTTTCCAAGGTGAGAGCGTTAATTTGCTTTTTATGTTCGTGTTTCAGTTGTTCTAATTCAGACAACAAAGCATTCTTCGAGGCGGCTAGATCACGCATCTGTCTCTCTAAATATTTTTCGTTTTGATGAGATTTTGCAAAAGCGGCTTCAAAACCTTTTTCACGGTTTTCTTGAGTTTTGAAAAAGTTGAGTTGCATTTGTAAGCATTCAAAATCCTTGGTTAACAGTGCATTCTTACTTTTTAAGGACTGATTTAATGCAACACATTCATCAATTTAGGATTGTTGGTCTTTAAGTAACAGAACAAGATCTGGATGAGGCAAAGGTTCATCGTGTTCATCGTGAGTCACAACATGATCATTATTTAGATCCTCAAGTATAACCACGGAGTCAATTTGATTATCAAGGGAAACCATAAGGTCATCTGGATCGTCAAATGTAACTACGGGGTTTATTTGAAAATCGTCAGAATGAGATGTAGATGACTCATTTTGAACATTCTGAGCCGTGCCGGATTCAAATATTGATGGAGATATTGGTTCAGATATGATGATGGTTTGTTCGGGTACCTGAGACAAGCCATCAGTGTCATACACTAGGCCTGTTTCACTCATGTGTAACTCTTGCATATTAGCCATCAACATAACAGCTGCATTGGCCTGCAAGTCCTCCATATCATCATCCGAGTCTGCATCTGCCATAAAGCTCTGTTCTTTGTCTGTGAGAGATCCACTAGCTTCATCCTTAAGAGCCAAAAGTAAAGCCTCTTTGAAATAAGCACTGCCCCTAGTCCTTGGCTTTGGGCATGCATTAGCCAGGTGTCCCTTCTCATTGCAGTTGTAGCATCTAAGACCATTTAACCGATTCTGAGCATTTCCCTGTTCCACCACTTGAGCTCTGTTGTTATTCCTACCCACAGCATTGAACCCTTGACCACCGCCCATCTGACGACCATAATCACGATTCTGAACTTCAACACATCCATTGTTCACAACAGCTTGATTCCGTGTGTTAGAGGAGGACCGAATACAATTGTTGGATTTGTTGGTGTAACGGCCAAAAGCATTAGCAATCATCACAAATCCTTGTTGCAATGCTTCGAATGGATCGATTTCCTCAGTCGCTTCACTGACATATGCTTGAGCATTGTTGCTGTATGGAACCAATTGATTTTGTTGAGGTTGTTGCTGTGAAGGTGTGTTTGAAGCAGTTGGTTGAGTTGCTGGTTGAGAGGGATAATTCTGTTGAGCATACAAGGCAAGTTGTTGATTATCCGAATGTGACTGTTTAGCAATTTGAGCACGGAGAATCCTTTCCCGATCAACTTCCTTTTCATGAGGCTTCAAGTAATCGTACAACAATCCATAAGTAGAATGATGCATATTCTTCGCTTGGCGGAGAAAGATGACATACTTCTCCCATTCAGGACCAAGACTACTTAGGAACTTAGTATTCACTGCTATTCTTGGCATGATGATGTTGTGTTTATCTAAATCATTGATGATGTCTGAAAATCGATGATGATAGGACTCTAGTGTCTCTCCAGGTTCAATCATGAAGTGTTCGTAAGCCAAGTAAATTTTGGATTCCAAATCCTCCTGATTGAGTACAGATCCTTCCATAAGAAGACGAATATGATCCCACATTTTTTGTGCAGTCTTTTGAGCATCAACACTACGAAGAATTGGGTTTGGTAATCCTAAGAGGATGTATTCCATTGCAAGTTCATCAGCTTCATAGTGTAGAAGTTATGTAGCGTTTAGATCTGCAACAGTAGCAATGTTGGTTTGTTCATCTCTTGGTGGAACAGCAGTTGGATCTCCGGGTACAATGACAGTAGGCATCTCAAATGGACCTTCCAAGATAACCTTCTTTAAGAACTTTCCATGTGGCTTCTTTAGATCACAAAATCTAAAGAACCTTATCACCCATTGATCGTAGTTTCCTGGAGTGAGCATTGGAGGTCTATCAAGTGATCCAGCTTCATGAATTGATTGTTGGCTGCTTAAAGCTTCACACATCTTTGCAAACCAAGTGGGTTCCTTCATAGTGTTCCTTGATGGATGTTGATTGAAATCGTTTGTGTAGGGTTGAACTTGAAGACTTGGCGGTGTTTGAACCATTTGTGGTGGTGGAATTGCACCAATTTGTGGAGTATGCTGCTGATTAAATTGTTGTTGATAAATTGCTTGTTGTTGATTCCATTGTTGATGTTGTGGAGTTAATTGTTGTTGTTGATGATGATTATAAGTGTGAGGGAAATAGTTAGAGTATGGTGGTTGAGACATGTTGATGAACTTGTGTAGTAAAAATGGATCTTTGTAGTCGAATGAACCTTTGTTGATGAAGTGTCCTTAGGCGTAGAAAAGACAAGAAACCAAGTAGCACTTATGCGTAAAAACACCAAAAGTTACGCGTAACAATACGGAGTTACGCGTAGGTTTTAGCTTACGCGTAAGTAGGATAAAAGCACTAAAGTTATGCGTAGACAAAAGTTAGGCGTAGAAAGTTAGGCGTAGGACTACCTTATGCGTAGACCTAAGTTTACGCGTAAAGTGAATCTTATGCGTAGAATTTCTACGCGTAAGCTTATGCTTATGCGTAATTTTAGGGTTTTTGCCCAAATGATCTTTTACACTATCACAGTGCAAAAGATATCCAAAGTCGACGTATTTTCAGACTTATCCAAGTAAGAAAACACGGAATAAACCAGGAAAATGAAGATCAAACCAAGGAAAATCTTACGCGTAATTTTAGGGTTTTGATACGCGTAGGATTGCTCGTAAATTTGATTTTGCCCAAAGATGTTTCTAAACCAGTTTTTGTGTGATGAAATAGCTTCAATAACACCAAAAGACACAAAAGTGTGAAACTTGATGATCCAAAGCTCTTAAAACAGTAACGCGTAGGATGAAACCCTCGTACAAAAACAAGCTTAAAAACGTAGATCCACGCGTAAAGTTTGAAACTTTTTGCCAAAAACAAGTATTTTAACACCTCAAAACATTGAAAGTACAAGAATCTTGGACTAAAAAGTGTAAAAAACAAGTTTTTAAGCGAACCAAAGTATCAAGTGCGTTTTAGGCGTGGGACCGAAACCCACTTCAAAAACAAACACGATTCACCCAACTAGTAGGCGATTGATACCACTGTTTGGTCACTAGTTTTACAAACACAAGTTATAGAGAAAGAGATAAAGGTGGATGAACAAGTAAACCATACACACACACGTTAGGATAATACCGGTTATGCGTAAGAGAGTGAATGAAAGGAAAACTTGAACAACCAACCCTCAAGTGAGGGTTATTACATTGTTTATATAGGCAAGGAGCTAGGGCAACACTCCCTCTCCTTCCCTATTCCTTATTGGGATTGGGCCTAAGCTTATGGGCCTTTTACATAAGCTTGACCTTAAACAAACATAAAGGCCATAATAAAGCTACCTATTACATATGAAATATAAATACTTGAAATACTGTTTAGGAGTGATTCCAACAAAAGTGATAGTATGTTGTTGTCTGCATCAATTCCATCTCAGGTCTGCTTCGCTGCTCCAGTGTCTCCACGTCATTCTTCAACATGCTCACACGCTCTTTGACTTGGAATTCAATACTGATGAAGTTCTTTAAGTCTTTAACTTTGTAGATTCTTTGGTTTGACGAAGAATCATTCTGACGGTTGTGTTGCTTTTGGATAGAACTTCCATTAGTGATGATGTTGGCGTGAGCATGAGAAGAATCAGCACGATCATCCCGCTCCGGAGCTTCCAGAAGAAGAAAACATTTCAAACGGTTAGTAATAAGCAGGTTCCGACACTTACAAGTTTGAACTTCGAGAGTGTTAACAGCATAGTGTGAAAATACAACTCTAATTCTTACAAAGGCCGTTCCTGAACTGGAGTCCCACAAGTGAGATAACGCGATGTACCGAAGTACATCTACAGTTCAGATGAGCCGCTGAGGTACACCGAAGCATCACCTCACGACTGTAGACCGTTTGAGACACACTCCGCGTAATCCACGGGGAGTTACCGAAGTGACCTGCTGTCAAGGCTGTTTGAGGTTGACCCTGGCAGGAGTTTCCATTCAATCACTGAGGATCACAGTTGTGAACCTCTCATAAATTTTCTCGACAGATTGCTAAGATCTGTGAAGGACTCGATATGAACCACTGATAATCTTATTTGTTGATCATCAAGTGATAAAATGTCAAGTGTACCTAAGAGATCTTTTGATGAATCTCGTGGCTCTAGACTCAATTGTGCGTTTTTGTTTTCCTGAGCGGAGACTAGGGAGAGGGTCTCCTTCTTCAATACCAGCGATCTCTAAGAGAAAGCCAATAGTTTACGTAGGGTTCCCTGTGAGAATGAAACAAGCTTATGTTGAGAGAAACTTGAGTGGCTAAGAAGGTTTAGTGCATGCGTCACTGGGTCCATGACGACTTTTAATCTTCAATACCGGCGTCACTAAGTGACAACAAGTAGCATATGAATTGAACCCGGTGTCTGCCCTAAGTTGAATAATCTGGAGGGCTATTTCTTTTCACCCTTTTCTTTGCATTTCTTTTTGATTCTTCAACTCCTTCTTTCTCCGATTCTCATTTTCTCCTTTCTATAATCGTACCTAAGGACTTCTAAGTACTAACTATTTGTGATGTCCTTGGGTAGATCCCTCCGGCTCTGGCGAATCATAGGACGGTTATTCCTATCCTTAGTCACCTTATAACTCCATGACTAACCTATGTTGCCATTAAAACCACTGTTTGTGAAAAATCTCTCAAAGGGTTTGTAAATGAAAAACATGTTTGAACCACTGTGAGAGATAGGATTTTGCATAAATACTCCCCCTCCACATGTGCTTAAGAGTTTTAATGGTTTAAATGCACAGTGAGGAAAGAGCGCGCACATTTTGAATTGATCCACTGGAGATAGACAATCCCCCGCGAGACACGGTTACGTTGCATAGTTAAAGAGTTACATTGTCAGCTTTTAGGTGACAACTAGTTCTAATAACTACCTTGAAGGTGTAGACAAACCTCGAAAGGTTGTCATACCCGTCAGAGTTCATGTCTACCAAGAGTATCTCGAATGGTACTTTCTACTTGGACAAGTCCTTTGCGAGACACGTTTACATTACTAGCGAACTAGCTTGAAATTATTACCCGTCCAGGACAAGTCTTTTCGAGTTACTAACAGTTTAGTACCGTCAATTCGTTGGTTAAGTCTGAAGTACACAGATTCATTTGCATTTTGCACAACATATTTCTTATCACACAATTTTCTCCCCCTTAAAAATGGCATATAAAAGGTTATTCTTGAAATGTTGACAATAAATATGACCATTTCGAGTGTTGCAGGAAGATGACCACTATGAACAATTTGTGAACAAAGTTTTATCGCAAATACTCCCCCTCAACAAGTGATATAAACGGTTGAGGTTTTGAAAATCATATGGGGAAGTACTTGTCCTTTTGAGCAAAACCTTGAAAAGTGAAAGGTTTGATAGGTTTTACTCAAAAGTAAGAAGCTTTCGCTTCTTTTATAAAGATTGTGGCACTGAGGTGTACCACAGGGTCCTTTCTTGACAAGAACGGGTTGTACACTGTTATGTGTGCACAAGCCATTCATAGAGTTAATCACACATCCAAATTTATATGAACGAAACAATTCAAGGGGTACCAGGAAGTGCAGTGATGTTCCCAGGAGTGCGCACAGGGCGTTGAAAGCCGGTTATGTTAATCCTGGGTCGACCACCAACATAGCTCTCCAATCGTCTGAACTGATCCCTTTTGAACAACCGTTCATCAATCATGGTGATGATCCTTCTCACATTCCTTCGATCTTGAGAATTCCATCGCTTAGGGTTCCTAATGTTTTCACGTATATCCTTCAATCGATAAGCTAATCCGTCCCTAACCATCTCCAGAGTATGATCTCCAAATTTGTGAAGCTCATTACACGCCATCAAGCAATTGCGATGAAGTTCACTGCGATAAACGACACCAAACGGTTTGCTGATGAGCTTTAATTGTGATAGCTGGTTGATATCGGGAAGATCAAGTTGTGGTGGAGTGAAGTTGACACGTGTCTGATATGATTCAACGGCGAGCTGAAGATCTTCAACACGTTCTTTTATGACTATGCGTCTGATGAAAATGAGCAGTGACTTGATGAATTCTCGTTGTATTTTGGTTGAAAATTGTCTCATGCGACCCTATACTTTGGCAAGGTACATGTCTTCAATATCGTTGAGAGACAAATTCTCAAAGTCAGCTTCACAGAATGCATAATCCCTTTCATCTTATCTTTTGACCACAATCTTTTTGAGAAAGGTGTAGTCCCATTTGGATGAAAGACCAACATGTTGGATGGCAACGATGTCTTTAGTACTAAACACTGCATGTTGTGACTTCTGAACCTGACAGCTTCTGTAGTAGATTCGTCGGCGTTCTGGCCAGTGATGAATCCCATACAATGCATCTCGGTCGTATGCTTCCACTGTGTTGGAGAACAAGTGATTGGCACGTTCCTCAATGGCAATGCAGTTTGAGTAGATAGCTGCAGGGAATGGAAGTGTCAAGGATGTAGCATATTTCCTTGAACCATCGCCACCATGGAGAAGAAATTTCAGGTTTCTGTTGAAGAAATATCGGAAGGGAATCCGTGGTTCATCTGGTTGGCCAATTGTTGGTAGAGGTTTTGACCAGTCGGTGTAGTATGGAGGGTTGTCCCGTTTGGTGAAGTCGATGTTTGCTTCTGGGTTGAGCCAATCCATGTTGTTAGACATAGCTCAAGCAATGTTTTCAAGGTGATATTCGACCTCGATGACACTTTCTGAGCTATCTTTCCATAGTTGAAAAGCTTCATTCTTGATTCGCCTCAACTCGGATTTCGTCATCTTCTTCACCTGGAACTTTTCTTGCAAAAGTTTTGTATGCTCCAATGTATTACCGTCTATCAAATTCTGACCTTCTTCAGGGTATGGAGTGTTGTTAACAAGAGTGGAGAACCATTCAAATTCTTCAGTTTTATCGTCATCTAGCCAAGATACGACGTCAGTTTGAGGCGTCTTCTTCTTCTTCTTTTTCGAAGGCCTAGATGATGATTCTGGTTTCTGAACTTGTTTGGGAGAGGTGGGTTGTTGTAGGGGCTCAAGGACCTCTTCATCGTCACCACCCGTATACTCAAAGTGATCACCGATTTTCTGAGTCATGGGTGGTAACTCGGAATCGTCCTGAGGTTTATCTGTAGAAGAACGGGGAGGAGATCTTTGTTGAGTAGAAGTCTGTTGGAGAGGAGGTAACATAGAAGATGATTCACCAGACTTCTTCTAACGTTTAGCTTTATCATGCTTATCCTGATCCTTGTCTTCATCGTCTCTAGGAAGTTTAGATTTTTCTGCTTCGAATCTACATGCTTCTTTGAGTTGGTAGTCCAGCAATGCTTGAAACAGCTTTTCTTCCTCGGAAGTAAATGTCCCAGATCGTTTAGACATTTGTGTGACAAGCTTGGCCACCAATTCATTATCCGAGAAAACTACAGGATCAGATGGATTGATTATGACGGTTAAAGGTGTGGATCTTATAGTTTGCTTGGCTATCTGCATAAGATTCAGATATAGTTGTCTGGTAAACATCTCCTTTGTGACTTTGGGGACGATATCCTGAAGGTACTTGTTAGTGTAACCTTCGATCATTTCGTTCAGTTCCTCTTTACGATGACTTTTCATGAACTTCTGAACAAATTCCCTTTCTTTCTGCATCTTGTCTTTCTCATCATTTAAGTACTGTATTTGGTCAGCAAACCAATTCAGTTTTCTGTAGAGCATGTCCTTCTTTCTGACTTGTTGGACAGCTTTCACAATTCTTTCATGAGTCTGAGAAATCCAAGATCGAGGTGGTTTCTTCACTGATTTGGATGATGATTTGGTTGATCTCTTTGATGGTGGTGGTGATGAATGAGAAGAAGAATCCGATGAGGATGAGACATGAGGAGACTCGGGGTCCTTGGGAGGTGCAGAAGTATCCTCCTTGGAACGAGTTGGACTTTTGAGAAGATAATCATCATAATTCTCTTCGTCATCTTGTCCAGATTTAGCCTTTTCTTCTTTCTGAGCCGTAGCTTCTTCATCAGTTTTCTATTTCTCAGTCTTATCCTTTTCTGGTTCCTCAATGTTATAATCAGTAGACTCCTCCACAAGCGTTTGTTGTTGCACAAGAGTGGTGGCACCAGATCCCTTATCGGGTCGATTAACCGCATCAGGATCTGGTGAGGAGTGGGCAGCACCACTTGATCCTCCAGGGCCACCCATTTGTTCTTTTGCAAATTCTTCAGCCTTTTGAAGGTGTCTGACGAATTTAAACTTCCTGTAGGATTGATCCACTAGCTCTTCTTCTTCTTCAGAGCTTTCATCATAGGGCACCAATGCAGGAGTCTTCCCTTTTCCTTTGTCAGCTTGAGGACTTGGAGGTTTTGGTACGAATGGAGTGTCATCCTTTGCAGTTTCAGAGTAAGTAATCTCTTCATCTGATTCAGTACCTTCAGAGCTTTTGTCCAAAAGCTTTCTTTGCGGTTCGGGCTTGGGGATTGGGATGGGAGTAGCTTCCTTAGATGGAACAATCCTCTTTGAAGGAGGGTTCCTCTTGGGGAACTTCCTTTGACTCTCTATGCTTAATGCACTTCCAGCACTGCCTCTTCTGGTTCTCCGAGTAGGTGTCCCAGAAGCCTTTTCATCAAGATGGCCAACTTTTCCTTCTTTTACGGCTACCCGATACCTTTTGTACGTTTCCAGCTTTTTGATTTCCTTTGTAAGAAGGTGATCGGGCAACACATCACCCTGTTTCTTCGTAGACGATTCTTTGATTCTGACAGATAGTATGGGCTCAGTCAAGATGTCATGATTATCTGGGTCATTGAGTCTCATGGGGATATCAAGATGAAGTCCAAGAGCTCTCTGGATCAACAGTTTGGTGTATCTGACATAGGGAATTTTGGAGCCAAGCTTCTTATGAGACAGCATCATATCTTCCCATAGCAGTGCTTCAATTATAATGTCCTTCTTGTTGATCAACGACCAGAAAATTTGCAGTTCCATGAGCTTGGGATGCTCATAGCCACTGTCACGACCAGAGGTTGATTTGGTGATGATCATATAGAGTGTCCTCCATGGTTGAGGAATATTCTTCAGCTCCACGTGAGAGTGCTTAGAAATGATTCCTTTAGCTTCATCATAACCAATATCTATCAAGAATTGCAGGACAGTCTCTTCAGTAGGGGTAGCAAAGAAGTCGGTTGGAGCGATGTCTGGAATGATGAGAACAGCTCGTAAGTCATCAAGAGTGATAGTGACTTGTTTGTGATTAAGAGTCACATTCACAGCATTTTGACCAGTGATCCTCTGCATAGAATCCCATAATTGTTGAATGTAGACCTCTGGAACTGTGGCAGAGTGTGAGAGCATGTACTGGTAGGGATGATTCCTGAGAATATCCACTGCAATGAGACAGGAAGATTCTGAGCATGTGAGTGTGTCAAAGTCAACCCTAAGGTTATTCTTTCCAAGCTTTCTTGGATAACCCTCTGGAAAGATATCAGCAATTGTAAGAACTTCTGATGCATCCACATTCATTTGTTCAGCCATGTCGTGATCTGAAATAACATTAGCCAAAAGAACCAACATATCGAAAGACATAATGTTAGTCAACAGAAGGTTTTATTGCCTAGTTATTGAATGTACAGTGATAATGATTGTTACGAGTCCTAAGTCACTTGTTTGTCCAATAGTCTAATGACGTCGTGAAATGTTTCGTGAGTTAGTTAACTTTAAGTTTTAAAGTTTATGTTATCACTTATTGTTCACAACATATCAAACGATTAAGTTATTAGTGACGTTATGATTAGTTTATTTACAAGTTTGTACACGTAACAATTCATTATGAAGGTCAATCCAGGGTTAAGCGTAGTTTTGGGCAAAGTTAAGCGTAAACAGTAATGACATATGCGTAGACGAAAGCTTACGCGTAGGATCCTAACTTACGCGTAAGAAAAGTTACGCGTAGGAAAGGGGGACCTTAAGCGTAGAGCTTACGCGTAGGCGTATATAAACCTTACGCGTAAGGTTTACTCGTAAGAGTAGACCTTAAGCGTAGAGTCACTGTTTACGCATATCCTTCACAGGATACGCGTAGTCCCATTGTAGAACCTTACGCGTAATGGTTATGCATAGAATTATTCTTACGCATAACTTGACTACGCGTAGGGTAATCCTTATGCGTAGAGTTGCAAATGACCTTGATTCTGAATATTAAGCATAGCAAAGCCTGAAATAAGGTCATCAAATCATCAAACTTAACACAAAACATCATTTTATCAACACGTTATGGCATGAACATTCATAACACAGTTATGCGTAGAAAGTCATACGCGTAGGTCAAAACCCTAAGGGTTAAGATTTACGCGTATGAAATTTAACCATGGGATTTGCACCAAACAAATTCTGGTAGGTCTAGAGTGTTGTTAGAGTCTTTAGGCCAAGTATTAACATCTAATTCGCTGTGAATCGAAATTACCCAAAAGTATGAACATTAAACCCTAACTTCAAATTGTCAAACAATTAGTGTTTCTGGGTGGTTAACAACCATGGAAATCATTAATTCAACCTCATATGACCATAACCCAACAATCTTTTAGACCAAAACACTTCACATTTTGAAAAACCCAAATCGACTCATAAACCCTAATTTTCAAAAATCATTAATACATGTTTCTGGGTGGGTTTTGATGGTTAAACTGGTATCCTTGATGTATAAGAAACGTTTTGACACTATCCATATAACCAAAAACACACACATAATGATTATGTGTTCATACGCTTATGCGTAGAACACATAATCACGCGTAACACACTTTTTAGCCGTTAGATTTGGATGGGATTAAAAACCTTAGCTTAAAAACATGTTAAGATCATTAAAACACTTACAAAATGATGATCAAAACAACGGATTTCTTGGTTCAATCTTAGGCGTAGGATGAATATGGTTGAGTGTATTAAATGTGAAGTAAAAAGTAGGTGGGAGGTGTTTTTATTAAAAGTAACTTTAACATTTTGACAGTTTTAGTCCCTCCACCTTTTCCTTTTTCGAACAAAGCCATTTAACTTCCATTTTGGTTACCAAACAACGTTTTTAGAAAAGAAACTTTGACGACACCCCCCCTCGACTCTAGAAAATAATGAAAGGTTATTAATTTTAGTCCGAGGAGTGTCAATGTACCAGAAAATTTACCACCATTAGTTAAAAGAAACAACCGAGATATGATAACATGCAAGTACACAGATGTTTTGAAACAGTTAAATTTTAGTTTTCTCCCCCTCAACACTTGATCGGAAAAATACCGAATTTTGAAAGATTAAGGTGTTGACGGAAGAAATGTACTTGTCATGTTGAAAGAAAAATAGATTAGAAGAATATTTTTTGTTTTTTTTATCAGGTTTTATATTTTTGTATTTTGATTTTGAAAAATTTATTTACAAAAGAGAGTTTTGGTGTTTGACAGGTTTTTAAGACTGTTTTAAGAGGTCATCCAATTCCTCTTGAGTCAAACACCTCATACCAATCCGGTGGATCAGCTCATTAAACCTAGCGGGAGGCAAGGCTTTGGTGAGAAGATCTGCCAATTGGTATTCAGTACCCACAAAGTATAATTCAACGGTACCCTGTTCCACGTGGTCCTTGATGAAATGATAGTGAAGATCGATGTGCTTTGATTTCGAGTGCTGAACTGAGTTGCACGAGATCGCAATGGCACTCCGATTATCGCAGTACATCGGGATTCTGTCAAATACGTAACCATAGTCTTTGAGTTGTGTTCTCATCCAGATGACTTGAGCACAACACGCGGACATGGCTACATATTCTGCTTCGGTTGATGACAGCGATGTACAATCCTGCTTCTTAGATTGCCAAGACACCAGTTTATCACCGAGAAATTGTAGAGCTCCTGAAGTACTTTTCCTTGAGTCTAAGCATCCTGCGTGATCAGCGTCTGAAAAAGCGATTAGTTCAAAACCAGAATCCTTCGGATACCAGATCCCCAAATTAATGGTTCCCTTGATGTATCGGAGGATTCTTTTAGCCTCAGAGAGGTGGGTTTTAGTTGGTCGCGACTGATAACGGGAGCATAGATAAACGGCAAAGACAATATCAGGTCTGCTAGCTGTTAGATACATGAGAGACCCAATAATACTTCGGTATTTGGTAGGGTCAACTAATTTCCCATGTAAATCAGCATCTAGCTTCTTGGTATGAGCCATTGGTGTGACATAAGTGTCACAGGTTGTCATTCCAAATTTGTTTAACAGTTCAAGGGCATATTTGGACTGACTCAAGAAAATACCACGGGGTGATTGATGAACTTGCAGTCCTAGAAAGAACGTGAGTTCACCCATCATGGACATTTCAAAATTTTTCTTCATTAATTTTGCAAAAGCGGTTGAAAACTTTTTATGTGTAGACCCAAAGATGATGTCATCCACGTAAATTTGAACAATTAAGATATGTGCCCCGTGATATTGTATAAAAAGAGTTGGGTCAACCGAACCTTTGGTGAAATTATTAGCAATGAGGAAAGATGATAGCTTATCGTACCATGCCCGAGGGGCTTGTTTGAGACCATAAAGAGCTTTGTTCAGTTTGTAGACATGGTTCGGGCACTCTGGATTAACGAATCCTTCGGATTGGCTGACATAAACCGTTTCTTTCAGTTTTCCGTTGAGAAACGCAGTTTTGACATCCATTTGAAAAACCGTCATATTCATATGAGCCGCGAACGCGAGAAATATCCGAACAGCCTCAAGACGAGCAACCAGAGCAAAAGATTCTTCAAAGTCTATTCCCTCTTCCTGACGATAACCCTTAGCAACTAGACGGGACTTATTTCGGATGACGTTCCCTTCAGCATCCAATTTGTTTTTCCAAATCCATTTTAGACCAATGACGTAGACCCCTGTTGGTCTTTCAACCAGTTCCCATACTTCAAGACGTTTGAATTGGTTGAGTTCTTCCTGCATGGATTCAATCCAGTTGTCTTTTGTCATTGCGTCTTTAATGTTTTTAGGCTCAGATTGGCAGACAGTGAGTGCATAAATGCAATGTTCACCATCTTTGTGAAGACGTTGTCTCGTAACGACTGGTTGATTCGGGTTGCCAATAATGTTAGCCAGAGGATGGTCTTTTGTCCATCGGTGTGTAGAGGGTTGATGTTGGTATACATTGTGCAGATTCTGAGGATTCAAATGGTTTGTTGAAGATTCCGCGACATCTGGTGCAGCAGTCTCATTACCAAACGGGTTGAAGAACGCATTTGGATCAAAATATGCAGGTGGGGGTACTTCATTCAGAATATCATCAGCCGGTTCATCATTGTTGGAAGCGGTATGTTCAACTGTTGTGTTTGAGTCAACTGGTGTAGGTGCATCTTCAACAGTAGTTGTTGTAGCAGGTGTATCAAGTATAGGAATATTATCAGGTTGTGCAGCGGAAACAGCGGATACACCTGGAGCACGTTCATCAATATCGTCAGTGAACAGAGGAGCAAATAACCTTTCCATTTGTTGACGAGTTAGCTGGGGGCTTTGTTCAGCTGATGATGGGGTTTGAGGGAGGTTTAAACGGTTGTAACCGGGTTCTAAGGTGTTGTACTCAGAAGCCATTTCCGTGAGTTCATCAAAATGAGCATGAATCGTTTCCATCACCTGTTTTGTACGACGATTCCAGATCCGGTAACCTTTAGAATTCTCACAATATCCAATAAAGACTCCAATGTCGGCTTTGGCTTTGAGCTTTCCAAAATCATCACGATCATTATTCGGATAGCAAAGGGATCCAAATACATGAAAGTGTTTGATATTCGGTTTATGGTTGTGGACAAGCTCGAAAGGTGTTTTGTTGTGGCGTTTTGTGATCATAGAACGGTTTTGAGTGTAGCATGCAGTAGATACGGCTTCTGCCCACAAGTAATCTGGAAGTTTAGCATTGATTAACATTGTTCTTGCAGCTTCCACTAACGTTCGGTTTCGTCTTTCAACAACTCCGTTTTGTTCAGGTGTACGTGCAATAGATGTTTGATGCTGAATTCCGACTTTCTCATAGAATTCACGAAGGGTTTGGTTAACAAATTCAGTTCCTTTGTCTGTTCGAATTAGCCTGACGGTGTTGCGGAGCTGAACCTGTATTTTTGTGAGAAAGGTGATGATCATTTGTGGAGCTTGGTCTTTGCTACGAAGAAAGTAGACCCAAGTCCATCGTGAGTAGTCATCAACAATTACTAAGATGTAGCGTTTGCCATTGATCGTTTGCACGCGCATCAGGCCACACAAATCCACGTGAAGAAGATGTAGCACATGCTGAGAGCTTTGTTCCACCTTTGAAGGAAAATGAGCACGAGTGCTTTTCCCTTATTCACAGGCTGAGCAAAGGTGATCTTTTGAATACCGGAATCGTGGGAGACCTTCAACTAGTTTGTGTCGAGCAAGGTTGGTGATGGTTTGAAAGTTTAGATGTGAGAGACGACGGTGCCATAGGCAGGATTTTGTTGATGTTGCCTTTGAAAGTAAGCAGATGGGAGATGAAGCAACCATGTCTTGCATAGAGATAGTGTAGAGACTAGAATTACGCGAGCCAGACATAAGGTCATTTCCTTGTAGATCACGAATGAAACAAGTTTTCTCTCGGAAAGCAACCTCCAAATCTCCATCACAAAACTGACCTACTGAAAACAGATTATGACCGAGGCCTTCCACATAGTAAACCCTGCTGATTTCGATGTTCCCATTGACATAATCTCCGTAGCCCATTATAGCTGCGAAGTGATCGTTCCCGAACCTGACAGTGCCAATGAACTTTGCAATAAAGTTTGATAACAGTTTAAGGTTGCCTGTCATGTGTCGGGAACATCCGCTATCAACAATCCAGAGAATGATCTGTATCACCTGCATTACACACAGACGACACAGATGGAATAGAAGTAGATGTGGAACCCGAAATGTTAGAGGGTTCCGAAGCAGGTATATGAGACATGCACACATTAATGACTTTATGCATCCATGTAAATCCTAGTGTGTTATATATCCATTTCTGCCATCTATAACTACTCTTAGCTTTAGTCTTAGTGAATGCACTGGGTGGTACTACAATCTTAGGAGGTGAAACTGGAGCTACAGTGACAGCAATGTTTGCCTTAGAATCTAAAGAAGGCGGTCTACCAAGCACAGACTTAGAATGATTATTGGGCCTAGAGGTATTCCGATTCTTAGGATTCCGTAATCGAGAGATTATAGCTTTGGCAACACATTTGTCATGACAATCAGAATTCATACTTTTACGACAAATAACACAAGGTGCATCAGACTGAATATCAAAAGTGCTTAAAGGTTTAGCATTCGTTACATCACTATTTCTATTACATTTGCCAGACGCAACATCTATAGTGGAAGCAACGTGAGTCTTATTCATAGTCCTAGGGTGTTCTTCTACTTTAGCATTCCTTATTGATCTTTTCTTAGGTCGCAACTTCCTATTCTTCGATTGAGTGCTCCTAGGCTGTGAAGTGCGGACGTTTGGAAAAGTCGCAACTATTCCTGTTTCAGTAGAAGGAAGCACGTTAGCAACTTGTGATTTGGCAGTAGGGATTCTAGGTGCACGATTACTAAGTGTGACTGGTGATAATCTCTTAATGATGGTTGGCGAAAGTTGTTCATACTTTCCTAACATTTCTCTTAGCTTAGAGATAGTGTGAATCAAATCTTGATTTTCAGACCGAATATTACCAGCAAAATTCATGACATCTCTAGTGTGAGCAAGATAGTGATCAAGTTCGTTTGATGCTCCATGTCGAGTCTTATTGAGTAAATCAAATATGACACCATATTCCTGTTTAACTTTTACAAGTTCTTGTTCATATTTTGAGATTTGACTTTTCAAAGACACGTTTTGATCATCCAGTTGCTCAATTTTAGGATCAGAAGATTTTGCACTCAATTGAGCGATTTTCTTTTGAAAACTAAGTTGATGATTGTGAATATCTTTTTCACACCAAAGAAGACGACGTTTTGCATTGTAAAGTTCGGTAAGTAATTGTTTGTTTTCAGCTTTTAAAGACTCGATCTGAAGCACATTATCAGTATTCTCAACATTTACCACAGAGTCAACATTATCAGCAGAGATATAATCAGATGCATGTGGCAAAGAATAGAATAACACAACATTATGGATATCAGCACAGATAACATCTTCCAAGAGTCGATCAACATCTTTTCTCAACATTTTCTTTTTGCGTTTAGTATTAGAAATAGATGTTTCAGTTTTCTCAAAAACAACCTTCAGCACTCCAAGTTCCTTATGAAAATCCTTTTCCCAAGCTAATGCACAAATATTCAAATTTTTAACATTTGGTAAAAGATTTTTCTGAAAAATGTCTCTTTGTTCTCGCGCTAAAGGCGATTGAAAGTGTTGAACTTTGATTTCAGAATGATGTTCTATCTCATGTTCTAAAGTTTTGAGGTCCGCCATGAAAATATCAAAATATCTAAGAATTTTGCGATTTTCAGGTTTTGAGTTTACTTCACTGATTGAAGGTAAAGGACCATAAATTTGTGCATAGTCTGGTTGGGGATTAATAGTAGAAGACTCAGGTGTTTTGATGATAACCCTTGGTGTGTTAGTAGAATCCGTTGGTGTGACGAAAGTGACCGGTTTTGAATAATTAAAAGGTTTGTTGTAAACAACTGTTTTTAATTTTGATCAACTCTCGTCTTCTGCATCTAATTCCTCTTGACGATGATATTCAACAACACTCATAATAGTATCATTAATTTTATATTCTGCACTGGAAACTTCAGGATTTGGTTTGAATGTTTTTAGTGAAAGCTTTGGTTTGTAATCAGCCAGATTGGGTCCATATCCTTTCGGATTGGGTTTTAAAGTAAACTTTTCGATAGCTGTTACTGATTCACCATGTTTGTAAACAACAGTTTTAAACTCTTTAATTTTGTTTTGCAAGCCAATAATTTCTGCAAGAAGGTCATCTACCCGATTTGTTGAATGCTTTTTGTATGCTGAGAACTGTTTTTGACAATTTAACAACTCAGCCTTAGCTTGTTGATTTTCCAAGGTGAGAGCGTTAATTTTCCTTTTGTGTTCATGTTTCAGTTGTTCTATTTCAGACAACAAAGCATTCTTCGAAGCGGCTAGATCACGCATCTGTCTCTCTAAATATTTTTCGTTTTGATGAGATTTAGCAAAAGCGGCTTCAAAACCTTTTTCACGGTTTTCTTGAGTTTTGAAAAAGTTGAGTTGCATTTGTAAGCATTCAAAATCCTTGGTTAACAGTGCATTTTTG
>BPTQ01000001.1:58626312-58667396 GCA_019973895.1 Chrysanthemum seticuspe | reverse complement strand
GGGATTAATCCCAAAACATTTGATTACAAAATTAACCTAATCTTTGGGATTCTACGTACGTTGAAATTCATTCTCATGGGTGAGTCGTTCAGTCATTTGTACCAAAGTCATCAATCGATTAAACGATTATGATTACTATTCTTAAAAATACATGTTTCACCATTGTTTAGGTCAGTTTATTTTTTCTTGTAAAAATACCCTTGTTACACATAACAAACAAGCAAGTATTTGTAAAAATAAACAAATAAACAATGAATGCATAACAAAAAATAAGTCATGCATATCAAATAGCCACATGCAAACGATTTTGATAAATCCTATTAATAACCAATTCTAGATCTGTCAATATGTACATGTTTAATTAAGACTTTCACCCGTTTGACATAATGTACAAGGTGAGCCACATGCATCGATTCATCGATTGCGTAAGTCAAAATTAAACACATACCACATAGCACATAATTGATTAAATTAATAATGATTGAGGTCTTCCCCAATTTTAGATCTATCATAAATTAGTGTATATCACTTAAACAAGTAGAACATACAATAAAAGCAGATCCATAATAAAACATGCAGATAATTATCATGGACATAAAATTACACTTAACAATTAATGCAATTAAACAGAGTTACGCATATACACATAAAGTTGCATGCATCTTAGGGTTTCTAATCCAATTAAAACATTAGTTTACAAAACCCTAATTAGGGCACCATATCAAACGCCCCCCCCTAAAATTAGGGTTTAGGTTTTGCAAACCCTAGATCTACGCATACAAATAATAACACAACATGTTTATTTTATTTATGTGTTTCAGTAATTAATTACTTGTTATACAAGGCTCGTGATGCCACTGTTGAGTTTATGATATATAAAATACAATAAAACATAAAGACATCAAGAGTACACAGCGGAAGACTTAAAGATCATAACAAATAAATTAATTAACTGAAAGTATGCGTAACGTACCTCTTGCGAATGTCAGATCTCTAGAGCAAACCAAAAAAGTGGTTTAGAGAGTTGTCCCTTACCGTTCTACAACTCAAACCAAATTGATGTAAGAATAATGTCTTACAACCACGTTCTTGTACACACGAATTAACCAACGAATCAAGCGATTGCTAGATCTAACACAAGTCCTCGTTTATGAAAAATGAAACCAAACTCCCTTACAAATGGGGTGTTCGGCCGAGAATGGGACAACAGAGAGGAGAGGAGAGATCTAGGGTTAATTCAATGCACAAGTGTATGAAACCCTAGAACCTAACCCTCTTTATATACTAGTAGGGAAACTTTGGGAACAAGTTATGAATTAGGGCTTGGGAAAGGCCCTATGGCCGGCCACTATGCAAAGCCCAAAGGGAAACCCATAACTTTTCCAAGTTTTCCATTTCTAGTCCTTTCTCTTTTCATTTAACGGTCGTTAGTCATTTTTCCGTTAAATACTTAACGATCGTTAACCAGACTTAATGTGCAATAATTAATCGTAAACATAAACATTAATTATTAACTTTAATTCTCATTCGCTAATGTGTGCAATCCCGTGGTCACGAGTTCGAATCCGGACATTCACATGTTTGTAAATATATACATTTCCAACAATTATGGTGTGTTTGCTTTGTATGGGCAATATGGCGTTTTGCAATATTGTATGAACCTTATTGATTGATTTATATATTTTACCAGGGTAAAAACCCTTTGCTCAAAAAAAATATAAGCAAAACATATCAGTGTGAGGTTTGTTTCCTTCTTCCCCCGCGATGTCCGACGACATACTGTTATTTCTTCGTAAGGATTGCAAAATCACCCATCTTTCCTCAATCTTCATTATTTTTTGTACTGCTTAAAAAAGTTGGACCGTTGAATCCGCCGTCTTTCAGTCGTTCACCCAAAAGCCGGATAACATACTTTGGCAGTGATCATAGGGTACAAAAAATTCATCCAACATTGATAAGGTACAACAAATAGACTTACCACTACTGATCTACCAAGTATTGATATACTCCCATGAAATAAGATACATATTATACAAGTTAAAACACAAGAAATATGATATTGCTAATATTGTTTGCCATACTTATTTCCATTTTTGCAATGTATTGTTGCAGACTTAAACCTGTGGATGAATATAAACTTGTGTATATTTTTTCTTTAGTAGTAGTGTTAATACTCCTATATGGTTAGTGGTATGCTTGTAGATTGCAAAATCTTACCCTCTTTAGTATAATGCATTTTGTTTCTAGCATCAAATTTGTTTGTATTTTTTCAGAGTAACACTCATCGGCCTATATGCCTCGCCCTAACGAGTAAGGATAATAAGTGAAAAACAATGTTCAGGCTCACTCAGCGGTTCAAATTTGCAACTAAAAAAACAGATTTTTATCCAAATATTTGTGTCACAAGATGTTTTAATCGTGGCATATGTTTCAGCCTCCCAATTACTACTCATTTGCATTCTTCCACAATATAAAATGACAGTTTAGCCCTTGTATGGACCATGCTATATCATCCCCTATAAATGTAGTCCTAGGGCCAGTTTTGTAAATTTAACTACATAATGGATAACATAATAATTTGAAACCATACGTGTGGCCAAAATGGACACAATCTAGCACAACTTCATGTGTTATTGTTTTATCAACATCTAATAGTACTATTGTATTTGATGTTGTTAAGGTTGTTGTGAAAATATATATTACGGGTTCATGGTGGTTCTAAGCTACCAAGTTGTTAAGCTTCCAACGACTAATTTTAACCGATGTTTTGCACCATTAAAATCCCACACCGGTAGTAATTTTATTCGGTGTGGGATAGCAGAACCATCGGGACAACCCGCGCCAATGGGACAAAAGACTAAATACAATGATGGCGTGTTTGAAAAGGTGTTCATGAGTTTGTTTGCTCGTAAAATGGAAAAGTTTTCTGGGAAGCCAAATACAGAAAGTGAGGGAAAGAAGAAAGGGTTGTTTGATTATGATTATGATAGCTTTGTGGATGTTTCGAGACGTGTAATGCAAGGGAGAAACCGTATACAACAGCAGGAAGTTGTGAGGGAAGTGTTAATGTCTATGCTCCCTCCCGGTGCCCCTGAACAGGTACGTGTTTTCTCATAGGGAATATTTAGGATTACTCGGTTAAAATGGTTGTATGCTTCGAAAACAAGTGAGCTGCTTATAGTATTTAAACATGTACTAGCAGAGTGTTTGGGATTGTTTACGTGCTTTAAAAACATATGATAAGCAAATAAGCAATCCCAAACGCCACCTTAATTCGACATGACGCGTGAAAATAAGTAAAGTAAGTAACAACACAACGATTTATGCGGTTCAGTGTCTTTAATTGTACTTTAAAATGTACTGTATTAGTTGTAAGCTGTAACCATAGTTACATGAATCTAAAACCAGAAACATTAAACAAACTCGAAATTAGTAAATATATATATATATATATGAGGCGAGGTTAAAGTTCATTTGGATTGCCACAGCGCCGTGATATTTAACCTTTTACACATGCTCACGTGTATTACTGAGCTATTAGCAAGTTGAACATTATCTTATAACATTATTCTGATGGCAGTTTAAGAAACTATTTCCACCTACAAAATGGGCAGCAGAGTTCAATGCGGCCTTAACAGTCCCTTTCTTCCACTGGCTAGTTGGCCCTTCTGAGGTACTTACCAAATTTTGTATCCTGACTTAACATATATACTGCTATAAATATCGATAAATCGACTTTACACCATTAATGTACATTGTTAATAGGTTGTAGAAGTAGAAGTGAATGGGGTAAAGCAAAGGAGTGGAGTTCATATCAAGAAATGCAGGTACTTATAAGTGGGTCAATTTGGGTCATTTTTTATCAATAACGGGTCAAACTTGTTAAATAAAAAAAAATACTTGAGAAGCAAATCAAAAGCATCGAAAGTGGACCAAAGTGTTAAATCAATATATTAACTAGGAGTCTTATGGGTCAACTCAACCCACCCGTTTTGCTGATTACTAAAAGATATCTATTTCAACCCACTACCCAACTCGTCTGACCCGAATATTTTTGTGACTGTAAGATTTAAGTTTGGAGGTAACTTATTTCTCTTTGTGCGCATTTAGATACTTGGAGAACAGCGGATGCGTAGGAATGTGTGTAAATATGTGTAAAATTCCTACTCAAGACTTCTTCACCAACGAGTTCGGTCTTCCCTTGACCATGATTCCAAGTAAGTTCTGCAATCTCGACTACAACTAACAACGTAGCATAATATGAAAATTCCAATATTTTCGTATCTTTTTTTGGTTATGGAAAACTAATAAGCTTATACTAATGTGTGTGTACAGATTTTGAAGATATGAGTTGTGAAATGGTGTACGGTCAACCTCCACCGCCGTTTGAAGAGGATCCAGTGGCCAAACAACCGTGTTTTACTGAAGTTTGTAAGTTCTGTAACCATGTTTGCAGCATACCATATTTTTATGCAGTGGTTAATATGTTTTTTGCCTTTTTGATTATATGCAGGTTCAGTAGCAAACCCCAACTCGAGCATCTGCCCCAAACTACAAGTTTGATATAGTTTACATGTATATTGGCACAAATTATACACTTTCTTATATTCGGATATTGTTCCATTTTTGAGCTGTGGCTACAATTCCTACATGTGAAGTGAAATAAAAAGCTTGTGTTGGGGGTTAGGTCCCACAATAGGGTTAAGACAATCAGTAGCAACTGCAAATACCACTTGGTGGTTACCGGATATCACTTGGAATCGTGTAATCACTTTCCAAAGTAAACTATTCGACCCTAATGCTTGGGTATCATGAATATCTACTTGGGATAAGACCAAATGTAGTTATAGAATTAGGCACAATTCAATAACCCTTTTGCTTAGAAGTGTTAATCGTTTTCTGTGTATTCTTCATGCATAATCAGATATCCTATTTATAGGAGATTACTCTTAGCTAGTCAAATGGAATTATGAGAATTAATCGGCCCATTAATCGCCTCATAATTTTCCCCATTATAGCCGTTAGTGGTTACATGACCAATTAAACGTGGCCATTAAGCAGTTGAAACTGCCACTTGAATAGGTCAATGCCCGTTACAAGTTCAGCACTAGCAGTACTTTCATAATACTAGCAGTACTTTCCACTAGCAGTACTTTCATAATACTAGCAGTACTTTCCACTAAAAGAGTCAGGGTGTTCAGGGACCTTATGGGTGTACACTCCGTACCTCCTGACCCATTTACCAGGTGCGAACTAATCCCACAAGTGTACTAAATTTTCCAACAATCCTCCCCAAATTTAGTTCACTTCCTTTGCATGAAAAACAAACATTAAACAAAACATGCGCATAAACGAAAATATCTTGAGGATTGAATTTCCATCTTAGTACATTACACGTTTAAATATTCGAGAATCAGGGTGTTCTAAGAATTGAACCCTTCAGCCCATTTGAATACCTGAAGATAAAATACACACAGGTTTTCACACACTTAAAAGCTCCTGACACTATACAAGCCATGTGTCCATATCCAAATTCATAAATGTTGTAAAAGCTAGAGTCCAAAAGCTTCCTGAAGCGGCAAAACTTCAACATTCACATAGGTGGTTCCTCTTTATTCATGCTCCTGCCAAGCACTTTTTCAAAGAAAATTAACCATTAAGAAGTAAAGAATTCATCCTCCTTTCAGCAGGTTCTGAGCACAACCTTGGGATGTAAATAAAACATGTGCTCCAGTCCACTGGATGTTCAGCTTTCCACATTGAACTCAACTCCTAAGTTTCCTCATGAGGGAGTTGGGTGTCCTAGCATTCAGTGACTAAGTTGGACTTAAACCCATCCCTTTAGCAGACTTTATAACCAAGTCTCTAGCCAGACCCTTCGTCAAGTGATCAGCTAAATTTTGTTGAGATCTAACAAACTCTATAGATACCACCCCATTCATGATAAGCTCGCGAATCATGCTATGTCTGACACCTAAGTGTCTAGACTTACCATTGTACATCTGGCTATAAGCCTTAGCCAATGTAGATGCACTATCACAACGGATATAAATAGGTGCTATAGGTTTAGGCTACAATGGAATCTCAAGAAGCAAGTTTTTCAACCATTCAGCTTCTTTACCAGCAGCTGCTAAAGCCACAAATTCAAATTCCATTTTTGAACTGGTGATACAAGTTTGCTTCTTTGATGCCCAAGAGATTGCACCTCCGCCAAGTAGGAATACCCAGCCACTGGTAGACGAATTGTCTTCAGTGTTACTGATCCAACTTGCATCAGTGTATCCTTCCAACACTGAAGGATAGCCAGTATATGAGAGACTATATTCCATAGTTCTCTTCAAATACTTCAGTACCCTGTGAACAGCTTGCCAGTGATGAGCACTAGGATTACTAGTATACCTGCTCAATTTTCCCACTGCAAAACCAATATCAGGTCTTGTACAAGTCATGGCATACATCAGGCAGCCAATTACACTAGAATACTCAAGTTGAGATACACCCTTGCCATTATTAGGCATCAGCTTCTCACAAGTATCCATAGGTGTACTCACAGGAGTACAATCAAAGTAATTGAATTTCCTCAACACCTTCTCAATATAATGAGACTGAGAAATAGAAATTCTTTTACTTTCATGTTTAATCCTTATACCAAGGATAACATCAGCATCCCTCATGTCCTTCATGGAGAACCTTGATGACAAAAATTCCTTTGTCAGGTCAACCTGATTTTGGTCAGTGCCAAAGATCAACATGCCAGCAACATATAGACAAATGATGACTCCTTTACCAAACTCATCAAATTTGCTATATACACATTTGTCAGCTTGGTTAAGAACATAACCACTAGACAAAACCACTTCATCAAATTTTTGATGCCATTGCTTAGGTGCCTGTTTCAGTCCATATAGAGACTTAATCAGTTTACACACCTTGTTTTCATTGCCAGGCATGATGAAGCCCTGAGGTTGGTTCATGTAAACCTCCTCATCCAATTCACCATTTAGAAAAGCTGTCTTCACATCCATCTGATGAATAATCAGATTGTGGATTGATGCCAAAGCAATAAGCAGTCTTATGGTACTGATACGAGCCACAGGGGCATAAGTGTCAAAATAGTCTATCCCTGACTTTTGTTTAAAGCCCTGAATGACTAGTCTAGCCTTGAACTTTTCAATAGTTCCATCTACCTTCATTTTCCTTTTGAAAATCCATTTGCAACCCATAGGTTTGCAACCAGGAGGTAGATCAACCAACACCCAAGTATTGTTCCCCATGATGGAATCCATCTCATCATTGATTGCTTCTTTCCAGAAAGCAATATCCTGGGACTTCATTACTTCTTCAAATGTCTTGGGATCATCCTCAACAATGAAGCAATAGGAGTATTGGTCAGAGACCTCATCCCTTGTTCCTTCAACTAAGTATAGTTGAAACTCAGGTCCAAATGACTTTGGAGTTCTGACCCTTTTACTCTTCCTGAGCACAGGTTCAGGTTGTTGCACCACAACCTCATCAGGGACCACTGATGGTTCATCATCAGGGACCTCTGATACACCAGTGTCATGAGTTCCATTAGGAATCCTCTGACTTGGTCTAGGGACTGATGAGAATCTATTCCCATCAAAGTCTGCATCCCTTGATTCAATTATTGAGTTAACTGAAACATATTCATTAGGTTCAATAACATAGAACCTAAAAGCCTTGGAATGCTCAGCATATCCAACAAAGATGCAGTCAATGCCTCTTTCACCCAAAGTCTTTAGCTTTGGATCAGGGAGTCTTACAACAGCCCTACAACCCCAAACCTTGAGATAGTTCAGGTTGGGTTTCCTTTTAGTCCAGAGTTGATAAGGGGTAACCTTGTTCCTTTTGTTGGGAACCCTATTTAATAAATAGCAAGCTGTTAACATAGCTTCACCCCAGAACCCTTGACTCAGTCCTGAATAGGACAACATGGAATTAACCATCTCTTTCAGCACCCTGTTTTTCCTTTTAGAAATACCATTTTTTTAGGAGTATAAGGGGCAGTCGTTTCATGGATAATTCCAACAGACTGAAAATACAGAGTATCCATGTACTCACCTCCCCTATCAGTCTTTAATCTTTTGATCAGGGACCCAAGTTGTAATTCAACTTCAGTTTTAAACACTTTGAATTTATCTAATACTTCATCCTTGGTATGTAACAGATAGACATAACAAAACCTTGAAGCATCATCAATAAATGTCACAAAGTACTTCTTATTCTCCAAAGAAGGAATGGCATGCAAATCACACAGGTCACTGTGTATAAGCTCCAAGAGCTTAGTCTCACGACTAACACCCTGAAAAGGTTTCTTGGTTATCTTGGTCAACATGCAAGTTTTACACTTTTCAGTGTCCATGTCAAAAGCTGGGATTAACCCCATCCTTAGACATATCTTGCATTCTTTTATAGTGTACATGGCCAAGTCTTGTATGCCATAGGGTAGAGTCAGTCAGGTCAGTGGTGGTCACAAATGCTGAATTAACACTATCAGTGACAATATTAAGCCTGAACATTTGATTACACAAATATCCAAAACCAATAAAAACACCATGCTTAGAAAGAACAAATTTATCAGACTCAATAACTTGTTTATATCCATGATTATTCAAAATATTACTTAAAACCAAGTTCTTCTTGATATCAGGAACATGAATAACATTAAACAAAGTTACAATCTTTCCAGAACTAAAATTAAGATCTACACAACCACGACCATGCACCAAGGTTGTTGACTCATTTCCCATGTGAAGAATAGAACCATCATTCAGTGACTCATAAGTCTTGAACCAGCTTCTTTCTTTACACACATGAACTTTTGCACCAGAGTCAACCCACCACGCAACATCATCATCCTGCACATAATGAGATTCAGATACATATGTAACATAATAAATCTGAAAAGACTTATTAACCATATTCTGACCTTTCAGTGAGTTGGAAGAACCACCACTCCCTGAACCATTAGTGCCTGATCCATTGGCTTTACCACCAACCTTAACACCTTTGCAATCCCTTTTAATGTGACCAATTTTGCCACATTTCCAACAAGTAGGTGTTGCCTTCTTGTTAGGATCCGCCCTTATGTTGTCATGATATTTGCGTTTACCTTTGGTGTCATTGTACCTGGTGGAGTTGTTATGCTCCACCATATTGACAACAGATGCACCAGTAGCATTGCTACTCTTTGGCTTGTCATTATCCTGCACCTTGATAGATTCCTCAATGCGCAGATGACTGCCCAATTCAACCAGAGTTAATTCCTCCTTCTTATGTTTCAAGGTATGCTTGAAATATTTCCAAGAAGGAGGGAGTTTGTCAATGACACAAGAGACTGAAATAGCCTCATCCATGTGCATATTGTGTTGTGTAAACCTTCCAAGTATTCCAAGAAGTTCATTGTATTGTTCCATAACTGGTCTTGAATCTGTCATTTTGTATTTTGTGAAATTACTTACAAGGAACTTCTTACTTGATGCATCCTCGGCCATATATTTGGCATCCAAGGAATCCCATAGTTGTTTGGAAGATTCAAAGTTCTGATAAATATCAAACGGAGAATCAGACATACCATTGAGGATTAAACCTCTGCAAATGTGGTCATCATTCTCTCATTTGCTCCTCCTCCTGATCTGCTCCACAGTAGCATCATCCCCGTCATCAGGAATAGGTGTAGTTAGCACATACACCACACTCATGCTTGACAGCAAGAAGTGCATCTTCTTCTGCCATCTCCTAAAGTCCACCCCTTCAAACTTATCAAGCTTGGCATAGTTTGAAGCCATGTGTTTCATTGCAGCAGCAGCCATTGATTATCACAAATAGTTTACTATGATTGTTGGGGGTTAGGTCCCAGAACAGGGTTAAGACAATCAGTAGCAACTGCAAATACCACTTGGTGGTTACCGGATATCACTTGGAATCGTGTAATCACTTTCCAAAGTAAACTATTCGACCCTAATGCCTGGGTATCACAAATATCTACTTGGGATAAGACCAAATGTAGTTATAGAATTAGGCACAATTCAATAACCCTTTTGCTTAGAAGTGTTAATCGTTTTCTGTGTATTCTTCATGCATAATCAGATATACTATTTACAGGAGATTACTCTTAGCTAGTTAAATGGAATTATGAGAATTAATCGGCCCATTAATCGCCTCATAATTATCCCCATTATAGCCGTTAGTGGTTACATGACCAATTAAACGTTGTCATTAAGCAGTTGAAACTGCCACTTGAATAGGTCAATGCCCGTTACAAGTTCAGCACTAGCAGTACTTTCATAATACTAGCAGTACTTTCCACTAGCAGTACTTTCATAATACTAGCAGTACTTTCCACTAAAAGAGTCAGGGTGTTCAGGGACCTTATGGGTGTACACTCCGTACCTCCTGACCCATTTACCAGGTGTGAACTAATCCCACAAGTGTACTAAATTTTCCAACAGCTTGTTACCGTATATTATGGTAAACGGATAGGGGACAAAAGAGCCGAATAGGTTATGGGTGTTAACGAGTTGAGTTAAACATGTAATTTTCTCCAATACTATCAAGTTGTGATCTAAGATTTATGTACAACTCAGCTCCACTAAAAGCTTAACATACAACTCTGACCCGAAGCCAGGGACGAACCCACTTGGAAGCCAGGTGCGGCACGGGCCACACCTGATCGAAGTGTAAATTGTTTTCAAAATATGTGAACCCTCTATTTTAGCTAATAAATTCCTTATGGTGCAACGTTAGTACTAATAATCATAGGAAAAAATGTGTGCAAAACCCTCTAAAAAACCTTGGGTCTGTCTCTGCCCAAAGCTCAGTTAATTTTGACATAGACACCCAATAATACATACTCTTCTTTGGTGTCAAGGTAATCGCGATGGGGATCAGAAAAAGCTAGTACTAATGATATCGCATTAACTTTCATCAAAGTGTTTGGCATCGTCATATTTAACATGCTTTCAATTTAATAAATAGTACGATGATGTAGCTGGTTACTTGCTTAATTTAAAGTGGTTGTTGCGATCTAAAATCAAACGGAGTAGTATTTAGTGGAACACAGTGGCGGGGCTTGTCTAATTATTAAAAAGGGCCAAAGTGTAAATCATGAAACTTGAGAGGGGCAATTCATCATTTATCTATTAAATTTAAAGTTTATAATGTAAATTGTGTATTAGTAAAAAGGTATTTATGTATTGATGCAAAATCTTAAGGGGGCATAGCCGTCTAGTCCTCATGAAGCTCCTCCATTGGTGGAACATCAATTTAGAGACGTTGATTTTAACTGTAACATCTTCGAAAAGCTGAAATTAATGGCTTACCGGATACCCTTTAGGTTCAACTGAAACCATGGTGGATGGGTTTCGGCTTAGTAACCCGTAGCTTCAAGCTTACAAAGGGGGTCACTTTTCTCTCCTTCTATCAACGTGGAACGGTTTGTTACACTAATTTTCTCCATTTAGCACCAAAATAAGCATAGTTCAATGTTTTTCAAGAAACATTTAATGAGCAATAAGTTAATTTTGAAATACGCACCTTAACTATATACAAATAGTAATTAGCGAACGAGCTACATGTCCCCTTAACATGGTTCAAAAGGTTTTACTACTAAACTAAATCAGATTGAACACCTCTAATTAGAGCATATTAACCAAGTTAACCCTCAAATGTGATTACATGGGTTGTGAGTTTACTACTCCCCTCCATCCAAATATTATTCTCCACACTTCTATTTCATGTCGTCTCAAATTAATTGTTCATAACTAAAAATAGATAATGAAAGTTGATCAAAATTACTGTATTACCCTTATTTAAAATTGACAGTGAAAGTTGATTTAAATTACTGTATTACCCTTACTTAAAATTGTTATTACAGACTTTCGATAAATTAGTAATTAATTAGGTAAAAGTAAAACTGTCATTTTGAAAAAAATAAAATAGATAAAACAGTAATAATTATGTTTTTTTTAACTGTGTATTTTGTCGGTTGACAATTATTAAGAGACGAATGGAGTAATATATTGTTAGTATAATTATATAAAACATAGACTAAAATACACCGTTGGTCCTTAAACTTGGTCAAAAACGTCGTCCTGAACCAAAATATGACATTCTAGTCGCCAGTGGTCCAAACTATGGGTTTTTTAGACCAAACCAGCCTTGACCAATTTTCCGTTAGTCAACGTCCCGTTATGTGTTGTCAAATCCCGTTATTCTTGTTAAATGACTATTTTCCTCATATATAAACTCATCATATATTCTTTTCATCATTTCATCATAAGAAATGATACATGGACCTAAACTTAGACCTAAAACCAAGTGTCAGCATCCTGGTGACTGCAGATAAAGACCCAATTATTTAATAACACATCAAGATGATACCAAATGGTTTTAGGTGTAAGTTTAAGTCCATCTATCATTTCCCTTTCATCCATCCTCTAATACGTGTGGCCAAAAAAGTTACTCAAGATTCATCACAAAGTAAACCCTAACCCTAACCCCAAATCCAATTCACTTGATGATACAGATCCTATTAACTGGCATGGATCAAAATGGAAGTCCCTCATGGTACACTTTTTTATAATTTTTATGTTCATTTTATTGAAATTTTGTTGATCTTTTTAGTGATGTTTTTTGGTTATGCTTTCTAAAATTTTAGGTGAAGTGGGATGATGCGGAAGTCACAAGGCAAAATAGTGTTTCTCCATGGGAGATCGAGAGGTGCAACTCGGTTTCTGGACCCATCAACATTTTGTCACCCATAGCCAAATGGATGAGGACCGATTTTCGAGTACCTAAAGGTTGTTTTTAATAATAATTTCCTTGTTTACTTTTCTTTTTGTTGCTAAAAGACATTAGCTTTTTATTGTTTGTGTCTTGCAGACTAGGAAGATTCGACTTTGGGAAATCTATAAGATCTCAAAAGGTTTTGCAAGGTTAAGAAATCTCCGGATATAATAATCGTCCCTCAGAAACCACCGGGTTACAAAACGCCATGATATCTCTAGTAAGATGCGATCTCAGGAACCTCATTTACATAGGCTACGTCGTTTGTTAATTGATATATTAGTATTAGACTATAAGTTAGCTGTAGTTTAGTTTTGGAATCTAAATTGCTATGGATAAGGTAGTAGCATTCAACAGATCTGCCTTTTTTTAGTGCATACAATATTTGGCATGTATATGTGTAAGTTAGTTAACTGTTGCTTAGTTTAAATTGAAATCACATCAATATGGTTGTAACATTGAACACATCTAGCTTCTTTTTAGTGCATATCCTATTCGGCGTTTGTGTGATATGGTAAGAATGTAAGTTAGTATTAGGTAGCTCTAATTTAGTTTGAATCGGAATCGTTATGGTTGTGACAGTGGATAGATGATTTGTTAGGAATTGGAAATTCCATATTAAAGTGTCGGTCACCCAATTATGGTCTAGCATATGTTAGCTCATAGACTTGTAGTTATTTACGTTATTTGTTAGTTTATTAGTTAGTTTGTAGCGTAGTTTAGTTTAGTGTAACACCTTGGAGGAAGGACGGGTCTTTACCCACTGTATACCTGATCCACAGGCCGTCAGGAGGTCGTTTAGTCTGTAACTATAAATACCCTTCCCACTAAGGGAAGGGTGTTGCTTCTTGAAATCTAACATTTCATTTTTGTATTACAACTCTCTTTCAAGAAACATCCTCTCTACTCTCTTCATCTCTCTAATGACTTTATTATATCATCATAATCCTAGACCACCTGAATCATCAAACAACATAAATATACGATCCTACAATTGGCATCAGAGCCTAGGTTATGTTGTTTTTTATGATTCTTATGTTTTTTAAGTGGTTTTTCATGCGGTTTGTGATGGCGGGGTTTGATGTTTAAATCTGATTTTATAAGTGGTAGTAGTTTGAGTGGTCATTTTTTTCACGATTGACATGGTCCAAACCAGTTTTACATGTTCATGTATAGTTTTAAAACTGATGTGGTTAAATGGTTCTCTTAAAAACAGTTTTTATTACAGTATTGATGTTTTAAATCTGGTTTTGATGTTAAGTGTTTAAATGTTGTGTATGATCTTTGTCATATGGTCATGCTGTCAGTTTATTGGCCAAGCAGGTTAAATCAATGGGTCTAAATTTGAGTCCGTTATTTTTGTTTCTGGTTGTTGTTTAGTGCCTGCTTGGATGCGAGTTGGTCTTTCTTGATGCGTGTTGGAGCATTGTTGAATGCGAGTTGTCAAAAACGTCCAGATTCAATGTATCTGATGCGAGTTGTTAACTTAAGTATGATGCGAGTTGTTGCCACATTTATGGGTCATATGCGAGTTGCTGGGTCATAAGCGAGTTGGTTGTTTGACTTTTGAGTCAACAAGTCATATGCGACTTGACTCATAAAAATGGAAGCGACTTGTTGTACATGAAGCGACTTGTTATACTCTGGGTAAGCGTGTTATCTAAACTGAATATATGCGAGTTGTGCATACGCTATTTGACTACTGAGTCATAAGCGCGTTGGTAACCTGATTAAGCTATGCGAGCTGTTGAACTTGTCTTAAAAGCGGGTTGTTGACCATATGACTCACGACCACAAGACCAAAGCGAATTGTTGACCAAACATCATACAATATACCAAAGACCATATCTCAATGACTTCCGGATTAAAATCCATCATCAGTCCATGGCATCAAGTAACCAAAAAAACGAGATGTACAAGTAAACAAAAACATATCCAAGTCATCCGACTACATCAACAACCATCAAACCTCTCAACCCACATCTAGTCTCAACTCCAACCCTCCATCAACACTAAGACTCAATACAGAAAACGAAAACAAAAAATTCAACAACTAAGATCTCAGATTCATTCACCATACTTTTTTTTAAGAAACAAGAAAACTCTAAGGCCGTTCTATACGTGAATGGGATCATCATAGATCAAATCGTTTGTGTTTATATTCGAATTTAAGAAATGTGTATAACAACTATATTACACCATTTTCTTGATTCGTTTAAAACTCAAATACAAGAAGGACTGAAAGATTACCTGCCTTGAATCACTTGTCAAATCTTGTAAATGATGCTCAAGCCATCCCTGTGGCGAGGTGTTTATATACTACAAAGGAAAAGGATCTGTTTCATGGATTGATTCATTTTGAGAATGAGATGCGTACTGCCTTTTCTTTGAATATGTGGGAATGAAAAGATGGGGGCGGAGTATTTGTGATAGAGATATGATTAGGGTTTGGTTTACAGATTTTTTTTAGGGTAAGTGTGAGAATGGTGTGTTTTTATACCCGTGAAATTAGGGTGTACATTGGGCCGGATATTAGGCTAAGAATGGATCCGGTTGGTGGAATGGGCCTCGAGAGATAGAACGGGCCTGGATCAGATTTAAATTTGGTTTCTCATATTTATGGTCTACTTCTCTCACGAATATCAGAGTTATGATATGGATCCGAGATTGTTAAGTCTTGGACTGAATTATTAGGCCGGTTAATGTGCATTCGTGAATCTATGCGGTTTATGATCTAATCTGAATTTATGCGGTTTATGAGTATTTGGATCGGATTAGACAGGTTTTTGCTTGAATTTGGATGTTGGACTTGGACATTGGATTTTGATTGTGGATCCAAATTATTACTGGCGGGTTTTTATCCTAATTGATATTACTGGTGGGCCGGATTTGAATAGGATTTGGATTTTATGAGATTTGATGACGAGATTTGTGAAAATGAGATTTGATTGTGAGATTTGCTTATATGATTTGATGTGTTATGGGGTTTGATACTTTGGTTTACACAATGTCACGAAGGTTATGTTGTCACGGCTTGAATTAATGGTTGAACAAAGTTGACTACGGGGTTGTTTGTACGATATTTCTAATTAGGATTTGAAGTGAGGTTTTTTGGGCGCGTTTACTTATTTCGTCTTCTTTCTATCTACCCTTTCGCGAAGATGACTTGTTTGGGCATTTATTGAGTGTGATAAAGACTTGGCTATTTAGTTACGGTTGTGATTCTTTCTCGCTTAACCCACAACGTAACTATCACTTCGGTGTCTCACGCAGTTGAGGATACGTCAAGAGGTTTTGTACATTGGGTACACAGTTTCTTCTTCACAAGGATTAGTACAAGTTTAAGTAACAAATATGGGGAATTTCACTTCATGATCAAGTTTGGCATATCGGGTTTACTTCTCCATGTTGTCACTGCAATAGCCGACAGAATGCGTGAATGATGTGTTTACCAAAGTGTTTATTGGATGGTTGATGATGTTGTTGATGTTGGATAATGAACCGTTGATGAACCGCTGCATGTTCCCCTAAAACAGATATTCTCTGAAACCAAAGTTGTCATAACACATTCAAGTTGACATTGTTTACGGTTTTGTCTTGATTTTGTAAAATCCCACGAAAGAATCTATTTCTCGGTTTAAATCATAGACTTGTAAAATCCCGTGACAATGGAAACATCCCGGTTTATGTAAAGTGCATTTCTGGATCTATCTTACGGTTTATTCTTGGTTTTGTAAAATCCCGCGAAAGAATATAATTTTTGGTTTAAACCATAGAATTGTAAAATCCCGTGATGAGGGAATCATCCTGGAGAAAGGAAAGTGTATTTCGGGATCTTATCTTATGCTGGTGGTACGGTTTCCACTTCGAAGAAGGGATAAAACGGCGTACTTCATGAATTGGATGGGTGTTTGGATATTCGTCATGACAGTTTGGTTATTACATGGTTTTACGGGGTTATGTGCTTCTAACCATGGTCGGGAGGAAAACCATTATCATAGTTCACTTAAAACGTCAAAGGAGGCTAAATTTGAGCTTTTAACTAGAAGATGTGACAACGGGGTTATTTCACTATTATTTATTTGAGGTTGAAGTGAAATATCACGGGCAAGTGTACTTAGTATCTGAAGGTATCAGGGATGGTTGGATGAAGATTCTTCATGATCCTTGTTCAAGCTTACTATCAAAATCGAAGACTTGGAAATCTAGTTATTGTTGGGTGACTTTTTCCTTTTCTTTTACCACTTGGGGAATTGGGCTCTTACCACCACAAAATAAATATCACTTTAAGGAGTTACGTTGTAGTGCTCAGTGTCACATTCAATTGTGGATTTTCAAGAGGTGATGTACGTCTTATACTTGATGGTTGGTTGGATGAAGAGTATAGAGTACTTAGAGATTAAATGGTGGATGAATTCTCGGCACCGCTCTTTGTTACATGTGTGCAAGTTTAAGTCACGAGTTCGGGTTATTTTACTTCAGGGTCAAATTCATCATATTGGGTTTTCTCCATCAGTTGTCACGACAAAGAGCCTACTGAATTATAATGGGGTTGATTATAATTTTTCCAATAGTAGATGAAAAGAGAGAGATTATGACGTTTGAACACAACAGTTCAAGCCTCGTACTCTAACGAAAAGAAAGGTGTACGTTTCAGTGCGCTTTATCTTCGAAAGAAGAGAAATCTTTTTATGACGTTTGAACACAACAGTTCAAGCCTCGTACTCTAAAGAAAAGAAAAGTGTACGTTTCAGTGCGCTTTATCTTCTGAAGAAGAGAAATCTTCTTATGACGTTTGAACACAACAGTTCAAGCCTCGTTCCTCAAAGAAAAGAAATGTGTAAGCTTCAGTGCGCATTATCTTCGGAAGAAGAGAAATCTTCTTATTATGGCCATTCTCATCAACATTTCCATGCTCTTTCATCATCAAGTGAACCGGACTACCTTTGTTAGTAATCTTATTCCACTTGCTCAATTAAAATGGCGATGGCGACATCATATGCAACCTTTGAGGGGGAGAAGTGTGAATAGACTACATTGTTGAATATATTCACTTGCTTAATCAAGAATGGCATCTCCGTATGCAATTCTTGAGGGGGAGAAGAAGTGTGATAATTCTGCATGGTTGATTGACATATGAGAATATATGGTCATATGGCTCCTAACTCATGTAAGAACCGAGCTTCTTCTTATCGGGTCATCTTTACATGATGTTTCTTCTAAGAGTCGTTGGTTGACATCTTCTCACGGACTGATGAGTTTATCGACAAAGTGCCTCCGGTTAATGCTTCACGTACAAATCAACATGATGATTCCGAACAATCTATCTGTTCTTGTTTGATGTGATTGGTAGTTTGGTGTTACCATTTAGTGTGTTCGTTGCGGGCTGATTGCTGATTTCCTTGATGAACATCTTTCTGTTCTTGTTTGATCGGGAAAGATTTTAGTTAAGGGGAATTGCAAGATGTAAGTTAATTGGGATGCTTTTTGGTGAGATGAAGATGTTGACTATCTATTCCCCAACTGGACAATCTTGAAGAAGGTCGAGTCTACAGTCTGTTCTACATTTTATGTTGCATGTTAGAAGACTAAAGACGAATTGCATTTAACGATCTAAAGACTTCTTCTTATTCCGGGCATTCATCATAAAGATTGTCAGTTTAGGGGAGAGCACTAATTGGAGGAGAGTGAAATCAGATTCAATCCCAATTAGACTTGCTCACATTCTTCAGCAAGTTGATTCTCACAAAGATTACAAGTGTTCTTCTCAAAAGATTTCAAGTATACGGGCTTACAAAGAGTTGCTGATTCTGAAGCATCAAAACCAGCAAGGGGGAATGAGACACACATCTAAACACAAAGCGAGTAAACTTGATGAACTTAATTCTTCTAAGTGATTGAAGATATCCCGGGAAGACAAATGTCATGACCGCAGAGAAACTCAAGGTTTTACTCATCAAGGCTTTTAGTGTTATTATTCCAAATACGTGTGGGAAGTGATGTAAGAGAAAGTTTCTGAAGATAAAATAGGTACACAAGTGTGTGATGATTTTGATGTTATCGCAATCATCAGTGGAGAGAGAATTGCGTACATTGGGGGCGCTCAGCTGTTTCACTTGAGTGCTTAATCAGTGATTCAGAGATATAATCACTTATTCCGGAGCTGACATCCGCAGAGATAGTCATCCGCAGAGATAATCAGTGATTTGGCATGCTTCTTCAATGTTATCGGTTATTCTCTCTTTGGGCATTCGGGTACTTCGGGTTCTTAAGCTTCATAAACTATCATCAGAGGAGAGATAAGTATACATCGGGGTTATTCTTTGGCTATCGGACTTAATTTGCTACTTCGATGGTATAAGTTTCTCTGTCTTCGGGTATATGTGTATTCGGGTTCGTGAGCTCTAGTCGAAGAGACTGACTGCATCAATTCATCTACTTGGGGGAAGTGTTCTCTTAACACCTTTTGGAATGGATCGCTTCAGACTTCAATGGAAAAGGAATTTGAGAAGAGTCATTCAAGCGTGGGATGATACGTTGCTGTTCTTGTTGATGATATAACCCCGAACGAAGAATCACAAAGATCATTCTTAAAAGGAGCAGCAAGATCGATGATAATGGTGTGCTTCCTTGTGCACCTGGCTAAAGCAAGCTTGAAATAGAGCTTCGAATTTGCTCAACATAAGGATTTTTGGTTTGGGGGGAAGTTGCCAAAGTCTCTCTTTCTCAAAGGCTCGGGTTCTATCTTCTATTATGGAGCCTCGGAAGCTTTGGTGGTGGAAGTTTAAGAGATGACGAATTATATCTTCTACGACGTGCTGTTCGATATCCTTATCTCGGTACTCGTATCATCATCTTCTTAAACTATATCATCTTCTCTATATGTAAATATTTATCAAAAACCAAATACAAAAATATAAAACCAACTAAAACAAGATAGAAAAATATAAAACCAACAAAAACCCATAAAAATCAGAAAATTTGAAAAAGATCAAACATATTGTTTTTCTAAGACATGTCTTCTGGTATCGATAACATCTACGGTCTTAGAAATGTCATTCAATAATGGCACGGGACCATAGATGAAGTTCGAGCAGAAGGTGTAAATGTTCTTTTCTAAACATGTCTCAAAATATGGCTTGCAGTTATTTCAGACTGTAACCCGTGCTTAAACTATGGTTTGCTATTATTTCATATAGCAACCCGTTCTTCAAGAAAGGAAAGTGCTGCGCTAAACCAATTTTCAAATGTTTCGTGCACTTATCCTAAAAACAAAAACAAGGAAAGCATGTCGTCAAAAAGACTGTTGTTCCTACTCAAATATTTTTCCTTCTAAAATTCTTCAGAAAAATATTTGTTTTAACAAATTTGGTGGTAAATGAGTTGCTTGAAAATCAATCAGAATCAAGTTTTCATAAAATTGCAAAAACTCAATCAATGACTTCAGCGCTTTTAAACTTTTCAGAAAATGAGTCATTGATTGAGGGGGAGAATGTTTTTCAAATTTATATCATCTATCGGGCTTATCTATTATCCTATATGCTTAACTGAAAATGATGTTAACCTACGTTGAAGGACTAGGTGCCTAGGATATGATTGTTAGGATTAGATGATTAGAGTTTGATGAATACATTATTCCCATGCCTTTATATGATCTGATTGATATGTTGAATTGACTCTTATTAGTCGATTGTTGTTTGGGTGTTGTCGACCACCATATATCTGTTCGTGTTGACTAACGTATGCAGATAAGATGGTTATAAGAATGTTCCCGATCCGGATCCCACAATATAATATGTTTGGATGCCGAAATGAAAGGGTAACTATATCTTGGGTTGACAAATGAAGAAACGGAGCTTAATTTGACCTCTATGGAGAGTTGGCATGAAAAAATGCAACGTAAGAGGTCTCACTGCATCAGCAGATGGTTTTCTTCCAGCCTTACAGCAACAACAGAAGCAGCTTCTATACCACCTAACGTATTTTGTGCAGGACAAGTAGTGAATAATACCATTTTTTAACAATTTTTGAAAATATTGTTTTGAAAAATGGAAAAATATTGGTTTTGAAAATAAATTGGACTAAATTTTGAAAATCACCGGACTTCGTTTTATCAAAACTTAAGTCACTCAATCAACGACTACGGTCATCTATTGAGGGGGAGAGTGATTTTAAATAAAATATTTTCAAACGATATTTCATCTATCAAGTCCGGTTTGTACAAAATAAGTGGTGATCTAAAGATTTAATGTTATGTCATGGTATGATTCTCTTTAAAACTCAAAGATCTTTCAAAATAAAATTTTTTCTGTTCTTGTTTGATTGTGAAATTGTTTTATTTTACTTAAAGATCTCTTAAAAACTATCATACCTGACACTAACAATTTTTAATGTCAAAAATCTGTTCCTTATCCATCATTTTTCAAAATTAAATCATGCCACATCTTTCCCCAAAATTTTTCTAAAAGATTTAAATCAATTGGGATCACAAATCTCAAATGGTTTGATATTTTTGATCGAGGGAGAGATCGTGATTTAAATCTCAAATCTGTTTTAGTCCTTTAAAGGCACTCTTGCCTCCATGTGCCAAACGATTTCAATATATGATGCACATGATTGAGGAGGAGCATTTAACCAAAAACCAGAAGTGTATTTAAATAAGGCCACATTTTCTCCCATGTTTTCTAAACCTTATTAAATCACTTGGGATCCAAAATCTCAAAGGGTTTGATATTTTTGATCGGGGGAGAATTTGTGATTTAATTATGAAATTTGATAAAAGGTGATCGTTTTGATTCAAATGTGCATGTTCCTCTCTCATATGTGCTAAAAGCTTTCAGATCTCGAAGCACATATTGAGGGGGAGCATTTCAAAAAGAAAATAAACTTTCAAGGTACAATGATTTATATGTTCCAACATAAAGTACCTTGATTAATTTTTCTTAATGGCTTTTGTGATCGTGGATATACTTCAAAAGAACTCCTTCCTCTATGTGATAAAATTATTTCAAATATCCTACGCACATATTGAGGGGGAGAATTTACCAAAGAAATTCAAATGGCTTTTTCTACGGAAATTGTGATCAAGAATTTATTTCAAAGAACTCTTGCCTCCATGTGCTAAACAATTTCAAAATCATATGCACATGTTGAGGGGGAGCATTTCTAAATGATCAAAACAATTAAGGTACAAAATGCTTTGATTTTATATCACAAGTACCTTGATTGATTTTCCAAATGATTTTTCAATTGGTTTCATGAAGGAAAGAACAATACCAAAAGACCGACCAATTTACTTTATGCATGGTGTTATAAGGATGGTTAGGTTAGGTATTTGTTCCCACGATCCCGCCAGAGCCGGAGGCATCTACCCAGAGACAATCCACTAGATAGTGTAGAGTCCTTAGGTATGACGAAAAAAGGAGAAAAATGAAAATATGGGAAGAGTGCCGACTGAGACAGAGCTAGTACTGGAACAAACCCAATAAGGTTCTAGTAATGAAGTCTCGGTAAGCACTGAAGGGGTTAAAGAATGAAAAAGAAATAAATGTGAAAAGGGTGAAAAGAAATAGCCCTCCAATAATTCAACCTTAGGGCAGAAACCGGGTTCAATACATATACTACTGGTGGTTACTAAGGTAACACTGGTATTGAAGACAAGACGTCATGGACCCAATGACGCACTGCACTATAACTTCCCAAGCTACTCAAGTTTCTCTTAAAAGGGCTTGTTTCATTCTCACGGGGAACCTACATAATCTATCGACTTTCTCTTAGAGATTGTTGATATTGAAGAAGGAGACCCTCTCCCTAGTCTCCTGCATAGGAACCAAAGTGCATAATTGAGTCTAGAGCCAAGAGATCATCCACAATATCTCATTAGGACACAAAATTAATGAAGACTTGCTGTTTCACACAATGTGGAAAGTAAGTATATATTAAGAGTCCTACGCATTATCCTTGTGGTATTGCCAGAACATCCGAGTAATATGTAAAAGTATTCACGATGAAGATGGAAATCCTTCTAGAGCCAACATCAAACAAGCTCTTGGTGGGTGACATGTGAGATCTTTTCTAAAGATCAAGCTTGTGACAACTGGACAGAAACGATGGGGTGATTCATTCTTGAATCAACCTTGGTCCAGGAAATGAATTGACGAATACTTTTGGAAAAGCCGTTCAATGTGCAAATCTTCTTTTCTCTAGCACATCGAATGTGTATTCATTTTCAAATTCAAAAAGTATCTTTGATTGAAAAAAATACTTTTGAAAAAACCGTTCGATGTGCGAATCTCTTCTTTTCTCTAGCACATCGAATGTGTACTCTTTTCAAATACAAAAAGTATTTCTTATTAAAAATTGATCTTTCTTATAAAACCTTCGTCGTATTGCAAAACTCTTTCTTCTAAGCAATACGCGATTGTTTTCAAATCAATTTTTCATCAATCAGTGAATCTCAATTCGCTGGTTCACTCACTCCGTGTTGTCTTCTTTGAGACGCTCAGGTTTGAAAACGGCTAGAGCAGCTGCGAAACCCTGTCAAGGAGATTCTTCAGAATTCTACCTGATCATAGGCAGTACTTATACTGATCAACGGGGAACCGTGGGCCGTGTACCTCAATTCAACGAAAGTGATCAAAGACACTTTCGTGTGTTTTATTGCTAACTATTGTTTGCAGGTACATTTGGACGGTTGCAGCTGATTAGAATTGAGACGTCAATCCAAAGCCACATGCTCACAGCATCCACACTTAATTGAAGAACATCATGACAAGTGCATATCTACATGACCTGGCTCTGATATTTTTATACTATGCTTCTGCTACGCTGCTGCAAATATCATGAACCAGTAAAAGCTTCCGCTACTCTGATGAAAAGATGTCATGATCCAGAAAGTGTGAGCATGTCGGTCCGAAAGTCACAACATCACATGAAGGCAACACTACAAAAGGTGATTCAGAGATTTACTGTGGCTGATAATCTCAAAGAAAGCTCGAAGATCATCAAAGATGTGGATCAATTAAAGGCCTCCACTAAAAGTACAAAACTATGAGGACTTTGATGAATCGCTATTAAAGCACAAAGATTTCGGAACATGAAGAATTGAAGTCTACGAGCTCAGAACTAAAGACAAAGATAGAATGCTAGGATGCAAAATGTATTTCATGGGGTGACCTCCCTTAGGGGGAGATTGTTAGGAATTGGAAATTCCATGTTAAAGTGTCGGTTACCCAATTATGGTCTAGCATATGTTAGCTCGTAGATTTGTAGTTATTTACGTTATTTGTTAGTTTATTAGTTAGTTTGTAGCTTAGTTTAGTTTAGTGTAACATCGTGGAGGAAGGACGGGTCTTTACCCACTGTATACCTGATCCACAGGCCGTCAGGAGGTCGTTTAGTCTGTAACTATAAATACCCTTCCCACTAAGGGAAGGGTGTTGCTTCTTGGAATCTAACCTTTAATTTTTGTATTACAACTCTCTTTCAAGAAACATCCTCTCTACTCTCTTCATCTCTATAATGGCTTTCTTATATCATCATAATCCTAGACCACCTGAATCATCAAACAACATAAATATACGATCCTACATGATTGATATATATATGATGTAGAAAGAAGTTTAATAAGTTTTGTGGATCTACATTGTTTGCATACTGTGTTTATAATGTAGATTAACTAGTATTGTGTTATAGTATTAGGTAAATGTGGTTCTCCTTAGAAATTGAAATCGACATGGATAACGTTGTATTATTGAATAGATTAGCGATGTAGACGATGGAAAGAATTGTTAATAGGAGTGGTGAATCTGCTTCCTTTTAGTGCATTTAGTCGTATTGGCAATTGGCAATAAGATCAAAGTTACTACGAACGTTAATAGTAACTTTAATCCTTGCGTGACTTTTAATGCACAACAAGTAAGCTTTTTAGGATCAACAGATGAAGATAGTAATCCGAAGGTTGCTACTTACAGAATCTTGATGCAAGTAGGAGCGTTAATCCCTAACAATGAGGAAATATGATTTGCCTCTTTTAGACGATATTGACAGTGTTGAAATGTGCCTCTGGCAGTTTTAAGGCAATGCATTTTTTGTTTGAGTTATCAAAATTCTAATATATATGCAATGGAAGAAGATTGATGTATTAATTGATATGTCTATCTTGTAGCTGAAACCAGGTTTGAGTACATATGCAACAGGTCCTAAAGCAGCTGCAGATTCTCTTCTGCCTCTTTTATAGAAAGCAAAAAAGGTTGTTCCACAAAATATGCGCAAAAATACACCAGTCAAAGTTGGGGTTAGTGATTTGTATGGCTAATGATACTAATCTATTTTGTTAATTTTGTATGCTACTATGCTTATACACTTCATATCTATATGCAGGCAACTGCAGGTCCGAGACAGTTGGGAGTTGAGGCATCTGAAAGAATCTTGCAAGTTGTACATACTTATCTTGTACCTTACTTTTTTTCTCACTTGGAACAGATTCTGTTCTCTCTTCTTGTGAATTATATTTGATATTAATTACTTATAGAAATGTTTTCTGGGTGTTTTGGTAGGTGAAAACTATGTATATCCGCGGTGGTAGCTTCCTTCATCACTAACATTGTTTTTCATAGTTTTGGTTATTATATCCGCGGTGGCTCTAAGGAGGAAGTGAGGTGATGGAGACTGTTTGATTGTTTATGCGTGTCCAGTTCTATATCGGTGATATGGTGGATGAAACATGGTTCTCAGATCCACTAGCTAGTTAGCAAAAAAACGTATATTAATTTTTTATTTTATTTTATTTCATTTGGGAAACTCTGGTTGGATTGTCCAATTAAGTAGTATGTTTATGTGATTGTAAAATATTTGGTATTAATATATATTCAATTTCTCATGTTTTGTTGTAATTTATTTTTGCAATTGTATTGTATACTTGATAATATTGCATACAAGTTTATTCCTTCATTCTATGATAGTGTTAATTTTAGAGAGAGAAGCAGAAATTTAGAGAGAGAAGCAGAAAAAATAGATAAAGGGAGGGTGGTGGTAGTGATGGTATAATCAAAACAATGAAATGACCATTTTTCCCTTACGTGCAAGGCACATGGGGAAAATAACAGAAGTTTACTAACGAAAAATGGGTCAAAGGACTAGTTTAGCCTCAAAAACCCATAGTTTGTACCACTAACGATTAAAATGTCATATTTTGGTTCAGGACGACGTTTTTGACCAAGTTTAGAAACCAACGGTGTAGATTAGTCTGAAACATATGCTAAACATATGTGGTAATCATCAGAGGTCTTTGGTGTCGGAGCAATCATATTTCTTCCATTTGTATATGAAGAATATAATTTTAGTAAAAGTAATGGTTAACAATTATGATAAATCATAACTTCTCTAGCACAAATTAAATATCTATCGTTTTATATTGGATATGATTGTGTTTATTTTCTTTTGATAGAATATATTGGTTTGTTTTGAAACAAGTGTTAACTTTCATATTATAACTCATGGTGTGTTTGGCAAAAGTAGATGTGAGCAGTAGTTGTGCAGCTCACCGCTTACCGCTCACAGCTTCTTAAAAAAACATTGGAAAATTAAGCATTCTTAAAAAATAGGAAAACTCACCGCTCCTTTGTCAAACGACTACTAAAAATTAAAATGCTTATTGCACACAATAAATAAACAAAACACAAATACATTAAAAATAAAACCAAATGAGAATATCTACTATTACAAAAATTACATCCATTTACAACAATTATCACCATTTTAGCTGCTTGTTATTAACAAATATCTATCAAATTATGTATTATGTCTTTGTAAATTAATCTAGGCAAAGAAAAATAAAGATGCTACTTCTGATATCCTGACTCTACATCATTGTAAGCTCAAGTGTCACATATCATGATATGGAGCTTTAGCATGATAGCCCAAATTTAGCGTGATAAAACAACCACCAAGACAAATCAAACCAAAGGCTAAGAACGATTCATGGGATCCCGCTCCTGGTCCTCTTTGTTCATTTCCCTTGTGCGCAGAAAGTTCATTCATCACAAATAAAGACTTGCAAAAGGAGGCTAACGCGCTTGAGATAATGATATTACTAAAAATGCTAGCCACGTTATGGACTCCTAATGTCAACTGCTATAGTAGTTGTAAGGCCGGTGTAGGATCCAAACCAAGCTCTTATGATGGCGGTTCCATAGTTGAGATGCCCGGTTCTGCAGATCATATGACCAACAAACATTACGGCTTGAGAAACAACCATAGTCCATGGTGTGCCCAACCCAGACTTACCAAGAAGTGTGTTTGATATTAAACCCGAAATATAATATCCAAAAACTAGAAACACACTTCACAATGAGGCGACGTCTTGTAGTTCTTTCTTTGATCAATTTATGGAAGCCTCAATTTGACTTAAAATTTCAATTACTGCTATACCAGACCCAATTGTGTACCCCTAAGAAAAAAGTAATATCGAAAATTTGATGGAAAGCAATGATTTTGAACACTCGTACCATCTACATTTTGACTATTATCCTATTCTTCCCCTCCAATCTGTGAGCATAAATAGCTGCTCCAAGGGGGAAAATTAAACAAATCATTAGTACAACTTTGACCCATGAAGGCAAGTGAAGGTTTGTGTCAAGCAAAGTCATCACAAACATGAAGCCTGCTATTAGAAATCCGCTTATCTAGACAAATTCAAGAAACAAGTGTTGTTAATGTTGTTTCTGGTCATAATTTTGATACCCCACATGGTTATCAACAAAACGGACGATGGGGTGATAGTTAAAAATAGTAGTTGTTAGGGTGGAAGCTTTAGAATTTTGGAATTGATTTATAATGTCGACATGGGGCTAGAGTCATCTCCTTTATCCCAACAACCCCATGATGAACAAAGCGAAACCCGTTGACTTACTTGCCTTTTTCAATAGGGCTTAGCGAGTGTCTAAAGCCACTGTTCAACTATCCTGGTGCAAGCTTTGGAATTTTAGAAGCATTACCTTGTTCAACTATCACGAGTCTCAATTCATTTGGAAAATGAATTACCTAATTTGGTTGGCATAGGGCAGAAATGTATATTATCTATGTGATTGTAGTTGTTTTTGCTTTATTGATTATTTTGTGGCATCGTCATTTTAGTCGAATGTACCCAAAAGTCACGTCACACGGTTGTTATAAATATTTTCATGTTCCTAACCATAAACTCTCGATCGTACTTTAATGTAGAAAATATCATCACCAACGTCCAAAACTTTCCGTACAACTGCAAGACATTTATCAGAGTTGCTTAGGTAGTTTTTATGCTTTTGCTTTTATAAGGATTCAGAAATATCTTATTTACCATAGTTTCACCTCTTGAATATGTCATATTTTGAGTAACATGTCATTATAATCATATGTGATTAGCTTTTTATTGTTTGTAGTAGCTTAGATCTTTAATAACTTGTGTTTCTTCTTATTTAAAATAAATTATAATCACTTTTATGAGTAACACATATGGTTTTGATTAGCTTTTTATCATTTGGATATGTGTTTTTGTAGCAAAATGTAAGTAAATTAGATCCTTATTTTTTGAAATAATCATTTTGAATGTTAAATTGAAGTGTGAGTTTTGTAATAATTTGGTTAGTGTGGTTTTAGAAATTGCACATATTTTTGCTTATTTGAAGCTTATCAAGTGTTTTGATATTGTGATTACCGGGATTCATATTTGATTTTTGAAATGGAAATCGATAAGCATACTCTAATTCGGATTACTTTATTTTGTGTGGGGTGAAAAGGAGCATCATGATTTGATAGCCATCGATGATCACTATACCAAATAGGCTTCAACATGTATTATATTTATAGGCACTTATCTCTTCCATCTGAAAACACAGACATTACATACAACTCTTCTATAATGTTTTTTGTTCTCTTAAAGGTTATAGAAGTTTGCTGTTTTTTGGTATTACTGTAATAGTTTTTTTTATCTGATATGGCTAATGTTTGCTAGTAGCTAGATATTACCGTGTTTGTATTTCCAATAGAATGTTGGGCCTGTCCAACAATTTATATAGTATTAGACTTAGGGTTTGTCCAATGCTTTAATATTTTTTTTAAGTGAAAATTATGTATGAGGCATTTGTAGGTGAGAATTGTCCCGCAGAGGACCTTTTTTACTCAAATATCCAAAAAGGCCAAGTAATTCGCTTCAATTTTGTGTAGAAGTCCTTGAAGGACACGTATCGACACCCGTTAAGTAAACGTGAGGAATTAAAAAAATAATAATAATAAAAAAAATAAATAAATAATCGCAAGCGAATTCTGACAAAAGTACCATATTTAAATTTGAAAGCCGACACCGCCTCTCGCAAGTTGCAAAGAAATCGGTTCCAATCATTTATCAAGACTATTTATAATCTAATATGTTTTAAAACGTTTGCAAATTCAATTTCATTTCCTCCACAAACTTAAAAGGTAGTAGTTCATTTAAATAGTAATCCATCCGTTCCATTTTTATTGTCTAGTTTGACTTTAACTAGTCTTTTTTGTTCAACTTTAACCATTAATATATTTATTTGTGTTATATAATACTTGATAAAAATTATACCAACTGAAAATACATTTAAAACCCAATACATTCATATATTTTTCATCAAGTATTATATAACACAAACAAAAATAATTATGGTCAAAGTTGAAGAAAAAAGACAAAAAGTCAATAGTGGACAATAATTTTGGGACGGAGGGAGTAGGTAATTATTAAGTGTGATTTGGATAAACGGTCGTATTTACTAGGGTATTTTCAAAAAAGGATGTATTTGGACCGTATAAGCATTTTTGGTGCCCACGCACCAAATATTAACTAAAGCACAAGAATTAATTTATTAACCAATAGGAATTTGTCACGTATTTTTTGATGCCCAGAACCATTTCCTTGCGCACCATATTTCTTTTAAAGCATTTTTTGATGCCCAAAAATCAAACCTTGCGCACCACTAAATTTTTGTGGTTGGGTTTATTCAATAAGCATTAAAGGTATGGTGCCCAATATATTGTATGGTGCCCAAAATATTGGTCTTGCGCACCAAAATTAAAAGTATTTTCTGTCTTCCGCACCATAATAGTGATATTTATGATTTGGTGCCCAAAATATTGTTCTTGCGCACCAAAATGGACAATTTAAGGAAAGAGAAAATTTTGAGTATGTTTTAGTAAAGTGATAGTGTATATGGTATGTATTGGTAATTGATTTAATTATTAATCTCGTTGCTGGCTTGACTATTCCGCCAACTTTGTTCTTGATAGAAATGTTTTTTCTTTTTTTTTTTAATATTTCTTATTCGCTTTGTGTAAAACAGAAATCATGTTTGAGCCTACATTTTTTAATATATCATAAGAGCATTCCCAATCATAACACCAATAACACCGTCCACGTCAGCGCCACATCACCTTTAACATTTAACATTAACATCCCCAAAAAACACCCACAACCATAACATCCTAATAACATCAATAACATTCCCAACAATTTACAAAAACAACCCCCCATTTAGGGGCATAAATGATGGAAAAAAAAACGGGCGTTATACCACTAACGGGCAGGGACTAACGCTGTTATAACGCCGGAGGTCCAACGGGAATAACGGCTTAACGCCGTTAATTTGCACTTCAACGCCGTTGAGGCGTTAAGATTGGGACTGCTCTAAGAGTGAATTCAAAAGTCAAGGAAAAACGGCTACGTGCTTGTTTTTCGTACATCCAATTTATTTAATTATTCTACTCTTATTTTTTTGGTCTTCGTCTGACAGGATTGGACCCACATCGTCAGAATTCGCTTCAAATTTGAAGCGATTTGCTTTTTTTTTTCTTTTTTTTTTATTTCCTCACGTTTAATTAACGGGGTGCCGACACGTGTCCTTCAAGGACTTCTGCACACAATTGAAGCGAATTGCTTGGCCTTTTTGGATATTTGAGTAAAAGAGGTCATCTGCAGGACAAGTCCCACCTGCAGAGGCCTCATAAGTAATTTTCACTTTTTTTAATATAGTGTTTTCCTAAGATTAAGCCAACATTTATTGATCCACGTTAGACAGAACTATAGGGTTCAGATTGTCAAAAACAGCTTGAGTTAAGTTGAACCTTTGTTAATCATTGGATTTGATTCAATAGCTCAAATCAAAATAGCTTCTAGTTATTTGAGCCATTAAATCAAATCCAGTTGCTCAAACTTCCCCAACTTGACTCAAGTTGTTTTTACAACTTGAGACAATCTCCATCTGAATATAAAAAAAAATGACGACATGCATTTTCAAAATAACTAAACAAAGCTAAGAACACTATTTTTCTAAAAGTTACTGTATTTTTACAAAAATTACATGGCACTATAAAATTCCATAGGTGTCTCATAAACCTTCTAGGTGCACCCTAGTTTCATTACGTTATATCAAGGTTTTCAAGATCAAGATTTTAACCAGGATCATTTTTGTCTTTGCATGATCGTGATCGTAAAATCGGATCGACATCTTAAGATTCTACTATAATTTTATTTTCTTAATAATTTTTTTAATTTTATACAAAAATCTACAAATTAGTATATATCATAAACACAAAATTATTGGAATGTTTCATGAACGTGTTGTTTTTTAAAGATTATAAAAAACAATCCATAACTTTGTAGTTCTTTAGTTTGTTGTCGAAAAAAGTATGATTGGATCGGATTATATCTTACGATCATATGATCAAGATAGGGATCTTATGAGATATTAAGCTTGCAAATATCCTACGTAAAATCGGGATTGTTTTTGTAAGATCGTACAATCGTAAGATCCTAATATCATGATCGGTTTCTTAACAACCATTCGTTGCATTTAATAATTTGTGATTTTGTCCATATTTCTTTGAATTACGTTAAATTAATAATCTACTATTAAAAGTATGTTTAGTAAATTCAAACAGAGAATAAAGTTAGTATTTGGCGCGAGGCTAATAAAGACTTAAACTTTTAAAATAAATTGGCTTATAAAATAATTTTTGTTTGCCACACAGATTTATAAAGCTTTTATAAGGCATAAGCTTTCATAAGCTCAAGCCTATTAAAAGAAACTTATGGAGGTTATAGTTAGTCAAATTACTTAAATATCTTTTAAACTATAAATGAATTATCATGTAACCAACTGGCTTAGCTCAGTTGGCCACCCGGACTCCTTCTGGAGCTTGAGGGAGGTTTTACCAGTGTTCAAGTCTTGCAAGAGAAAAAAAATCAGGTTTTCCTCCTAGTGCGAAGCCGTGAGTTTTAGGGGTTTTCTTTCGCGGGTCTTGATAACATCAAATAGTCCTGATTTTCTAAGCGTTAATTTCCCCCTATATCATCACATTTTGAGTAAAATACTAATGAAAACATCCTTATTCCTTATTATTTCATTTCAGGACCCATTCAAAGTAAGGAAACTGCAATTGGACGTTTTCAAGCCCTATTGTTACGATTGTCTCTTAACTACGGGGTAACCAATTGATGAAGTTACGACGCAGCTAAAGATTACGAAGGCTACGGCGTAACCTCAGCTCAGGTTACGCCGTAACAACTGATAAGCACCAAATTGACAAAGACCACGGCGTAGCCCTCAGCTTAGGCGGCTACGCCATAATGAAGTAATACACTGGATTACAGAAGCTATGGCGTAACCCCAGCTAAGGTTACGCCGTAACCATGGATAAGCACAAAAGATTGAAAGAAGTTACGACGTAACTACCTAATAAGGTTACGCCGTAACTAGTTAGAAGCCTATAAATAGTCAATGGTTTCACCAGTTTTAGGCATCTCTCCTTTCCCAAACCTTTTAGGGTTTGGGGAGATCGAACACAGAAGAAGAAGCATGGTTTAGGAGCACTGAATAACGAAGTCCTCGTCTACAATTTTCATTGTATTCGAGTTTGAATTCTTTTTATATTTTTCTAGAACTTATACTATGAATTCATATCATTAATTGAAGTTTGCATTTATGTTATTATTATTCTCTATAATTCTTTATAGACATTTGCTAGTCTTTTCATATATCGCTAGCCTTGGTAGTATTATAAGCTTGGTAGTATCTAAAGGGCTGAGAGATATGACCAACTGACCCCAGTCTGATAGATAGCGAAGTATGGGAGGAATTGGCCATAGTACAACCACTCTTTGTGTGCGAACTGACCAAATGATCACCTATCAAGTGGAGGTATTTAAGAGGTTAGGGGGAATCTAAGTTCCTAACGGTCGGGTTCCCACCGTCTAGATCTAGTAGATTTGGTGCTTAATGACTGCTATTAGGTTGTCGAATGATCCCGGGTGACCTGCTCATCTTGGTGAGGAATCTAAGAACCATAGGCCATGACGAATCGACCAAAGGAGTCTGGTGATAATTAACCACTATATTGAACCTTCATATTGAGGATCAATTCATATTTGTATCCTTCGTTAAGCTTCGTTTATCCATCTCTTTACCCTAAATTTCTGGTGTCTGTGTAAGTAGGATAATAGCATATCGATGGATTATAACAACTTTGTCATACCAATATATTATCAATACCATTTCTAATCATCTTAGTTCTTTCAAGGTCACAGCTCTCTTGGGACGATACTCGGATTTACCTAAGGCTTTACTACATCTGATCGGGTTCTCTGCCCGTTAGTATGTGTCTATCCTAAGTTATCTAAGTTTTATAAATATTAAAAGCAGGATGAAATAGCACATCAGGGCTCTTCTAGTGGTTCGGGTCCTGAGGCCTGCCCGTTTGAATGGTTTAACTTGGGGGTCGGATTTCAAAGTGATGTCGTTCTAAAAAAATAAATTATCACATAAAAGCTAAAAGTATATCCGAATTTACTTTAATATATTTTTATGTAAATTTATATTAATAAATTTCAGCTTATAAAATACTAGCAGGGTACCGCGCGATTCGGCGGCGGGTACCCTGAAATTAAAAAATTCAATGAACCATGCTTTATAATCTGAAACGTTTTATGTGACGATAAATTTGCGGATGCCAAAAGTTTCATGTCGCATATTTCAACTCTTTAGAATATTATAGTAGGGTACCCCGCGCGTTACGACAGCGGGTATCAAGTAATAAAATTTTCGGCAAAAAATGTTTTCAATTTTATGTTTTCTCTTACAATAACTTTACAATAGCGAAAACATGATGAGTTTGAGTAACTTTAGAAAAAGTGATGGATAATATCAAACTATTCATATAAAAACAATTGAAAGTGGCGTGATTTTGCGTTGCGGTAGTCAATAATGTTATGAGGTTATGGTCAAATTAGTTGATAGTAGGTCCGTAGTCACAAGTAAGTAGAAACATTTTTTTTATGAAACATATATGTATAATTAACACATCGTAATAAGTAAATAAAATATATTTTTGAACATGTTTGTATCATTAATATTGTTTATTACACTTGCCACATATAGATAAAAGATATAAATAAAATAGTGCTTATAATATATACATCTTGTAAAGTATACTTTTATGAAAATGTTTGAATCATTAATATTGTTTATAACACTTGTCTCACATAGATAGAAAATATAAATTAAAAAAAAAATGCTTATAATATAAAAAAAAAATTACATGCTTATAATAAGCCAACACACTTGCTAATATAAGGAAGTCTCATGTGTTAAAGTAAGTCAACATTTTTAAGTAATCTTCCATAACAATCTTCATGAATAAAAAAGTAACAGCCCAATGTTGTAACATAACAATTGTAAAAAAATAAATGGCCCAATAATATTGCTACTGCTACATAATGAAAATGCTACAAATTAGGAATTCGACTACTAAAATCAAGCCCTCAAATATTGCTACTGCCACTATAAAAACATGCCACATGATCATAGTTTTTGTACAGTAGAATATCAACTTCTGCAAAATCACTATGATGTTCTTACCACATCAAGTAAAAAATAGTACTCGAATGAAGAAGAATTGAAAATCAATAAACTTGTGTGTTGAATCTTTTGTTGTTCATCTTGAATCCTCGATATACATGATTGACATTGATAATGGCATTTTTGTGTTTATGTAATTTACATTTTATTTTGTATTGACATTTATCTTAATTTATGTCTTAAATTTGGATATGAAATAGTTTGCATTGTAATTAGGGGTGTCAAAAATCCTGACCCGACCCGAACCCGACCCGGACCCGAACCCGACTAAGCATATTCGGGTCGGGTTACTCGGGTTAGAAATTGAATTCGGGTTATTCGGGTCAACCCGAGTAACCCGAATACTAAATAGGGTCGGGTATCGGGTTGAGATTTTTTGGCTAAGTCGGGTTCGGGTCAACCCGTTTGACCCGAATAAGGTTTTTTTAATTTTTTTATATATTTATTTTAGAAATTTTCTATATAAATTAGAACAAATATGCAATTTTGTCACTATTTAACTTATATTCGGGTTGACCCGAACCCGAATTGACCTGACCCGAGTTGACCCGACCCAAATTGACCCGAACCCGACTAACCCGAGTTCAAATAGGGTCGGGTTCGGGTAAATTATTTTTAGCCTTGACCCGACTTGACCCGACCCGAATTGACCCGAACCCGACAAACCCGACCCGACTGACACCCCTAATTGTAATGGTTCATATTTATTTTAATAAAAATTTGTCATTATTTCATTAACTTATTGTTAAAAAAAAACATATAAATGCATGAACAACATTTATTCGCCATAATATTTAGTTATGGGTACCCGCCGCAACATTGCGCGAGTACCCTGCTAGTTAAATTAAAAGTCCAAACCTCCAAACCACAAGTGGTTCTTCTCCAACACATTTTTCTTACACGGCACGTACATTTCCCCCACCGACACACCCAGATCCAAACCCAAATAAACAAAACAAAAAAAAAACCACCCAAAAACAGATACAAGTTTGTTAAACCATCCTTATTTCAATCCCATCCTTCATTTCAATCCCAACCCTAACCCTAACCCTAAACCATGACGTCACTCCGGTCAACCCTCCTCCTCATCCTCACCATCCTCACCACCTCCGTCACGGCGGAGATCCGCTACACCTCAATCCACTCCGACTCACGCGCCATCATCCCATTCGACGAATTCGGCTTCACCCACTACGGCATCCTAGAACTCAACGTCACTAAACTGTCACTAACACCGTCACCATCAGATCTCTCAAAACTAGGCTTCTTTCTATGCACACGTGACTCATGGCTCCATGTCCTTCAACAGATTGAAGATGAAGAAATTTCATGTGCCCTTGATTCCAATATTATTAAAAAGATAGTGACCTTTAATTCTGTCAGTAAAAATGGTAATTCAGTCACTAAAAGTTTTGATGAGTATTATGAGGAAAATGATGCTGATCAGTATACGTTAGTTTTTGGTAACTGTTTGGGTAATGTTAGGGTGAGTATGGAAGTTAGGTCAGCAATGTATAACTTAGATGGTAGGAGTAAGTCGCGCGATTATTTGTCGGCTGGGATTACGGTTTTGCCGCGCGTTTATTTTATGTTTTTTGTTGTTTATTTTGCGTTAGGGAGTCTTTGGGTGTGGTTGTTGTATAAGAAGAGGTTGACGGTTTTCGGGATACATTTGTTTATGTTAGCGGTAGTTGTGTTGAAAGCGTTTAATTTGTTGTGTGAGGCCGAGGATAAGAGTTATATTAAGCGTACGGGTAGTGCTCATGGGTGGGATGTTTTGTTTTATATTTTTAGTTTTTTGAAGGGTGTTACGTTGTTTACGTTGATTGTGTTGATTGGGACCGGGTGGTCGTTTTTGAAACCGTATTTGCAAGATAAGGAGAAGAAGGTTTTGATGATTGTGATACCGTTGCAAGTGGTGGCGAATATTGCTCAGGTTGTTATTGATGAGTCGGGTCCGTATGGGCAGGATTGGGTGACGTGGAAGCAGGTTTTTTTGTTGGTTGATGTTGTTTGTTGTTGTGCGGTTTTGTTTCCGATTGTTTGGTCTATTAAGAATTTGAGGGAAGCGGCTAGGACTGATGGGAAAGCTGCGGTGAATTTGATGAAGTTGACGCTTTTTAGGCAGTATTATGTTGTGGTGATTTGTTATATTTACTTTACGAGGGTTGTGGTTTATGCATTGGAGACGATTACTTCGTATAAGTATTTGTGGACTAGTGTTGTCGCGGCTGAGTTGGCTACTCTGGCGTTTTATGTGTTTACGGGGTATAATTTTAAGCCGGAGGCGCATAATCCGTATTTTGCGGTTGATGACGATGATGAGGAAGCTGCTTCTGAGCAGTTGAAACTTGAAGATGAATTTGAACTTTAAAAAGGCTTTGTTTACAGGTCTGTTTTCGATAGGAGTTATACAAGTGATAAGAATTTAGTTGAATGTTGAATTTGGTTTTCATACTATTCTTGTGTATGATGTATCTGTAATAATGATACGGTTTTGTAAGTAGTTGTGTCTTGGGGTATATCGATGCACCAGATTTAAGGAGTCTGTATTTGTCATGTTTTTTGTTTCGTTCATAATACAAGTATTCACAACCTATAGCACTTTTTTGTTTCTCTAAACTTTATCAGCCTTGTGATTTAGTCTTAACTTTGTTTGCTAAAAAATTGTTGGTTGCATGGTTTCCATGAAACGGATATTAACACTCGGTACATTATGCTGTCTTTTTTATGATATTACTGCATCTTCTGGTGTGGTTATTACTGCAATGAGGGTGTTTGGGATTGCTTATCCCAAACTGATTTTTTGTATCATGTTATGCTTTCTGAAGGGCTTGCACAGGAACCTGCTTATTATTATGTGTTTATTGTTAAGCAGTTTTACACAAACATTCAAAGCTCCTTACAGAAATGTGATTAGGATGAAGTTATACATAGGGTATGCCAGCAACTTTTCGCTTTTGTCATCTAAAGTTCTATCTGCTGTCCTAGACTCATTTTGGCTTCAATTTGCTTATATCACATCTCTCAGATGATTTTATTCCGTGCTGCAGCTTAAAAAAGCATGGCACCATGGATCCTATTTGATTCCCAACAGCTTATGAGATAATTTTATAGATGCTTCATTACAATTTACACTTGCTTAACAAAGGATGTAGTTGTGCATGCAGGTGTACAGAACTGCTAGATTTCCTTGTAACTATGGGACAACTAGTTTCCTATTATGCAGTTTGGATGTACAGATGCTGTTTCAGCAAGACTACCTGGAGGTGAGACTTGATTGTGTATAAATGTTTTACGGAAGTGAAATAAACAGGTAGAGGAAATTAATTAGCAATGTTATTCGTCTGTATCCATGCTGAAGTAAATATTGATTTTGAGAATGGTATTTGCCCCTCTAATATTATTGGTTTCTAAAACGCATACACACCAACCAATACAATGATCCATCAAGTACGCATTGACCCCATCGAGTATAACTATTCTATAAATTAATTGTATACATATCAGCATTCACGATCCTATTTCTCCTCTTCCATATTGCCCAGAATATGAAGCAGAAGACATCTTGGAGAATTTTATCAGTTCAAGCACAACCATGGGGACGAAGGTTACCGGAAGCAATGGCAGAGATGGAAAAAGAAGGAGATACCACAGGAGGATCTAAATTCAACCAACTCCACACTTTCCTCCAAACTTGCAAAACCCGTGGACAAAGAATGGTGTAGTGGCCAATATCTACAACATACACGTCACAGAACGGGCAGCAAATCCATGGGATATCAATCCCACGATGAGAGAGGTTAGGACGAGTAGGAAAACGATTAAGCGAAGCCCTCCATATACAAATATTAACCTTACGCGAAATCCACGAGAGGTTATGGTCTTGGCGCGTGGCGGAGGGACGTTAGGTGGTATGCACCACCCACCACAAAGCTCGGTCTAATACTAACGATCATCTTTTTTTTTTCAGAAACTAATTATTACGTAATGTACACAAAAAATTATCTCACATGTTATAAGCAACACTTGAACTTACAATAGAAGGCCTCTCACACGTGTATCATTAAGACACATGCCTACTAATGATCGTGAAATGGGTCTGTTAAAATCTTTCATACACCTTGCACATAATCGAATTGCAGAATTTGTAAACTTTGTTAATCGTATAACACAAGCATCATAAACAAGTTTATAAAAATAAAACACATCTTAATTCAACTACAATACTAGCAAAAACTTAGAATTGAAACAAAAAATGTATTAACAAAAATTTGAAGTAAGATCATTATTAGATCGCTAATTTACTAACTGACCTATCTTTTTGCACCTATCACATATTATAGTTAGATCGCGTGAGAGCTATAAAAAAGGGGCAAATCTGGCATAGATGGAGTGTGAGACAAATGTGTGAAATACTATCGATAGATTGTGAGCTTGTACAAATCACATTTCGCCTTAATTTATTGCTTCATCTTCATTACTTCGGGACTCGTAAAGAACAAGATATATTTTTTGGGTTTTGCTAACTGCCTAACAGCAGCCCTTAGGGTTGTTGTTAATAACTAGTTTCCGAAATTTTTGGTAAGACAACGCATAATGTCCAAACAAAATCATTCAAAATCATCCAATATTACTAACCACCTCCTTAAATTTCTCACACCCAAATTCAATTCACTCTTCTTATTGGTCATTTTAGCGAAAAATGAGGAACATGTTTCTCACAATGTCTTAATATTAGCGAATTTCATGTCAAGTTTGTTGTTATCAACGGCGGGTTGTTGTTAGCATTTCTCATATTTTTTTCGTTGCTTTCTTGTTAAAAGTTGAACATTTATCGGTGTAGTACAATTTCTTCTTGCTTTGTGCATACTTCTTGTCTTCCATGTCTATTTGCCGCTACTTCATCTCAAAAAAAAAGACATGATATTCCTTCCGTGTCCATTAACGTTTGACGACCCCAATGGAAATTCAAATTGGGTGTGTTTTCGACGACATGTTTTTTAGAGTCTTGGTTTCAAAGGTTTTTTTTTGTGGACTTTTTTTAGCTGAGAGATAGAGTATATAAACAAGAATATAATTGAAAGTATGAATTTCTACTATATATAAAGCTTTAACACTTTTAATTTTAGAAATTTTAAAATTTTAAACTTACACACTTGTTATTATAAAAAGTTCTTTTCTAAAAAAATGTAAATATACGAGTAATAATTATTCATTATAACTATCAATTATTTGTAATTGTACACATTAATTTAAACATGAAAACTTAAGTTAAAACAATATAAATATAAACTTATAACTACACAAATCAATAGTAATGGTTATTGAGTTTTAAATTACATGTTTGTATAATGATCATTAAATCATTAAAATTAATTTTTTAACTAAATATTTGTATAATTATCAGTACAATAATCTTAAACTATGAGGATTAAAAAAATTTGCAACTTTTTATCTCATTATCCGGACGATCTTACGTAGCTATATCCATAGTATAATCATTATATATGGTGTATCAATAAATTTCACCTAATTCATGAGACACAAATACCATTGTTAGTGATTTTAATATATTTTTCATATCGCGTTACATATCATACTTTTTATATTAAAGAATTGCATAAATATGTCTTCATGACGAGTTGTGTTATATAATCAAGTGTATTCATTCACTTTTACGTCATAAATAAACGACACATGAATTTCTCCTTTATAGCTGCAATTAACAATTACCACTGCCAACAACCACCACCGACTTATTTATTTTGAAGTTATTAAAATAGTGCTACTTATGGGATGGTGGAAAACTTAAAATGATCGTAACATGGGCGCGTTACAACATCATTACCCTCTATTTTAATGTTGTTCTTATTAATTGTGACTATACATCATTATCATTTCTTTTTTTTCAGCCACCACCAACAACCGTCACCATTAACAATTAACGTCGATATTTCCTCTTTAAGTACACAGCAAATAAATACTGCATTTTCACTTACTTATGTGAACTAATATATTGTGTTGAGCAGTACTTCTGTATAAATACGTTAAGAAATTATATTTTTCATACTATACATTGCGCTATACTTTTTATATAATTTTAGTGATTGTTATCATAAACACAGAGTACTTAATCCACTTTAAATAACTATGTGGTATATATTACTAATATGATACCTATACCGATGCATTCTAGCAGGCCTATTACTCTATTTTTCAACGTTTAAAAAAATTAGGAGTATCAAATTCTAATAACATGACTATTAATATGTTTATAAATCAATTTTTTAATTAAAATTACTAAATTACTAGTAATATGTTTGTACATTAAATTTTGAGTTATTGGTAATGATAACTAAACAC
>BPTQ01000001.1:58509626-58622285 GCA_019973895.1 Chrysanthemum seticuspe | reverse complement strand
GGTTATCTACACTGTTCAAACTGAAAAATTGCTAAAAGTAACCGACGGACCAACCGATCCGATACTTTCGACACGATACGGCTTTCGTTAAGACTGTGTACTTCACTAGAATGCTTAGTTTTAATTTAAAAAAAATCTCTCTACTATGTATCAGTAGATTTTTATCTGGATTTTTGTCTATTTTTAGATGACTATGTATCATCTCTCTAAAAAAAATTTAATTTTGATTCGTAAGATCACTTCATGTGTCAGAATTGCTTTCGGCATAGCACAGCTTTCATAGCCTAGCCAACCAGGCAGCCAATGAAAATCGTTAAAAAGTCAAACTTGTCACATCTATTGGTTGTAAAGTCTACGCCATGACTATTTCTTGCGTTGACGTTGCCATGTACTAACATTTATTTTTATTTTTTATTTTACAATTTACACCACTAGCATTGTAAACAGGGTTTTTCTAACATGTGTTCAGAGGGCACATCTTAAACACAAAAAAAAGACGGCGAGACCCACAAAAAATACATTTTTCAAATAAAATGTGGGTCTGGACGTCATTTTACATGAATACCGCCGTCTTTTTTGTGTGCTTAACATTGACTACGAGGCACATATTAGAAAAATCCTTGTAAATATATATATTGTAGTATATTTTTACTATGTATAAAATAGTTGTGATTTATCTTACGTAGGAAATTGTTATTACACATTATAAAAGAAAAAACCTACTTTCATTATTTTTTTTTAAATTCAAATATCTTTCAAACCGTTAATCGTTAAGCGAAAAAAAATATATCATTACGACGATCATTTAATTATTTTTCTATAGATAGGCACTTTGATATACTTTCGACAAAAATTGTTTTTTTCGTTTTTTTCACCTTTTTTTCGTTTTTTACGTTACTGAAATTTGCATGAAAAAATCATATATGATTTAACACTAATTTGATTACCACATGTGATATTAGTGTTAAATCACATATGATATGTACATCATATGTGATTTATCATATATGATTTATCATATATGATTTAACACTAGTATCACATAATCACATATCATATGTGATTTAACACTAATATCACATGTGATCCTCAAATTAGTGTTAAATTATATATGATATTTCAAGCAAATTCCAGTTTCGAAGAAAAACGAAAAAAAAATGAAAAAACGTGAAAAAAACGATTTTTTTTCTTTTTTCGAAAGTATATCAAAGTGTCCGTCTGTAGAACGATAATTAAATGTTCGTCGCGATGGTGTAATTATTTTTGCTTAACGATTAACGGTTTAAGAGATATTTAAATTATAAAAAATAAATGAAATAATAAAATGTTTTTAATCTCAGTAATTGATTTCCTTTTAGATGGATGATGCAGATTAGTCCTTTGGTATGTAAGAAAAGTTTGGTATGTAAAATAACTTTACTCTAAGTTTGTAAGATAAAAATTCCAACATCGGTTGGATTTTCAACCGATTTCAAATCTTACTTTTCCAATTAATATCCGACCATTTGTATTAAATGTAAAAAAAAAAAACAACTTTTTTTTTAAAAAAACTTTACCAATTTACATCTTATAAATACCAACCTCAAATACAATTCAACCTCAAACTACTTCTCATCTATATTCACTTCCAAACTCAATCTACTTCTTATCCAAATTCAACATGTCAAAAAAAATACCCCACAATCAAAAAACCGACGATCACGACTACCCCAAAATGCATCGGATTTTAGTTTCTCGTCGAAAAACAACTTTGAATTAACCGGCATAACACCACCACAAAACCAGGGTATTCGCTTTCGTCCACAAACTTTTGAATATCAATCACAACTAGTACAACCCAATCAAAACCAAAACCCGTTTTACGTTAATCGTCCATTTGTCCCACCGCAACGTCCTTATACGGTTTACCGCCAAGAACCAAGTGGGTCGTCGTATAGTCCTAACATGGAATTCATTTATCCTTCCCAACCGTATCAACCTTATTCCCCGCTTCGTAGTACTAATCTTGAAATAGATTTGGAGGATTATATGCCTGAGTATCCGACCCAAAACTATCCAAGTCAAGATGCTTCGATGGGGCAAGGTTCGGGTCACGGTTCGTACCACGGTTCGTACCACGATTACATTCCCTTTGAAGACGATGATATGAAAAAACCGACGATGCTGAAGAGATGTCCCCCATCAAACCAAAGAAGCCTTCAAGACGTGCTTTAAAGGCGAAGGACAAAGGCAAGAAGCCCGAAGCAAGCAAGGACAAAGGCAAGAAGGTCGCCAAACCATGGACAAAGGCGGAAGAGATCGCGCTTTGTAGAGCTTGGGTTTATGTGTCGGAAAACTCGGCGAGAGGAAACGATATGAACAGGCACCACTTTTGGGAGGAGGTGATAGCGTATTTTAAAAAGGAAACTGGCTCAGACAGAACCTACGACTCCATCACTACCAAATGGAAGAATAGGATTCGTAACAGGGTTGAGAATTTTTGCGCTATTATTGATAATGTCAAGAAAAATCATGGAAGTGGTGAGAATGATGTAGACGAGAAAAAAAAAGCTCGTAGAGAATACCGTATGATGTACGGTTATGATTTACCTTGGAAATTTTCCTCTCGTGATCAACCATCAGAATCATTTATTGGTTCGTTAGCCAAAACCTTCTTCAAATTCAAGCCGTCAAAAGGGGAAAAAGCTAAGGGTAACAAAGGTTTAGAAGATGCGTACATAAGGTTGAGGGGAAAAGATCTGGAGATAAAAAGAGAGAAACTTGAGCTCTAAAAAAAGACGATGGACCTCATGACGCTATCAAAACGGGAGACGGACATAATTTTCTACAATACCCCAGTCGACCTAAATTTGACCCCACGACAACTAAAAGAACTGATGAAAGTCAAGGAAACAATCATGGAACGCTACAGTTTAGATTATTAGTTTAAGTTTGTAATGTTTATTTTAATTTAGTATTGTAATGTTTATTTTAATTTTAATGAATTTAAATTTGTTGTTTAAAATGTTTGAATTTAAAAAAAAAAAAAAAAAAAAAAAAAAAAAAAAAAAAAAAAGGTCGGTCATCGACTGTGGCAACTTGGTCGTGTCTGGTCGCCGGAGAGAGAAAGCTGATGTGGCACCCGGTGACCTGGGTCACGACTGTGTCTAGCCTTATGAAAATCTTGTTCAAATAGTAACAAGTTTTTTTGTCAAATTACCATTGCAGATGCTTTTATCTCTATGAAAAAATTAAAGATATACAACTTTTATGACTGACATTATTTTCTTCTTTAGCTGATGTTGCATGAATGAATGATTTTTTTTAGTCATAAATATTTTATACTATAATACATGAATTAAATTATTTCATAAGTATTTTGCTAAAATATTTTTATTGAGAAAAAAAATTAGCTAATCAGTATGTTTCATTTTGACACGTGGCAAAATCGAGAATTCTTATTGGCCAATTAATCAACGGCGTTTTGGCCAGATATGGGTGGCGTATAGGTGGTGGCTTCGGTGGCGGTGGTAGATGATGTTTATGAGGTGTTGACGTAGTGGTTATTGGGGAAAGGGCTTGAGAAACTTTAGAGAGAAAAAGACTATAAATAAAAAAAAAGATAAAAAGAGAGAGAAGAGAGTAAATTTAGTGGCTAAAGAAGTATTTAGTGGTGAAACAAGTGTTAGAGGGTTTTTTTTTTTTTTTTTTTTTTTTTAATGAGAATATCTAGGAAGTAATATAAATATATTCTTGTGTGCCAGGAATAAAATGATAAGGAGAGGCTCCGTGAAAAATTAAGTTAAAGGAATAAAACTGTGATACCCACTAAACCATTAGGACGATTGTTGAAGCAAATTCCTGCTACCCGGCTTTATCCGGAGGTTTGAGCTTCTATCAATCGGTCCGGAGGAAAAGGTTAGATCCTTCCTGCACAATACACAAACACGCGTTAGCCTCGCCCCGGATGTTGTCCCGGAACCAAGCTCTTGCGTGAGAATAAGCGAAGGGTAATGAATGTGATAATAAATGTGAAAGTATGTGTAAGTGAAAATTCAATGCAAAACATTAAATGTGTTGGGGTATTTATACTACCCCAACCTTGTACCTGCGTTACTGTTTAGCTACTGTTTCAGCAGACCTATGTTACTTGCCCGCAGGCCTATAGCCACCCTACCTAGTAAGTGTCAGGCCACGTGGAAGGGAAATCCCGTGAAATCTGCTGACATGGTCGAGTCTTTTATCCGCTTGGTAGAAGCCATTCCGGATGACAGAACATGCAGTCCGGACGATAAGTCTTCCGGACATCGTGACGTCCGGACACATACGCCAACAACGATTTATGTAATTAAATCTAACATTAAATGACCCTGACTTCATAGACTTACGAGTAACTGTTTGATTCAAAGACAGAAAAGATGATGGAGCCCCATGTACGAATGTGAAATAAACAAGAGATGCACATACATTATAGATGGTAAAGTAAAAATGATGATTGACAAATCTTACTCTGTAACTTCGATATTCTTGCGATAAATTATTGGGTTTGGACGCTTGGTTATTGGTACGGGGGATAGGTTATTGGTACCTCAAAAAACCAATAATACCTCCTTATGTTTTTTTGGTTTTTATTTAATAGTTATAATACTCGTGCACGCACGGAGTTTTGACAAAAAAAAAAAATAATATGTATTCATATTGAATAATATGTCTTTAAAGTTAATTGCATATAATTATGTAGTTATAAGTTTCGTGCACGCACGAAGTTTACACATAAATCAAATTATTTTAACATTTTAGTTCAGTATATACACATATAAGAATTTACACATGAAATTGTGATATAAGTATAATTAATACTTATACACGAGTTTTTCATTATGCATTAATATCCATTAAAATTTGATAAAATATTTGTAAAAATTTCTGTTAGGTAACTCAAGATTTAATTTTACTTAGCTGACAAAGATGTTGATGTTGTTATTTAAATTTCACTACTGATATTATGTTGTACACATGATGCAAATTTAGTAGCACATAATGAGCGTTGATAAAGTTAAAGTATACTCCTTAAAGTTTTTTAAAAATGTTTTTCTAGATATCCTTATATAAATAAATAAGAATTACATGAGTCATTGTTATAAGTACAATAGCATATATTTATTTTTATATTAAAGTAACCCGTGCTTACAACTTGATAATTATATTCCCGTTTTCAATAATTTAGGCATTTTTAATATGTAAACTCGTGTTCACATAGGTTAAACTTTTAAAAATAAAATAAATGAGTTCTTATTGAACGTATATAGTAAAAAACTTGATACTTTTAATTTAATGCAAATTTATATGTTGTTATTGTAAAACAACATATACATTGTATTTTTTAAGATATAAAGTATAAGTGGTATAAAGTATAAGGGGGTATTTGTTTATAATCCAAAGTTATTAAAAAACATGGATGCTTATAATATTACACTTAACTCTATATAATTTTAAAAAATTCAACCACTAAAGTTTTATTAATTACCCCTTCTTTTTATAAGTTTTTGTTTTCACAAATTTGACACCTATATTTTTATGTGTTTTTTTAGTCAATCAAATTTCTCCACCAAATTCATTAAAGTTTGACCAAAATCAATTTAATTTTGACTTTTATTAACCAACTTATCATACGATTTTGCTTACGTGGCGAAATCGAGCTCTCTTATTGGCCCAATTGATTTTTCAATAAGAATGAATTAACAAAATCACTCCGAAATAATGTAATTCTTTTATTATATAAAAGATTTTATAATTTTTTTATATTAAAAATTATAAAACCGAAACAAAAATATAAAAACGGAAAGCACGAAACAAAAAATATAAAGTTTATTTATTTAATTTTTATTTATTTATTTATTTTTAATTTTTAATATTTATGTTTTATTGTAAAAATATAAAAACGGAAAGCACGAAACAAAAAATATAAAGTTTGACAGGTGAAAATGTGATAATAAATGTGAAAGTATGTGTAGGTGAAAATTCAATGCAAAACATTAAATGTGTTGGGGTATTTATACTACCCCAACCTTGTACCTGCGTTATTGTTTAGCTACTGTTTCAGCAGACCTGTGTTACTTGCTCGCAGGCCTATAGCCACCCTACCTAGTAGGTGTCAGGCCACCTGGTAGGGAAATCCTGTGAAATCTGCTGACATGGTCGAGTCTTTTATCCGTTGGGCAGAAGCCATTCCGGATGACAGAGCATGCCGTCCGGACGATAAGTCTTCCGGACATCGTGACGTCCGGACACATACGCCAACATGTCCCCCCCAGTATTGTATTACCGAATGAAGACCGGTGATGCAATGCTTATAATTATTGCTTTGTCAAGAAGGTTCACATTGTCGGCAGTCCATGAGTCTTAATAGTTGGACCTGTAAGTTTTGGGCCGGTCTGATGGGCCTGGCTACCTGTTGGGCTTTGCTTGTAATTTTACATCTCTCCTGACTAACGTGGACGACCCAGATTGGCCCACGTCACCTTTTTACTGACTGATGGGATGTTTTGACAGTCTGCTAGGGTTTTTACAGTATATATATTCACCTTTCACCCCATTTGTTTTTCACGCATTTCATACACATACAAACCGTTTTCATTTGCCGGACGTCCTCTTCATTCTTTCTAAGGTTTGTCTTGTCCTTCCTTGTAATTATTTGTTTATTTCCTTCTGGCATCTTTTAGTAATGGCCGAACACGGAACCGAGGAACAAAACACTCCCCTTACAGAGTTTGAGATCGTCCGTCAGACGGAAGACACTGCCGAGGAACAAGTGCAGCCTTTGGTGGTACCAAAATTTGATATGCACATTTATACCTCTAAGTTTACACAATCTGAGTTGGACAATATAATCGTCGAGTATGGTATTCCTACTGACCTTCGTCCCCATCTCCCCCCAGATGACATGTCTATGGACCAACTACCGGCTGATAAGATTGGAATTTATCCCCAACAGTTAGAGACCGGAGGTGTTAGGACCCCTTCTCTTCTTTTTTGCTGAATGTGATAAGGCATTTTAGGGTTCACATCTCTCAGTTAGTTCCTCTAGGCCTGAACCGTGTATCCCTCTTTAAGATCGGGTGTTATAGCCTAAACATACAACCTATAGTATCCTTGTTTCGAGCATTTTACCGGTTGTGCAAGCAGGGACATTGGTTTTCATTCGAGAATAGGACTGGTAAAAAATCCTATAAATGTTTCAAGGAAATACTCACTGGCCTTAAACACTGGAAAGAAAAGTTTTTCTTGATTGACCAGAGGGAGATTCCTTATGCCATGGCCTGGAGGCATAAGGACTCAAAGATTACCGATCCCTTTCCCACCGGTTTTTCAGAGGATGATGCCGAGAAGCTTAGCCGGGTGCCCATTCCGTTGATGAAGCCTATTGTGAGTTTATTGTGGATGTGTCATCTTTCCTCGGTTTTCAGGAACCGGAGTTCGAGCCTCTACTAAAGGATACCGAGGGTCATGGTAATTATCTGTTCGGTCATAATAGGATTGTCATTTATTTGTTATCACTGTTGCTTTATGTTTTCCTTAAGAAATTTTTTCTTTTGCAGTGGTTGACATGTCAGAATATCTGGAGCTCTAGGAGTGGGAAGGGACCGTAGTGAGCAAAGGTCCCCTTGTTGATCCGAACCGAGAGAAACCCAAGAGGACCACCGACCCTCTAGCCGTCGGGGTGGCCATTCCAGCCAAGGATGCCCTAACTAAACGGGCCGAAGAGGCAGATCCGGAGGTGGTGGCAGCTAGAGAAAAGAAATAGAAAGAGTGTAAAACCCTAAAAATCTAAAACGCGTTAAAGACTATTTTGCCCCTAAATATTTAAAAAAAACTAGAAAAAAAAATATATATATATCCGTTAAGCTCACTAAATGTAAATTCAACCTAACTTATAAATTGTTCGCCAAACCAAATATATGATATCGATTTACGGTTACATTTAAAATTTCATTATACGTTTATACATTACATGAACCGAAATTACTAAGTTATAAAGCATATTAAATTAAATGTAAAAAGCCCAAAAAATTTGGACTTGGCCCATGTTTCTTTTCTTTTGGTTCGGCTAAAACAACCTATATCCCTTCCCCCCATTTTTTTTTGTACGCTCCACCTCAAGACTTCACAAACCGAAACCCTAACACACCAAAAATAAAACCCTCGGCTACTCTTTTTCATCAATATTTTCGATCAAAGGAAGGCAACAAGGTTCCATTCGTAACCTTGGGAAGGCTGTTGAGGTCGTGGGAGGATTCAAGAAGGCTTTTGATTGTGTTTGGTTCGAATAAATAGCTAGGTCGTGGGTTTAGCCATCTTGGTCGTGAGTTTTGAAGCCTTGGTATCCTATCTTTTGTTTTAATTCGAACCTAGGTATAATCCATTTTTTTTCTTGCTTTGCTCGACTTTTATACATGTATGAACACGAATGAAAACCCTAAACTAAAACCGAAAATCATAGGAACTTAATTAGATCGTATAGGGGCTGTTTGGTTTTGAGAAAATTGAGATTGGGGGCTGTTGGATCGACTTGGGTGAGTTAAGCGTGTGTTTGGTTCGGTTACGTGTGGATTTGGGTCGCGTATGGTGTGTTTGGAATAAGGGTTTCGTGTGTTATGTGTCATATTCTACGAATGGTATTAGTTTGTTAATTTATGATTTTGTATGAATGAATTATGTTGTAAATGATTATGGGTATGAATATGTAATGATTCTTATATGTTATTAGATTTATATAAGTGTCGTATGTTCGTTTTTGGAATCATTGTAAGGTTTTATAAACCATTTTCATGTTAAACTCTAATTATGAATTCATGATTTTATGTGGACATGTTAGCTTTAAAAATGGTACTTAAGATATGAGAATTTGGAAACGGCTTTCATAACATGTTTATATGTCATATAGAATGAGTACATGAACTTTCAATGATTGGTGATAACATGCTTATTGATGAAATTGATAGCTTAGAAGTTCATGATTTTATGTGAATATTATGGTGATGTTTACTTGACTAAAACTTGTAATCTTGTGAGATAGGATGGGGAATTGTATGAGATGGATGATTAAACTTTTATTTCTGTGATTTATTGATATTTGGTGGTGGTTGCCTTGTGGATATGATTTGGTGGGTGATGGATAGGTTTGCAACATGTTTAGGACTTGTTATTAGCTTTCTACATGAAATTATGGACTTATAATATGTCAAAATGCTTGATATTATGCTCCATTGGTTAAATTGATGACACCCCTGTACAATTCATGCTATTAGACCCTAAACATGATGTATAATGAGTTTTGTTATGTTTGGCATGCTTAAAAGATGATTGGTGACTTGTTTGTTGCTTGGTTATGATTGCTTGTTAAGCTGTCTAGAATTTAGGTTGGATTCATCTAGGTGTTATCTGATGATACTTACATGTTTTTGAGTGATTCTTGAGCCTAAATGGTAGTACCTTGAAATAGCTTTCTGGAAATATAAGTCTTGTATCATTTGCATACCTGTAAGTATGATGTTTACATTTTTGGAGTTAGGGTGTCTGAATCTGAATTTTATGAGTTGAAATTTATGATGTAGTATTTGATTTTTAGTATTTAATCTATGAGGTTCTGGAACTTTTCCTTTGGTGGGTATGATGTTTATATATTGTGTGACACCTGTAGCTTTTGGTTTGATGTGTTGAGTAGGGTGAGTGTGTTTGTTGGGGCTATACTTTTGGTGTGTGTAAACCTGGGTGAGTTCTGGACAGGTCTGGACTTATGATTTTCCATAGGCTATTTAGCATGGAAATAGAACCCACCAATTTTTGGAGAGTCTTTTAACTCATATGGGAACCCCTGGGATTTTACTTGATTTCATTTGAGCTAAGTAAGTATTTTATAAAAATCGCTAAAGTCTGGTCCAAATATGAGTTTAAGAAAATGAAAGAAAAAAAAAAGGGATATCAATAAGTAAAACACTTACACATGCATAAGAGGCTTATAAAATGAGTATATAAGTAATATATGATATCAATTCGTGTAGATTCGTTAAAGAAGATTCGACGTTGCTTTCCGGTGTTACTTTCCCGTTTGCTTTCATTTCAATTGCTAAGGTACAGATATTCTGACCTTTTCAGTAAAGGTTTCTCATGATTTTCTTTCTTTGACCTTTCTCTTATGCTTATTAGGGTTTCCTATGCCATTGCTATGAATCCCTTCTGTTTGTCTGAATCTCTGTTTGTCTGAACTTCTGTTTGTTGAACCTTGCTATATATGATTTGGACTTTCTGATTTGGACCTTATGATTATGAACCTTCTAATATGTATTTCTGTTTGACCTGTATGATTACCTATGATCTGTGTTATTTCTGACATTCTGTTTGACCTAAGTTAGTTTGACACCCGAGCCATTATTTCACTAGGCATGGGGGTTCCATGTCCGTGTCAGTGATGCACCTCTGACATGACTCTAGGGCAGTAGAGTGATGTTCTGCCACGTCCCTTGATGGTGGATCATATTTTGTATATGTAGGTTGGGGCGTATGGATGCATCCTAGATCTGTTCTGTTATCTGATATGTTGTGATATGATTTTTCTGGTGAATGATGCCGTGTGCAATACGCGTCTTCACAATCTGGGAGCTAGCTACTCCATTGGTTACTGAGGTCTCCCCTCCTATTATATATGGTATTCCGAGGTCACCCCTCCGAATAAACTGGGTACTTATGATATGATATGATATGATATGATATGTTTCTGGGCTCGTGGTAGATGACTAAACCTTTATCCGTTATTTCTGTTTTATGTATTCTGTTTATGATTCTGTATTTCCCAATACACCATACTCTGTATTATCTGTTCATTACTCAGTACTCTTATATGACTCACCGTACTACCAAGAGATATATGTATTCTATTGTTTTGGTCTGTCACACTCTCATTCCGTTGCTTCATACTATCATTCCATTCACGTATCGGGTTATTATATGTTTATTGAATTTGATTATGCTATTCATGATTATGTGACTACTGATTACCATGCTATGATATGATTAATAAATGGTTATCTGATTTACCTGTGGTCATCTAATGATATGTAATCTTACTGTTATGTGACCCTCTGATTTGTCTGTTTATCATGTGTATTTCGTTCAGTTATGTTTATGGGCTATGATTATCCGTTAGGATTCTTGTCTGCTGATTATTGATCTGCTATGCTACATTACTGCTTATATTTCTGTTGAATTGGTAAATGGTTCATCGTATGTGGTCTGGCTTGTTAACTTATTTAGTTGTTGTATTAGGACCTTGTTTAGATAATTCATTCGTTTATAATGTTCGTTCTGTAATTCATACTTGGTACATGTGGCTATTGTATTTTGACTACTGCTATTACTTCCGCTGCTACGATACTGGTTAAGATATTAATTGTAAATTATTTGACTTGTGTGATTGCCATGCTCACTTTCTAGTTAGTTGCTTCCGCTAGCTTTTGGACTTCCGGATGGCTTGTTTGTACTCTGATTTACTGATTCGTTATATGCCTGGTTGTTTTGATGTGATTGAGCATATGTCATCAATGTGCTATGTGCTTTGTCCTCCTCTGTTATCTGTTCTTTTTGGATATCTGTGTAATTGTGTTTCTACAGGATCCTCACTGACTCATTGTTTCCTTTCCGTTGCAACCTTGCTATTGTCCCTTTGTTTCATTTCGTATTTCTGCTTTTGTTTAGCTTTCGTTTTGTTATATCTGTTCACTGGGCTTTTTAAGCTCAGCCGCATTTCTTTTCCTACGGCAGGTTTTTAGGTTGAAGATGGGCTTGATGGGCTGAGAGTTGGATTATTCGAGTAGACTGACTTTAGTTACCTTATGATTTTAGACTTATTTTGTAGAGCGATTGTTCCAATATTTTCATTTCATTTCATTTTAGACATATTGGATTTTGTATTTTCTTTGTAAGTCATCTGTTATATGACTTGGTATTTATTTTTGTAAAGCTTTCGCTTGTAAAATTTGTTTGTATGTTCTGATATGACACCAGAATGTGACACTTCTACCCTTGCCGGTTTGGGGTGTTTACAATTATGGTATCAGAGCCAGGTTTCGTCTTGTTGACCTTAGGATTGACCTGTGAGGACTTGGGTAGACACTAGGATTCCGTCTGTTCTGATCTCTTCTGATTCCTTTTGATTGTCGTTCAGATTTGACCTCGATATTCGTTTGTCTTCGCTGATTTGGCCTTTTTTTTTCGCATCAAATTTTGTTTATTTTGTCTTCGCACATCCGTTTGTCGACCTTTAAATGGAGACTACCCGTGGAGCCGAAGTTGATGACGTCGACCCTGCATTGCTGCAACAGTCCCTGAGCTGGAGAGGTTCGTGAAGCAGAAGCCACACCCGACTGCCGTGCTGCTGGAGGCATCAGGATGCTGCTGGAGGAAGCTGGACGGACCAACCAAAGGCGCAAAAGACGGAGACAAGATTCAACCGGTGGCTGAGAAGGTTCATTTACTTCATATGATTTGGGCGCGACTTATGTTTCTCCGATTCGTTTGTCATGCGTTTTGAGGCGGTTTGATATTCTGTTAAGTGATTCTGATCGGCATTGATTTTCTTGATTGGTTTGGAAATCGTTTTGAATCGTGAAGTTTTATCGTTTAGCATTTTGGTGATATCTCAGCTTTTCCTTTGAATCGTCAGTAATGAGTCATGAGGAACCGTTTTGTGCAAGTTGGTGGCCTTCTTTCATCGTGATATGGTAAGTTGTTTGATGAAGTTTATGTTGTATGTATGTGATTCTGGTCTGCTTAGGTATGTTACTTGATATCGGTATGTGATATGTTTTGTGTGATATTGGTTAAGTGGTTAGTCATGACCCGAGACAGAATATGATGACAATAAGAACTTGTTTTGTGATGCAAGTATTATGACGCCTAATCAACGTGATAATACCGAGATCATATAATTTGAACTTATTGAAATCATACGACATCTTAGGAAATGTCTGGGGTTGGTACGTGAATGGAATATGACTTGTATCCGTTATTTGTCACTCCTCATGTTCGATTAGAATTTTGTATCTCTGTACGAGATTTTCACCGACATCTATTACTTATAAGTTTTGTACGCTTTGGACCCGAAATCGTTTTGATCTGTGCGAAACTATGGATTGCTACGTCTGCCGTGAACTTGTACGTCTCTGTGTACCTCTGCGACTTCAATTTTCGAGGACGAAAATTTTCTTTTAGAGGGGAATGCTGAGCCGTTAAATCAAGCTATGCCGGAGGGTGACCTAGGGGCAGGTCATGAGAATCGTGAGGTTGCCGCTGGTGGAGGCGGTGGGGAGATTCTTGTGGATGAGGGGATGAGAGATAATTCCGAAAGGAATTTGGAGACAGAACCTTCCCGCCACCCAGATGAAGGTGACCAATCTCTGCCGAGGAACTCTCTTCCTCACGAGTCTGAAGGTAAATGTGTGTTAAGTAATTTCGAACCTTTATGATTTTTGTTTATCTCTTGTAATTCGTCCTCATGCCTCCTCAGGTCATTCAGCCCACCTTTCCAACCGCTCCCCACGCGTAGAAAATATTAATTTGGATTCAGGTAAGTTTTTGTCCTCCGGTATTGTTTACACATTTTGCGTGTTTGCACATATCTAATCTTTCTTCCTCGCTTTCCCCTATCTTTTTTTTTGTAGATGAGGCCGCAAATGTCTTTATGCCTAATTGGTCTCTCTGGGATGACGTTCGGATCGATACCTTCCGTTCCTGCAGGGAGTTGATTGACAATCTAGCCACCCCTGCAGAGCGAGTGGCCCTTGATGAGTTGACCAATGTCTAACTCACCCGCCGAGCTTATGAGGAGTTCGGTCTCAGTGTGGTGACCCAGGGGGAGCTTCTAAAGCGATTCAAAACCCTTAACACAGAGTATTGGTGATAACGCTACACGCGTCGTTCGGGGTCAAAGGAACTTCCTTTTCTTCGAGCAAGTTTTATAACACCTAAGGCAGTGAACCTAATCGTTGTAGTGTAGTATTAGGGTAAGCCACGGGTATTGATATCGTTCTCTAGGGGAATAGGAATGCTAGTGAGAAGTTACTACGCTAAGGTTGGGGTTGAGGAAGATTATTTTTTATCTTTTTATATTTTTTTAGGAAATGAAAGGTACGAATCTCGGGGTTTGGATTTGGGGGTTGGTATTTCTACCGATGACTCTACTTATCTAATTATCTAATCTAAGGTGTATGTAGTCTATGTCTAATTATTGTGTGCTCGTATGATGGTTTAAAGATGTGTTTACTTAGGTTTTATTACTCCTTAATTATCTCCTATTGATGGTTGAATTGTCACGTCCTTTTTCTTAATCGCGTTGTGTGTCTAAAGTCGTAGGGTATGTATTTGTCCCTAACTCTTTGAACTTACCAAAGGGTCTCGTCTACAAAAACCTCTAGGAATTATAAACTCTAACTCTAAGGCACTCTTTGGATGGTTTAGCCTACAACTGCTCTAAGTGTTATAGTCTAAGGTTCACAAAGATTAATCAAGCATTAATTACACAACGAATGACCTATCGCATTACTAGATCATTAACAATTAAGATAAGAGACAACCAATCAATATTCAATAATTAAGTTTCATATTCCCTAAGCAAACACATAAGTAAATTAGCCGGACATGGAGAACATGCAAGCATACACACAAATAATTGAAGACATAATTGAATTAATGAAGTAAAACACTTATCTTGATGTAAGATAGGGTTTGGAACCCTAAAATACTGTACAAGACAGCCTTGGTTCGATTTAGGTTTTTACTCCAAAAGACTACACACTAAAACTGAAAAATTCGGATTCTATATATAAGATTACAATTGCGACGGCGTCACCTTATGATTTGTGACGCCGTCGGGTCGCCGTCATTAGGGTTTCGTCTTGGCCACGTTAGTCTTGCGACAGCGTCACCTTGTGCTTGTGACACTGTCCCCTTCAGTCTCTGACGCCGTCTGGATCAAATCTAGGTCGTCTGAGTTGCTACGGCCTTCTCTTTTAAAGCCTGACACCGTCACTTGAAAATAAGCAATTTGGCTACTGTCCCGTCGCAGAAGTGCTCCGACGCCGTCGCAGTTAATCAGTGACGCCGTCCCCTTGTATTTCAGCAGCTTGAGTGTCTCGATTCTTGACTTTGGCCATTTTCTTCGTATATCCGCGCCTTTTCGTCCAAATAAGTGCCATTCCAGCAATTTGCCTTAAAGAGACCTAAAAAGTAAAAAGGAACGATATTAAGTAATAACGGATACAAAAGTGATCAAATAAGGCCTTAAACGACCCCTCAAAAAGGTACATTTTAAAACCTTATCAATTGGCAGCTTACTCAGACCCACAATGCTTGTCAAGGGACATCTGAGAAGTTAACCGCTGCAGAGGGGGGAAAAGAGAGATTGCTGGAGGAGCTTAAAAAGCTGTAGACTGATCATGAGGCCAGGGGGAACAAGGAGAAAAGTCTGGAGGATTTGGTGCATAGGTTGAGCCGGGATCGAGACGAATGGCGAGAGACTTCTTCTACTCAAGCTGAAAAGATAAGGAAGCTGGAGAGCGAACTGAGTGAGAAGGATCAGTCCCTAGCAGCTTTGCAGGTGTAGAAGGGAAAGCTGGTTGCATAGGTCGCTCAAGCTGAGGTTGTAAAGCAGAATGCAGTTCGTTGCCTTCTTCCTTCGGCTGTTCGCCGGCTGTTTAACAGTACTGAGTACAAGAAAAGCATGGCTAAAGTGTACAGCTTGACCTATCAGGCGGGGTTTGTAACCAGGACAAGCGTGAACAGAACAGAAGTGGAAATGGATGAGGCTCTCAAGGGTATTGCTCGGGTCAACAGGGACGCTCCAGGCTTATGGAAGGCTGAATATAACAAGATTTTCGAGGCCGAGTACCCTTTTATTCAGAAGTTGGCTAATTCATATCGTCTACCCTTGGGAGATTTGTTGAACATGAAGCCAACCGTTCCTCCTGCCAGGGATCCCACTGGATCATCCACCTGTCCTCCTGCTACGGGTACATCGACTGCTGATGTCCCTGTTACTGACACTCCGGGAGCAAACGCTTAGACTTCGACCTTCCTAGTGATTCATATATGTAAATAATTATTCAGACAATGTGGTTCTTGTAATAACTAACAATTTATTTTTTGGTGGTTTGTCATTTTGGCACGTCCTTCGTGCCCGGATAATATTAGCAGGCTTACTTTCAATTATGAATGTTTCTTCTGCTTTTTTTTTGTTGCATTCGTATTTCGTATTGACATACCTCCTTAGGTTATTCTAAGGGCATCCGACCACGTAGGCCGTGCATCTGGGTTTCGGGCATCCTTAAGGGGTTGAAGGGCATCCATTTTTGGGCATCCGGCATGCGTGCTCGGGCATCTGCGTGGTCATTCCACCAGGCATCCAAAGTGTTTGTTTTTTCACTTGGGCATCCGAATAGTGTTTTCGGGCATCCGACATATGTACCCGGACATGTTTACATCAATTATACTCGACGGGGGCCAGCCTTCGGAATTGTCATATGTCACACATAAGTCCTCATGGAAAATTGTCTCCTTACTACAGGAAGACTTTCATCATTAAAAAAATAGACATGATTAATTCAAGTTACATAGCAACTTTAGGATTCTTGTCACAATAACGATTATAAGAAACAATTTCTAAGGTTTATCGCGTGCCAGGTCCGAGGGACCTCCTTCTCCTCCAATGTTTGTAACTTATAAGAGCCATTCTGATACGCTCATACCATCCTATAAGGTCCTTCCCAGTTGGGCCCCAGTTTTCCTTGGTTTTCTACCCGGCTCGCCTCATTCCTCCGGTAAACAAAATCTCCCACCTTGAAGCTCATCGGCCTAACTCTCTGATTGTAATACTGTTCCACTTGCGTCTTGTATTTGGCCTCTTGAATGGCAGAATTTTCCCTTCTCTCTTGCAAGAGATCCAGGTTCAAACGTTGTTCCTACTCATTTTGGTCTTCCCGGAACATCATCGTCCAATGTGTTGGCATTCCTATTTCCGCTCGAATCACAGCTTCACTTCCGTACGTCAGACTGAACGGGGTTTCTCCGTTGCTTGTTTTGAGATTCGTCCGGTGGGCCCATAAGACGTTAGGCAGCTCATCAACCCATCCGCTTCTCTCCCGTCTCATTCTTGTTTTTATCCCTGCCATCAAACTCTTGTTAGCTTGTTCCACCAATCCGTTGGCTTACGGATGTGCAACAGTTGTATTCATCTGCTTAATCTTCAACCGTTCGCACCAGCTTTTGAACGGATCATTAACGAAGTTGGTTCCGTTATCAGTGACTATGACTCCCGGCAAACCGTACCTGCATACAACGTTCTCCTATACGAACTTTATGACATCCTTCCCGATCGTCTTTGCCAGTGGTTTTGCCTCTATCCATTTCGTGAAATAATCAATAGCCACGATGACGTAGTTGACTCTTCCTGGTGCTTCCGGAAAAGGCCCCAACACATCCATTCCCCATTGGTAAAAAGGCCATGGGGCCATGACGGAGGTTAACAATGTCTTGGGGAGCTTCGGTACCGGAGAATGTATCTGACAGGAGTCGCACTTCCTAATTTCCTCCCTTGCATCCCAGTGCATGGTAGGCCAGTAATACCCTTGCCTCATGAGCTTTGCCACCACGGTTCTTGGTCCGGAATGCATTCCACAGCATCCCTCATGTACTTCGCGAATTATGTAATTGGCCTGCAGCGGTCCCACACACCTTAGCATTGGTCCCAAGTATGATTTTTTAAAGAGGACTCCCTCCTCCATCACGCAATGTGGAATCTTCATTCGGAGACTCCTAGCTTCGTTGGGGTCCTCCGGCAAAATCTCTTTCTGTAGACACTTGATGATTGGTGTCATCCAATTGTCTTCTTCCTCCTCTACTATGGTATTCACCGTTTCTTCTTCTCCTGAAGGTTTTTCCAAGATCTCTACCAGCACCTTTTTGGTGAGATGATCAAAAGCAACCGACGCTAGTTTACTTAATATATCCGCCTTTTGATTTTGAGCTCTCGGAATGTTGCAAATCCTGAAGCTCTGAAACCAAGCGATATATTCTTTTGCCAGAGCCAAGTACTTCTGCATGCTTTCTTTGGTGGCCGTGAATTACCCATTGATCTGGATTGCCACTAGTTTAGAATCTACCCGCACGTTCAAAATCTTTATTTTTAGCTTTTTTGCAATCTGGAGACCGGCTAACAGATCCTCATACTCGGCTTCGTTATTAGTGCTAGGAAAGTTGAGTCACAGGGCGTAAGTCAATTACTCCTTCGCCGGACTAATGAGGACCAATCCCGCACCGAAACCTTTCTTGTTAGATGCTCCGTCCGTGTATAATAACCATTCCCCTTCGTCCCCTACTTCCATCACATCTTTGCCTTTTTCCTTACTTTCCGAACATCCAGATTCCACTGGTATTTCTGTAATGAAATCCGCTAGCACCTGCCCTTTAATCGCGTTTTTGGGAACATAGGTAATGTTGTAGGCTCCTAACTCCACGACGTACTTGGCCAACTTTCCTGAGACTTCCGGCTTGTTCAATATCTGCTTGATGGGTTGATCAGTGATGACCCGGACAGGGTGAGCCTCAAAATATCTCCGTAACCGCCTGGACGCATGCAAGAGACATAGAGCCAATTTTTCTATCGGAGCATAGTTTCTCTCCGCGTCATGCAGGGTCCGGCTGACATAATGTACCGGCGACTGTCTTCCTTCCCTTTCCACCACAAAAACCGCACTTACTGCTCCCTTTGATGCCGCTAGGTATATGAATAGCTGCTCCTTTTGGCTTGGGAGTGGATAAAGAGGGCAATTCTAGTATCAACCGTTTCATCTCCTGAAAGGCCATTTCGGCCTCCTCTGTCTAGCGATATTCGTCCTTGTTTTCCTTGGTGATATTCTTTAATGTGTCGAAGAAGGGCACAGACCTTTCCGCTGACATAGACAAAAACCTATTCAGGGCTGCCAATTTTCCACTCAGACTTTGCATTTCTTTCAACGTCCCTGGGGACTTCATCTCCATGATTTCTTTCGTCTTCCGGGGGTTTGCTCTTATGCCTTCTGACGTTACCATGTAACCGAGGAATTTACCTTCCTCCACTCCAAATGAACACTTCCTCGGATTCAACTTCATGTTCACTCTCCGGAGGTTGTCGAAGGTCTCCGCTATGTCTGTTATCATCTCCCGCTCCGTTCGGCTCTTTATAACCATATCAGCCACATATGCTTCCAGATTTCTGCCTATCTGTGATTGGAACGCGGAATCCACTAACCGCTAGTATGTTGCCCCAACGTTCTTCAAGCCAAACGGCATTTTGGTGTAACAATACATCCCTTGTTCCGTATAAAAGGTCGTCTTCTCCTCATCGTCCTTATCCATCTGAATCTGGTGATAACCCTTGTAAGCATCCAGGAAGCATTTGTACTTATATCCCATGACGAATTCGATCTTCCAATCAATCTCCGGCAAGGGGTAATAATCCTTCGGACATGAGGAATTTAGGTTTTTGAAATCAATGCACATCCTCCAACTCCTATCACATTTCTTTACCAACACTAGATTAGATATCCACGTCAGGTACCTCACTGGGCGAACTATTTCGGCCTTCATCCATTCCTCTACTTCCCTTGTGACCACCTGGTTTTTCTCTCGTGAGAACGTCCTTCTTTTCTGAGCGACTGGTGTGTCCGAAACGTTTACATTAATGGAATGCTTAATGAGACGCCTAGGTACCCCGGTCATATCCGTCGGCTCCCAAGCGAACACCTCTTTGTTCTTTCTCAAGAGCTCGATAAGTTGTTTTCGACACTCCCGGGAGAAGCTAGTTCCTATCGTCACCCGCTGCTCAGGGTATGCTGCGTTAACCAATATGTCTTCCGTTGGTCTCAACTCTTCCTGAATCTCTCGGTCCTTTACCTCTGCTTTTCTTTCCTGAGGACAACCTTCTCTGGTGTCCTGCCTTTCTTCCAACATCCTGCACTCCATGACTACTGCCCTTTTAGTGACCAAGGTAGTTATTCCTCCTGGCGTGGGGAACTTCATCATAGCGTGAATGGTTGAGGGTATAGCTCTTAACTCCCTTAGACCTGACCTTCCCAAAATCACATTGTAAGGTGAGGGTGACGGGTGACTTTACGACCGTGAATTTCATCATGACCGTCCTAAATAAGTCGTGATCTCCAAAACGCACCTCTAATTCGATCTTCCCCAAAGGCTGGATGACCTCTCCGGCAAACCCTACCAACGGTGAGCTTGTTTCTTGCAGCCTGGATTGGATGGAAGGACACAGGTTACTGAAGCAGTGTTCGTACATTACTTGGACGGAGGCGCCTTTATTCACAAATACCCTCCGGACCAAGTAACCTTCTATCTCCGCTTCCAAAATTAGTGGTTCTTCGGACAAATCGTCCGTAGATATCCGGGGAAAGGATATGGGGACGTTCATCCAGTCTTCATCATAGAATCTGGCCTTCCTCTTTCGGTCTTCTACGTAATGGTTGACCATGTTGATCACTTTTCCTTTCCCGTTATGACCCCTCGGTCTTTCTCTTCCCCTCTGTTGTACATTCTTCACCAAGTGGTCCAACTTTCCGGATTCAAGGGCCATTTCTAACTGCTTCTTCAAATGGTAACAGTCGTTGGTTAGATGACCCTTCTCTCCATGATATTCGCAGAACTTGTCCTCATTTTCTTTGCTCGGCTTTCCTTGTAAGGGAGGTGGTGGAGGCAAGTTCAAGTGGTGCTCGGTAGCCAATATTTCCTTGGGTTTCTTGGATAGGACGGAGAGCATGACTCGATGATTATCTGGCTTATTGAATTCGTTGCGTCGGAACTCATTACGGGGGCGAGTATCTACTTTTGGAGCTACATACGGGGAATAAGCCTGCCTCTGCCTAAAATCATTCCTTTCTCAAGGTCGTCGGTCATTCCTTCTTCTCTCTCCGATTCCTCCTCCAGAGCTCCGGTATCTTGTTACTGAAGGATTTCCCCTTCGGAATAAATTGTGTGCTTCTCCTTTCGGCAATTATGTGTTCTTAGAATGCTTCTTCCGCCCGAACAAATCGTCTACCAGAGTCATCATCTCCTTGACGGTCTTTGGAACTTGGATAGAAAAATTCTTAGCCAAGTCTAGGCACCGATGGGCACTCGTGAATGCCGATATCTTCATGAGTTCCGGGACTCCAGGTATCCTGATGGCCTCATCGGTCCATCGTTCTTTGAAATCTGGTAGTGCTTCATTTGCCTTCCTGGTGATTCTGGTGATTTCTGTGGGGTCTTTCATGTTTTTCTGCCGTAGGGCAAACCTTGTAGTAAACTGTTCCCTCAGGTCATCCCCCACTATCAATACTACCCGGCTCTAGGTTACTGAACCAACCCTGCGCGGCCCCGTCCATAGTCTGCTGGAACATTCGGCACCATACTGGCATTGGCCATTCACCTTGATTTGCTGATCCTACAAAACGGTTAATGTGATCATCCGGGTCAGCTGACCCATCATATAATTTTAAGTTGGTAGGCATGGTGTATTTGGGGCCGGCAAACTCCACTATCCATCTTGTGAAAGGCGACCTAGCCACCTCTTTATGGGGTTTACTTAGATCGTCCTTAGGGTCTAGCTCAGCATCCTTCCCCAGCTCAACTTCATCATCCCCAAACGACAACCGGATGGGTTTTATGGCACTGGCCCCTGTGGCGTTATACTTCTTGACGAGAGCTTCTAACGATGCTACATGGGCTTGTATCTGTTTCGGTATTCCGGGTGGTGGGTTATTTGTGACCCCACTCCCCCTACTAGTTCTGGTGGAGGAAGGGGTCCGGGTGGTGGTGTTTCTTCCGGACCTGTCATTCAATTCTCCGGCAGAATGAATAGGGGTCCCACGGATGGCGCCAATTTGTTGAAGCAAATTTCTGCTACCCGGCTTTATCCGGAGGTTTGAGCTTCTATCAATCGGTCCGGAGGAAAAGGTTAGATCCTTCCTGCACAATACACAGACACGCGTTAGCCTCGTCCCGGGTGTTGTCCCGGGACCAAGCTCCGGCGTGAGAATAAGCGGAGGGTAATGAATGTGATAATAAATGTGAAAATATGTGTAGGTGAAAATTCAATGCAAAACATTAAATGTGTTGGGGTATTTATACTACCCCAACCTTGTACCTGCGTTACTGTTTAGCTACTGTTTCAGCAGACCTATGTTACTTGCCCGCAGGCCTATAGCCACCCTACCTAGTAAGTGTCAGGCCACGTGGTAGGAAAATCCCGTGAAATCTGCTGACATGGTCAAGTCTTTTATCCGCTTGGTAGAAGCCATTCCGGATGACAGAACATGCAGTCCGGACGATAAGTCTTCCGGACATCATGACGTCCGGACAAATACGCCAACAACAATTTAAGTAATTAACTCTAACATTAAATGACCCTGACTTCATAGACTTACGAGTAACTGTTTGATTCAAAGACAGAAAAGATGATGGAGCCCCATGTACGAATGTGAAATAAACAAGAGATGCACATACATTATAGATGGTAAAGTAAAAATGATGATTGACAAATCTTACTCTGTAACTTCGATATTCTTGCGATAAATTATTGGGTTTGGACGCTTGGTTATTGGTACGGGGGATAGGTTATTGGTACCTCAAAAAACCAATAATACCTCCTTATGTTTTTTTGGTTTTTATTTAATAGTTATAATACTCGTGCACGCACGGAGTTTTGACAAAAAAAAATAATAATATGTATTCATATTGAATAATATGTCTTTAAAGTTAATTGCATATAATTATGTAGTTATAAGTTTCGTGCACGCACGAAGTTTACACATAAATCAAATTTATTTGAACATTTTAGTTCAGTATATACACATATAAGAATTTACACATGAAATTGTGATATAAGTATAATTAATACTTATACACGAGTTTTTCATTATGCATTAATATCCATTAGAATTTGATAAAATATTTGTAAAAATTTCTGTTAGGTAACTCAAGATTTAATTTTACTTAGCTGACAAAGATGTTGATGTTGTTATTTAAATTTCACTACTGATATTATGTTGTACACATGATGCAAATTTAGTAGCACATAATGAGCGTTGATAAAGTTAAAGTATACTCCTTAAAGTTTTTTAAAAATGTTTTTCTAGATATCCTTATATAAATAAATAAGAATTACATGAGTCATTGTTATAAGTACAATAACATATATTTATTTTTATATTAAAGTAACCCGTGCTTACAACTTGATAATTATATTCCCGTTTTCAATAATTTAGGCATTTTTAATATGTAAACTCGTGTTCACATAGGTTAAACTTTTAAAAATAAAATAAATGAGTTCTTATTGAACGTATATAGTAAAAAACTTGATACTTTTAATTTAATGCAAATTTATATGTTGTTATTGTAAAACAACATATACATTGTATTTTTTAAGATATAAAGTATAAGTGGTATAAAGTATAAGGGGGTATTTGTTTATAATCCAAAGTTATTAAAAAACATGGATGCTTATAATATTACACTTAACTCTATATAATTTTAAAAAATTCAACCACTAAAGTTTTATTAATTACCCATTCTTTTTATAAGTTTTTGTTTTCACAAATTTGACACCTATATTTTTATGTGTTTTTTTAGTCAATCAAATTTCTCCACCAAATTCATTAAAGTTTGACCAAAATCAATTTAATTTTGACTTTTATTAACCAACTTATCATACGATTTTGCTTACGTGGCGAAATCGAGCTCTCTTATTGGCCCAATTGATTTTTCAATAAGAATGAATTAACAAAATCACTCCGAAATAATGTAATTCTTTTATTATATAAAAGATTTTATAATTTTTTTATATTAAAAATTATAAAACCGAAACAAAAATATAAAAACGGAAAGCACGAAACAAAAAATATAAAGTTTATTTATTTAATTTTTATTTATTTATTTATTTTTAATTTTGAATATTTATGTTTTATTGTAAAAATATAAAAACGGAAAGCACGAAACAAAAAATATAAAGTTTGACAGGAAATACGAAACGTAAGCTGATAAAAAAATAAAGAAATGCAAAACATAAATTAATTAAAACTGTTCCTTCTTCAACCCTTTCAATATTAACTAAAGTGTCATAACTATCTCTTGTTGGGTTTAGCTTATACTATAAAAGAATTATATTGTGAGCGAAAGGGTAAAACATGTAAAAGGATGTTACCAACCTAGATTATTAAGAGATTCAGCTTTAAATTATTAAGAGAACAACAAATTAAGAAAAAAAAAGTAAATGACTAGTGCAAAAAAAGGGACTAAATACATCAATGGAAGAAAAATCAAGGAAAACAAAATAAAAGTGGTGTCTTCTTCTTGGTTTACAACCTGCAACTCAAAACATGCACGCTACCCAAAAACACACACAAGCTCAAACACAAACTCAAATAAGAGCATCCGCAATGGGTAAACTAAATAATAACTTTTTACTATATCAAAAAGCTATTTGAAGCGGTTTTTAGCATTGCATACAAGACTTTTTGAAAAGTCTTTTAACAAAGATTTAGTAAACTTCAAGTTTTTCCTAAAAGCTCTAGTCATTAAATATGTTATGCATTTAATGCATTAAATGCATCAAATCTTTAATGACTTGATGCATTGTGCCATTGTGGTATGCTCAAAAAAACCCATTATAAAAAAACGAAAAAACAAAATCGTTTTTTACGAAAAATGGTTAACCATCTATAACACCGCTATGGCGCGAGTGGTAACATCATACATGCCGTTTTTGCCCTACTCTTTTTAATTCTAAATAAGTGTATAGTCAGATATTTCACACAATTTTAAATTATTACAAAGATTATACCCTTAATTAAATAGTATATTTTTTCTGCTCTAAATTTAGTGTTTCAATTCAGAAGTTTAATTTATTATAATACAACTTAAAATATCCTCATTTCAAAACAGACAAAAAAATTACTCAACTAGTTATGGAGTATAATTTTAAAATAAAAACAAAGCCGATTTCTTTTTTTTTCTTTTTTTTTTTTTTTTTTTTTTTATGTTTTACAAACTTGCATACAAACTCATGTTAATTTGTCTGAAATTGAGGGTAAAAAAGCACTCATATTCTCGTTCAAAAAAGAGAAGAAAAAACACTAGTAATAAATGATGAATAGACTATCGATACATAAGACACACAAAATAGTACAAACATTAAAAAAAATCAGCTTTATCATCATATCATTTGCCCCATACGTAGTCACTTCACTTTAGAAAACCAAAAGAAAATAAAAACTACGTCCTTATCTATTTTGTGAAAAAGGACGATTTAAATCGTTATCAACCCATGTTGTTATTGAAAAATCTAAGAAATTAAGGCAGAGGGAGGAGGGGACCAAATTTTGGACTATATGTTTGTTGCGTTTCTCCTAGTTCCGTGACATGCCCGAATGTTTGAATCATAGGAAGCACATTTGGTGTCATTTGAAATGCTTACTAAAACTCTTTTAAATAGTTACTGTAGGTTATTAGGTCTTGAGACTACAGAGACCTCAAAACAGTTAAAAAAAAATTGCTTTAGAAAACATCCATAAGGCTTGTCGGCAAGGTGAGTGAGTGACTCACCTTAGCCTTCCACTCACTCGTGAATCCCATGTCCAACATGCACACTCACGCGCAAGTCACACGAACTAAGACAAATTAAGGTGACCAACTCACCTAATTGATTTGTGTGCATAGTTTTGTTTGTAGAGTAAAAAATAAAAAATTGTGAGTTATGGTGAGTGGAAGTGAGTCCCTTGTCCACAAAAAGGTGAGTGGAAGTGAGTGGAAGAGAGAGGATAGATAAAGCTGAGGTGGCGCTGAGGTGTAAGGTGAGTGAACCTTAACCTTGCCTTCGAGCCGCACTTCCGGGTTTTTGGGCCTTTTTAACCAAGAAACTCATTAATCGCATCATCAAAGCTCTGTAAATTGTTTTGAGTATCCATAAACTTTGTTTTCACCCTACTTGGCATCAGTGCTGTAGCTGAGTTAGCGGAGGCCATGTGCAAAAAAATTTATAAGGCCTAAATATGATGATGAAAAATTATTGTAACCATGTGGCTTTAAGTTTTAATGAGTTCCTCGTCACTCTAAACCACTTTAAGACGAGTTTAACAGATATTTAGAGTATAATTTCATATATCGTTAACATTTTGAAGTTGGAAGTAAAGTTTGAGGCTATAAAATACATAACGGGGATATATATTTTGAGGCCCCTAAAATTTTGAGGCCCTGTGCGGTAGCACACCTCGCACACCCTCGAATACGGCTCTGCTTGGCATGAGAAAACTCTTACCTGAAAAGTATTTCACTCATAAACTAGTAAGCATAAAGCATAAAAGTTAACTTAAACATCCATCAAACTCTCATGATATATTGCACTAGAAGCTCTTTGTATGTATCTTTTGAAAAGCACTTGAGCTTTAGATGATATCAATCACTTAATTATCATGGTGTGTTTGTATTATGGATCAATTTACATTTTTAATGTCAATTTACGTATGTAGTTTCAGCAAACTTAGCAAATATATTTGAAAAGAGTAAATTGCAAAAATCGTCCTCGTGGTTTAGCCAAATTGCAGATTTCGTCCGTATTGTTCATTAAGTGCAAAAACAGTCCTTATTTGACACTGTTTCGTCCAGTTTTGGTCCCCCGAAACTAACACCGTTAGTTTGTGCTCGTTAATGAACAGTACGGACGAAATCTGCAATTTGGCTAAACCACGAGGACAATTTTTGCAATTTACTCTGTTTTTTATATAAAAATATTTTAGATAAAAACGTTTTATAAAAAAGTTTTTATATAAAACGTTTTTATACAAAGTTTTTTTATATAAAAATGTTTTTATGTAAGAATATTAAAAAAGTTTTTTATATAAAAACGTTTCATATAAAACAAAATTTTTATATAAAAACGTTATTTTTTTCCCGTTTTCATTTTTTTTCCATTTTCATCCGATTTTATCTGTTTTCATCCATTTTTGTTTGTTTTCTTTTACTTTTTATCTGTTTTTCTTACGATTTTGTTTGTTTTTATCCGTTTTCGTTTGTTTTGTCCGTTTTTCTTACGGCTGTTTATTTATATAAATGGGAAAGAAATTACGTTTTTGTTCAATTTTTTATATAAACAGATAAAATCGGATGAAAATGGACAAAAATGAAAACGGGGAAAAAATTACGTTTTTGTCCGTTTTTATCCGTTTGGCTTATTAGTTTGATTAGATTGTACATTGTGGTTAAATTGTTGTATATTTTAGTGAAGGTGCAAATTAAATAGTGTATTAATTGTATGTCTTGAATAGTGTTTTTTAGTTGTATTTGTGTTTCAAATAGTTTGTACATTGTGTTTTATAAATTATATTTTTTATCAAATGAGTGTTTTAAATACGACATTAATTACAAATGTTGATCAATCAATATGTGTAGGTGTTTATGCATAAAGTAATTATACATATAGCTTAAGTAGTTGTATTTGCTTAAAATATATATATGGAAATCTTAAAAAATTAGAAGAGAGAGAGAGTCATCCCTCCATTATAAGTAGTATAGACTAGCCGAGTACCCGAGAGAGAGAGTCATCCCTCCGCGGCGATGATTCGTGCGAAACCGTCAAGTTTTTGTCACTCAAGCTGACCACTTGTGAATGGCCAACCGTAACAAACTTAAAACAGTCCGGAAACAAATGCAATGAAGATCTGGAGAGTATAGTGTTTCCCCGGGTCGTTATGTCCCAGCGAGCTATGCGAAGAATCACCAAACGAATAGTGATCGAGAGATTTGAACGGAAAAGAGATTTGATTTATTATAACTACAGAGAAAGTCTATAAATTAAAAGGGCTTAAATGCAAATTAAAGGAAATTAAAAGGATAAAAAAAATATATTAAATAAACGCTATCACTATTTGCAAAATGATGTTTTTCTATGATTTATAAAACAAAATAACTTAAATAAACTATTTTAATTAAAACGTAAACTTAAATTATCTAAAACGTGACTTAAAATGAAAAACGTACGTTAAGTATAAAAATTACGCGAGTGCGCAAGTAAAAACGTAAAATTTATGAAATAAAAGTCCTACGAATGTAAAAACAATTTTCTTACGTACTATATGATAAAAGAAAATTTTAGAAAAAAGAATTATATTTTTTTTGACTTTTAAATTATTTATTATGAATTAAAAACTAGATTTAACTAAATTAATTATTAAAAATACAAAACGTTTTCAGAAAAATATGAAAAATTCACAGAAACTACTATGAGTAGTTTTGGACCTAAGAAAAATGAGAAAACAGGCTTTTGTTTTGGAAAATAAGCTTTGAATAAGCTCAAGAGAGCTTATAGGTAAAACCGGATTTAATGGTTAAATGATTTGTTTGTGTAAAACTTGTGAGACAAGTCCCAAGGGCGCAGATGGTTGTGGTGTGGTGTGTTAAGTTTCTGAGTGTGGAGACCCAGGTTCGACCCTGGTCTCTCACATTTTTTTGAACCATTTTATTTTTAACTTTTTCTTTTTGCAATTCAAAGATAAGGTGAACATAAAAACATTTTATGAAAACTTCTCTTGAGAGAACTTCAAATAAGCTGTTTTAACAACTTATTTGACCACTGTTGTGGGCAGACCCAACCAAACAACCCTTTGACAGAGATTTAGGCACACATAAGCGTATACAAACAAAAAGCTAAACTAAAGATAAAAATAGGATAAGCTACTTTATACTAGGCTAAGTCTAAATGAAGCTGGGGAGTTCTAAAAAGCAGACAGAGATCCTAAGGACTCAATGGAATAAGCAGTTGAGACTGCTTATTTATAGCAGCTCACAACTAGCTCCAAACAAACACCCTTGAAGATCTTTTAAGGAAAATAAGCACTTTTGAAAAAGCAATACCTGAACTAATCTAACACATATTAACTGATGAGCTCCTAGAGAATCTAAATAAGCTAAAACCAAGCCTAATAAGCTAAGGTATAGACTGATTTGCTTCTGTTGTGGGAACAGACTCAACCAAACACACCTTATGCATTTATAAGCACAAGCTACACTAAAACCTAAGCTGAGTAAATTAATAAGAGAATACAAACCTAATTAAGCTAACTAACAATACCAATAAGCACTTGAAAAAAAAGTTACATGCTTACCTGCTATGTGACTGCAGCAAACAGGCCAAAGAGGCTCACTTTGGAGCTTATTTGAGGTAAGCTAGAAAGTGAGCTGGGACCTGAGCTTCTAGCTACTTGAAGCACACCTAGTCCACTTGCTTTTGCTCCCAATAGACACTATTAACAAGCTGTTTGCAGCTTATTAATAAGCTGAGAAGAACCATGGATGTGGACTGATCACCCCTGCACAGAACAAGTAAGTTCCCAAACCACCCACTTTGAACCCACTGCAGCCCTAGTAAAACATTTTTGTGAATTTTTTTCTCTTAACCACAGTTAAACAAGCTGGTTGACTCCTTATTTTTTTTTTAAATTTTCTAACTCAACCTAAAATTGCTTAAACTACTATACAAATACTGAGGAAACTCAAATATATATTGTTTTCTTAAAACCAGTTAAAACTCAAAACTTGTGAATCCTTGTAAAACTGTTTGCTAACTCTAAACACTGACATTAATTGCTTGGACTTAACTGATTTTTAAACCCAAATTGGTTCAAAACTCTCTTTTGACCCATTTTAACCCACAAACCAAACACTCCTTTGAACATCTCAACTAATTTTCAAAACTGGAACTTAAAGGAAAACTAACTCAAACTCAAATGTGATGATCAAATAACAATTAGGCTCATCCTAAAAACCATTTCCAATCAGAATTGAATCAAAAGTTTGGTTGACTTTACAAACTTGACTCAGTTTGACTTTCGTTGACTATACATGAAAATAGCTCAAACTTGGAATTAATACTTGAAATTAGCTTCAATACACTGAATTAACTAAGTTTCATACATTAATACTTGAAATTACAACTTAAAATTTATTTAAGACATTAAAAAAGACATACAAGGAAATTTTAAAGCTAACTACTCTCCTTACTTCTCTCTCTCCCTTTTTATACACCAACTCTGCTTCTCTCCTCTTTTTTTGCAAATCCCGCATGTCTCTGAGACCATTGGATGACTTGAGGTCATATTGGCCCTTGATTGCATTTTGGCGGGAAAATGTTTTTAACAGCTGGAGAGGTTGAGTGAGTTGGAGAGGGTTGCATTAAATGCTCTTTGGAGGGTTGTTGAGGGTAGGTGATGATGATGGAGGTGAGGGGCAGAGTTGCAGGGTGTGGCAGTGAAAGTTGGTGAAGGAGAAGGAAACCCGTGAGGGCGGTTTATTATTTAAACTGTGGGTGGGTTTTGTTTATGAAACCGGGTCAAAGGGTTAGGGTAAACGGGCTGGACCGGGTAATATGGGATTGGGCTTGGGTTTTAGTTATAGGATTTGGACTTAGGATTAGTTTTAAATCCATTTGAGACTATAGGGACTAAAACTGCCAAACTGAAAATTTCAGGGACCACGAATGTAAATTCTACAAATGTAATCCAATGGTAGGTTTTGACAATCTCTGAAAATTCCAAGGATCAAACTGCAAATCTCTAATATTCCAGGGACCAAATCTGTAATTTATGAAGTTGTAGGACTGAACTTGTAATTTCTCAAAACTTTTGATATTTTTCACCAAAGGACTAATTTTGACAACTTATGATTTTAAAAGGACCTTTGGTGACTTTTCTTTTGAAATAAGTGCTCAGGGACTATTTCTGACAACTTTTGAAACTTGAGGGACTGAAACTGCCAATTATGCAAACTTAGCTCATTTTTCATCTGATTTTAAACATTTTGCATCTGAAACATATAAAATGCAATTTTGAGATATTTTCAGTATTTTGATGCATTTCTGAGCATTTTTAAGTGTTTTGCAGTTCAGATTTAACCAAAAATTATGAGTATTTACACACTCATCAATCCCCCACACTAAACTATTGCTAGTCCCTAACAATCTTTTGAGAAAAACTTAATGGATTTGAATCTCTTTACCAAAAGCCATTACTTCTGGAGTAGCCAAATGTTTTAGTTCAAGTAAGAACCATGGTACACCGATAACCATGTGATTTTGAGCAAACCACCAGCTTCCAACGGATTTGATTTGTCTTTACCAGAAGCCGTTTGCTTCTGGACTAGCCAACTCTTAGATAAATTATCAATATTATCTTTGGTGAGTCGATTACCAATTATGGTTTTTCCACTGCCTTTACCACAAGCCATAAACTTGCGGGCTAGCCAACTCTTCACTTTTAAGGATATGGTGAGTTGAATACCATACAATTTTGGGTAAATTGCAAGCCGTCAACGGATTTGAGATATCTTTACCAAGAGCCGTTTGCTCCTGAATTAGCCAATCCTTTTGTTTTTTTAGACATGGCGGACTGATAACCAATTGAGTAAGTGCAAAACACTTACTCCAAAAAAAAATTTGGCCAAAAATGGGGGAATTAGGCGGAATAATTACATGATAAAATTCGTGAGAATTCCCCCCCACACTTAGAAATGAATATTGCCCTCAATATTCAAAGTACCGGCGGTTATGCCGAAACTGAGAACGTAAAAGGAAAATACTACGGCCATTATTTTGAAAGATTTTTTTTTTTTTTTTTTTTTTTTTTTTTTTTTTTTTTTTTTTTACTGAAAACATTATATACACAATATGTGGGGCAACTCCCCCACACTAGGGTGGTACACACGGGTGAAAACCCATGTTTAACTACTGTTTTTGATTACCGAGTCGCTAGCTTGACTCGACCCCGTATTAATTTGTTCATGGGGAAGCAAAGTGGAAGAAACAATCTCCATCGGACTTTCATTCAAGATGTTTGGACAAACATTTGAAGCACGTGAAAGTTCCACACCGATGAGATATAGAGAGAACCGGCTCAAAAATGATAAATGAAAATGCCGGGGTCAAAGATAGTGTCTTCATTCCCGAAGGAGTGAAGATGAAGAGAAATCACAAGATATTTGAGGAAAGGAAGAAAGATTTTGATAACAATCAGGATCCATTCTTCATCCTCAAATGTAGACGTATCGGGAGGAAGGGTGAGGGTAGTATCATTAATAAGCAAACTCGTATGATAGAGTACACCTTCCTCCGAGCCAATATCATCCTCAAGATCAAAATAGAAATGATCATGTTCCGGAGGAGATATGTCATGAGAGAGTTCACCGGAGAACTCTTCATGAAAAGAATCATTCACATGAAGTGAAATTGTGAACTCTTGTTCCATTGTGGGCTCATCACTATCCTCGGTCTGAGTATCAAAGAGTGGATTCTCAGAAATTAAAGTGAATTCAGAGTCGAATTCAAATAGAGGATTAGTGAGAGTTGTTTTGAATGCTTCAGGAACAAAGTGATCAACATTCTCTATTGGACTGTTGGGATAAGAAGTGAGTGAACGATCATTATAAGGGATACTTTCAATCTCTCCTAGGTCGGCTTCGAAATCAAAGAGAACATCGTTACTTTCTGATGAAAGTGGACTGATGTGAGTGAGTTCATCGGCGAACTCCTCAAGAAGATGATCAGCATCAGATTGTGGAAGTGATGCCTCAACGTACTCGATGTCTCCATATGATGCACAATCTTCGCTACAATTGGAGAAAGTTTCAAAATGATCTTTTGAACACTCAAAAGGGGAAAGAGAATCACACATATGATCAGAAGTTCCCTGTGACTCTCTCGGGATTGGGACAAGGTTCTCAACACTAGACTTTATGAATTCGTCCGATTCCTTTTCAGGAACAGTGTCAAGATGCTCGTCCCCCATGTTCAGAGAGTGAGTGGGAGCTTCGGGTGTGATAGCAGTTGTTTGAGATGGAATCTCAACTGCTGGGATATCAACTGACTGAGGGAGTTGAGAAATATTATCTTTAAAAGGATAAAAACTCTCCTCGTCATCGTCATATAGAGCTGCCTTGAGAAATTGGGAACGCCTTAGAGCTGCATGCTCTAGGACTAATAATTCTTCCCTAGATTGGCGGGCCTCTCGTTCTTCGGCTAGCAATTCTCCCATGGTCTTTTCACTACTCACTTGATTCTTGAAGTTTTGAATCATATCATCAAGTGTTTTCATTGTGGTTTCAAAATCATGGGAGATTTCTTAAGACAACGGCTCAGGTGGAGTTTGAACCGTATGGTGCTGTGGAGGTTGGAAATTGTCAAACCTGTAAGAGTCATGATTGTTACAAGGAAATGGATTCCCTATTTGACAATCAGAGCTGAAATGGGGACCTCCACAGTTCTCACAACATTAAAACTGTTGAGTCTGGACTGGTGTATTATATGGATATTGGTCATAACCACAGTTCTGAGTATCACAGGAAAACTGTTCATAGACAAATGTGTTTCCGGATTGACACTCAAATCCTTGGTGAGGACCTCCACAAAATTCACAGCAGTTATGTTGATTATATGAAGATAAGTCGGGTTGTGGTGGGTAATTGGAAAAGTTTGAGGGGTCGTTAAATGAGTTCAGATTGGGATCATAATCAAATGAATTCCTCGAACCACAAAACAAACAACTCCCGTTATGAATATCATTACCACATTGTACACACGTACACCAACGACAGGGTGAACCAAAAAGAGGCTCACCACAACCGACACAAGGAATAAACGATTTCATTTGAGAGTTACGAGAAGGAATCGGTTTATTCAAAGAATCAACAAAACCAACATGGTGATCCGAATGACTATCAAGTCTCGAAGAACATTTTGAAAAATCCGGAGGTGGGACAAGTGGTGTGCTCTGAGAACTAGCAATTTCCACCACTTCCGTTATGGTCTCTGCTTCCGGTTCTTGAGAAACGTGAAGATTAGGCAAGTCAATCTTGCTAGTCACCGGTCTAAATTCTGCATGTTTGCTTTTAACCGTAAATCGTGAAAGTTTATGATCAATTTTAGACGGCTTAGGAGCAATCGAGGGTTTAGGTCTTTGGATAACCGTAGGTTGGACGTATTTAGCACTTCCATTATCAGAGGGAAGTACCTGGTCCTTTGTCACCCCGGTTTCTCGTTCCATTTCCCTACGCAGAATTAATGGATCATCACGAACAACACGAATTCTTGACATTTGTGATAAAGTCTGAAGTTTTTCAACTTCGTCTCAGAATTCGTCGTAGTCGAGAGATTCCATGAGAAATAGAAGAAGTTAGAATCAAATGGATAGAGGGTAAAGGGATAAAGAATCAAAAAGGGTAAGAGGGTAAAGATGAATGTTTTTGGGTTTTTGGATAAACATTTTGTAAAAATAAGAAAGAAAATCTTTTTGGGTTTTTGATTTTTAAGATGTTTTTGGATTTTTGGATTTTTATAAGAAAATACAAACCTAATTAAGCTAACTAACAATACCAATAAGCACTTGAAACAAAAAGTTACATGCTTAGCTGCTATGTGACTGCAGCAAACAGGCCAAAGAGGCTCACTTTGGAGCTTATTTGAGGTAAGCTAGAAAGTGAGCTGGGACCTGAGCTTCTAGCTACTTGAAGCACACCTAGTCCACTTGCTTTTGCTCCCAATAGACACTATTAACAAGCTGTTTGCAGCTTATTAATAAGCTGAGAAGAACCATGGATGTGGACTGATCACCCCTGCACAGAACAAGTAAGTTCCCAAACCACCCACTTTGAACCCACTGCAGCCCTAGTAAAACATTTTTGTGAATTTTTTTCTCTTAACCACAGTTAAACAAGCTGGTTGACTCCTTATTTTTATTTTTTAAAATTTTCTAACTCAACCTAAAATTGCTTAAACTACTATACAAATACTGAGGAAACTCAAATATATATTTTTTTCTTAAAACCAGTTAAAACTCAAAACTTGTGAATCCTTGTAAAACTGTTTGCTAACTCTAAACACTGACATTAATTGCTTGGACTTAACTGATTTTTAAACCCAAATTGGTTCAAAACTCTCTTTTGACCCATTTTAACCCACAAACCAAACACTCCTTTGAACCTCTCAACTAATTTTCAAAACTGGAACTTAAAGGAAAACTAACTCAAACTCAAATGTGATGATCAAATAACAATTAGGCTCATCCTAAAAACCATTTCCAATCAGAATTGAATCAAAAGTTTGGTTGACTTTACAAACTTGACTCAGTTTGACTTTCGTTGACTATACATGAAAATAACTCAAACTTGGAATTAATACTTGAAATTAGCTTCAATACACTGAATTAACTAAGTTTCATACATTAATACTTGAAATTACAACTTAAAATTTATTTAAGACATTAAAAACGACATACAAGGAAATTTTAAAACTAAATACTCTCCTTGCTTCTCTCTCTCCCTTTTTATACACCAACTCTGCTTCTCTCCTCTTTTTTTGCAAATCCCGCATGTCTCTGAGACCATTGGATGACTTGAGGTCATATTGGCCCTTGATTGCATTTTGGCGGGAAAATGTTTTTAACAGCTGGAGAGGTTGAGTGAGTTGGAGAGGGTTGCATTAAATGCTCTTTGGAGGGTTGTTGAGGGTAGGTGATGATGATGGAGGTGAGGGGCAGAGTTGCAGGGTGTGGCAGTGAAAGTTGGTGAAGGAGAAGGAAACCCGTGAGGGCGGTTTATTATTTAAACTGTGGGTGGGTTTTGTTTATGAAACCGGGTCAAAGGGTTAGGGTAAACGGGCTGGACCGGGTAATATGGGATTGGGCTTGGGTTTTAGTTATAGGATTTGGACTTAGGATTAGTTTTAAATCCATTTGAGACTATAGGGACTAAAACTGCCAAACTGAAAATTTCAGGGACCACGAATGTAAATTCTACAAATGTAATCCAATGGTAGGTTTTGACAATCTCTGAAAATTCCAAGGATCAAACTGCAAATCTCTAATATTCCAGGGACCAAATCTGTAATTTATGAAGTTGTAGGACTGAACTTGTAATTTCTCAAAACTTTTGATATTTTTCACCAAAGGACTAATTTTGACAACTTATGATTTTAAAAGGACCTTTGGTGACTTTTCTTTTGAAATAAGTGCTCAGGGACTATTTCTGACAACTTTTGAAACTTGAGGGACTGAAACTGCCAATTATGCAAACTTAGCTCATTTTTCATCTGATTTTAAACATTTTGCATCTGAAACATATAAAATGCAATTTTGAGATATTTTCAGTATTTTGATGCATTTCTGAGCATTTTTAAGTGTTTTGCAGTTCAGATTTAACCAAAAATGATGAGTATTTACACACTCATCAGGCGACATAGTTGCAATGACACACTCGTCTTTAATGGCATAGTTGCATATAGATGTTCGGTGTTGTAAAAATTGGCATAGTCTAAAAAATCGGCTAAATCGAGTATAAATCGAACAAAAAATGACTAAATCCGCCAACTCGGTTAATGCGGGTCAACTTTTTCCAAAAATTAAAATTGAGATTTTTATTTGAGTAAATTGCAAAAATCGTCCTCGTGGTTTAGCCAAATTGCAGATTTCGTCCGTACTGTTCATTAACGAGCACAAGATTACGTACTTATGTACTAAATATGTGTTTTCGGGTTATCTCAATAGGATACTTTTTATACTTCTAGTTTAGTTTTTATTTCTTTTTAGGGGTCGAGATAACCGCAACTCCAAATAGTTTGCATATAGGCACACAATAGGCAAAAATATTTCCAAAAGGAAAATTTTGTACTGCCTGAAACACCAGACCCACGGATCCCAGCCTTCATGCTGGACGGATCCCTCAAGGGAAGGATCTGTGGGAACCGTGGAACAGAAGCTGATTTTACCTTCTTATTTTTTCACTTTGGATGAAAAATCCACATTTGTTTCATTTTTGGGAGTATGCTATTTAATGCTTATGTTCTCATGATCACAAGCCTTGAATTCACATCTAATCATTAGATCTTAATCCACATTTTGGGTCAAGCATTCATTACAATGCTTTGTTTTTCTCTATATATAGAACTTCCAAAATGCTTGCATAATCCATCTCATCCTCAAATACACAATACACCATGTCATCCAAAAACCCTCTAGATGAATCACATAGTAAAAACAAACATCTTCATGATACCCAAAACTTTGTACTACCACTATCCAAAATACCACAATCCAACTCTAGGATACCCGCACGGATTAGTATACGATCGTGTTGTTTAGCAAAACCAACCTCAAATGATTCATCCTCAACAAATAACTCACCACAAGATGCTTTCATTATCACACCACCCTCATCACCAACAAGTACACCAACTTCATCACCACCTAAAATAACTCTTTTGGAACTCCTTAAGACTCCAACAAGATCTACCCAACCTAAAGAAAAAGAAATAGTCTTTTCAACACCCCCCACATCACCAAATACTATTTTTCAAGATCTTAAAACATCACCACCTATAGCTCCCATCACATTACAAGAACATCTAGGTTCTTTTCCACCACCACTTACAAACATTCCGGATTTTGATCCATATTTCCTATTTTTCCACCACAACTTCCGCATAACTCAAATCAAAACAACCCGGAAAACTTCCGCACTCATCACCCACATCATTTACATTGTGAACATTGCCAATCCACTAGGGAAATTGCAATAGAAGTTAGGGAAGAAATGCGTTTCATACTCAACCTCATCCTTGATCGCATCAATACAATTACTCATCAAAACTTCCATCCATAACCTTATGCAAGCATGGAAGGAATCACTACTACTATTTCTCATTTTTTTTTCAAGTCATTTTCAAGAACAAGTCTAGTTCTTATTTTTACATGCTTGTAAGTGGCATAACTACCACTACAATTTGTCGTTTTATTACCAGGCTTTGTTTACATACCTTGGCTCCCATTCTTGATTCTCGGCAACCACAAAATCATTTAAGCATGTTACTAACCTTTCTTTTTGTAGGATTTTTATTTTTCTTCACTTGACGCCCCAAACTAGGGGAGCTACCGTCAAGGGGGAGTAAGAAATACGTAGACTACTTTTTCCTCCGAGGGTTAACTTTTTGTTTCGACAAAAAGGGGGAGAAGAAGTAAAACTTAGGAGCTTTCAAAACTTACATCTATTCTTAAGTTTTACTCATCATAACATTATATTTTGTCATCAACAAAAAGGGGGAGATTGTTAATACAAATAAACCGTAAAAACGTTTATTAATATTTTGCGATCTCTTTGTGTTTTGTTGATAACATATATAATGTTGTCTTAAGTATAATTATAAGGATACATGTTATTTTTGTAAAGCATTTACATATAATCTTTTAAATACAAAAATGTAGTAATTAAGCATTTGTTGTAATAGTTTATTAGGATGGGTAAAAACCATAACCCATGGATCTTAACCCATACCCAAGAAGAATAGATACAATGTATACTTAGATACATTGAATCTAAAGAAAACCCATGGACCAACCCATAACCCATGACCCATAACCAAAAAACCCATGGGCAAAGAGGAGCGTTCCACGGATCCCTAGCTTTGTGCTAGCCGGATCCCAAGTGGAAGGGATCCGTGGGATCCGTGAGAACAGTGAGGAAATTTGCCTATAAATAGAGAGCCATTTCTTCATTCTAACTCACCCCTCTTCTTACTAAATCTCTCATACACTCTCATTCTCTTCTAACATATAGATCACTAGATCTAGAGAGTTGTTCTTCTTTTCTTTCTATTTGTGATCCTCATATAGGTCCTTCTCTAAGGAGAGATCACGAGCATTCTACAAGTCATCCAAGCAAGGGGTCCTTGATTGATTTGTCACTCCGCAAGATTTCTGTAGCGAAGATCTTGTATTTGATTATTTCACATATTTGTTGTGTAATAGTTGTGTTGGTTTGGTCCACCGTGCTACGGACTCGGTATCTAGCTTTGTACCGGATAAAGTGTAAGCAACGTTGTGAAGGCTTCTCCGCCAAGTGAAGGAGTTTGTTGACATAGTGCTTGAACTCTCGAGTAGGTGACTCGGGGAGTGGAGTAGGGCAATGAAGGTGTCCTTGTAGCCGAACCACTATAAATCGGTTGTATCATTTCTATCCCTTATCTTTATTTATTTACTTACATTATCATTAGATCTATACGTTCTCAACATCCATACGATTTCACATAATATCGGATCTAAGTTTTTTAAAACTAACTTAAAATCGGCAAAACTATTCAACCCCTCCTTCTAGTTTTCCACAATTGGTATCAGAGCTAAGTTTATAAAAGTTTTAAAATAAAATTGTATTTTAAAAACTTTTCGATCACTATGGGTTCTGAAAATTATAAGGAAGGGCAATCTATGCAACGACAACCACTACTTGAAACTAATGGTTTTATATATTGGGAAAATAGATTCGAAACATATGTGAAGTCTAAAGATATTGATCTTTGGTACATTATTGTTGAAGGTGATTTTGAGGCTACCTCAAATGATGATAAGGTAAATTTAGTTAACATACCTCATGATAAACTAAATGATGAAATGAAGAAAAAGCTTTCGAAAAATAGTGAAGCAAAAATGGTTTTATACAATGCTTTACCGAAAAAGGAATTTGAAAGAATTTCATTACTCAAAACCTCTAAAGAAATTTGGAATTCTTTAGTTGTAACTCATCAAGGCAATGAACAAGTTAAAAATAATAAAATTGATTTATTTGTTCAACAATATGAACAATTTTCAATATCGGATGAGGAAACTATAGATCATTCATTTGCTAACTTTAATACTATTATTACATATTTACAAGCACTTGATGAATATTTCTCTAGCCGTAACCATGTTAGGAGATATCTAAGGGCACTTCCATCGAAGTGGAGATCTAAGGTGACGGCGATCGAAGAGTCAAAAGATTTGACAACTCTCACCCTCGATGAACTCATAGGCAATCTAAAAGTCTACGAGCTTGTTCTTGCTAAAGATTCCGAAGCCTTTAAGGTAAAAGAGAAACATAAATCTCTTGCCTTAAAAGCCAAAAAGGCTTCAAGTGATGAAGAAAACTCTTCCTTGGGTAGTGACGACGAGGAGTATGCTATGGCGGTAAGGGACTTTAAAAAGTTCTTTAGAAGAAAGGGAAGATACGTCAAACAACAGTATGACGATAAGAAAGGGTTTCGAAAAAGCAAAGAGGACGAGAAGCCAAAGGATGATCGTACTTGCTTTAAATGTGGGGACCCAAACCACTTTATTAGTAAGTGTCCCAAACGGGATGATCAAAAGGCGTTCGTGAGCGGCACGTGGGGATTGAGCGACGAGGAGGACGAAGAAATTTGTCTCATGGCAAATGACGAGGTATGTCACGAATACTATAGTAGTTCATCACTTGATGACGACTCATTGCATAATGAATATGATAAACTATGCAACATTAGCTTAAAACTAATCAACAAAAACAAACTTTTAAAGAGTCAAAACCAACTATAGATAAAGAAGTCATAGAATTAAAAGCAAAACTAAAACGTCTAGAAAAAGGCAAAATAGCAAGTGGTGAATGTGAACTTTGTGTTCAACTTCAAACACTAGTTGATCATATAGATTCTAAAATTGCTAGAATGAGTACAAACACCTTAGATACAATACTCGATGGTGTTAAAACCGGCAACAACCAAAAAGGTCTAGGTATTCAACAACTTGATCCATTAACTAGCGAATGTAAAGAAACAAAATTTGTTAAAGAACTAGAAAAACCAGCCACTGTTGTGGCGGATCCCACGGATCCCCTAAAAAGGGAACCGGCTAGTACACAAACTGGGATCCGTGGATCTGCTGTGACAACTAGTGGTAATAACATAACTTCTTCATCTAGAAATGAGTTTGTTATCGTCAATAGGAAGAAACCAACTCATGTCACTACTAGACATCCTCCTCCAAAATATAATCCTACTTTTGCAAGAAACAAAGCACCATATTTTCAAAAACATAATGCATCTAGGAGACCTAATAACGTTTATCCAAGAAGTAACCATCAAATGGGATGGAACCCTAATATGCAAAACGGCTTTTCCTTTCAAAACTTTGCTCCATGGAATGCATACTCATCTTATCCATACATGTCCAACATGAATGAAATGTTTAACACTAATGGACCCATGAACAAATGGGGACCAAACTTTTGAGTTTATTATTGTTTTAGTTGTGCTTAAGGGTCGACCTAGACCCCGATGAATGGGTCAAGGATAGCGGGTGCACAAGGCACATGACCGGCAATAGGAATCTATTCTCCACTTATGAATCCGTAAATGGAGGTAATGTGGTGTTTGGAAATAGAAAAAGTATAATCATCGGTAAAGGTACGGTTTCTAACAAATCTCTAACCATTAACGATGTGTGTCACGTAGAAAACCTAAACTTTAACCTCTTAAGTATAGGACAAATATGTGATAAAAAGTGCAATGTACTTTTTACCGAAACCGGTAGTAAAATACTTAAAAATGGCATAACCATAGGAAGAGGAATTAGGAAACATGGAGTCTATGTCATTAAAATCGGTAATGAACCTAAAGATAAACTATGTCTTACCTCAATGGATGATACTTCGACCTTATGGCATCGAAGATTGGGTCACGCGAACATGCGACTTCTTCAATCGCTATCATCCAAAGATCTAGTAAGAGATCTACCTAAGTTAAAATATGAACATCATTTTTGTGATGCTTGTAATATTGGTAAACAAGCTCATTCGAGTCATAAAGCTAAAAACATGGTGTCCACAACTAGGTGTCTAGAATTACTACATATGGATTTATTTGGTCCATCCGCTATCCAAAGTTATGGAGGCAACTACTACACTTTGGTAATAGTGGATGACTACTCTAGGTATACATGGACAAAATTTTTAAAGAACAAAACGGAAACCTTTAATTATTTTGAAATATTAAGCAAAAAGATCCAAAGACAACTAGGAAGTTCTATAGTGTCTATTAGGACGGATCATGGTAGGGAATTTTCGATAATGAAGTGCAATTTGGAGTCTTTTGTGACGCTAATGGTATTACTCACAACTTCTCGGCTCCACGCACTCCACAATCGAATGGGGTAGTAGAAAGAAAGAATAGAACCCTTCAAGAAATGAGTAGAACCATGCTTAACGAACAATCCATACCTCAAAAATTTTGGTGTAATGTTGTTGATACTTCAACGTACATACTCAATCGAGTCTTAATTAGACCAATCTTAGGTAAAACTCCATATGAGTTACTCCGAGGCAAAAAGCCTACTTTAAATCATTTTAGAGTCTTTGGAAGCAAATGCTTCATTCTTAACACTAAAGATTACCTTACAAAATTTGATCCTAAATCAACCGAAGGTATCTTTCTAGGTTACTCGCCAAATAGCAAAGCTTACGTCATATTAAACAAAGAAACAATGAAGGTAGAAGAGTCATTAAACATAAAATTTGATGAAAGTCCACCCAAACCCTCTCCACCTCTTGTCGATGACGAGATCATAGAAAGTGAAGCTATTGTAATTAAGAAAAAGATAAATGAAGAAGAAGAACCTTCAATTAGTGAAATCACAAACATTAAAGAGTCCAAAGATCACCCCGTAGATAAGGTCATAGGAAAGCTAAACGAACGAACATTAAGGTCTCAAGTTCAAAACCAAAGTAGCTTATTTTGTTTTGTTTCAACTATAAAACCTAAGAACACACAAGAAGCCATAAAAGATGAAAGTTGGGTAATGGCTATGCAATAAGAATTAAATCAATTTGTTTCTAATGATGTTTGGACACTTGTCCCTCCACCTAGTAATCAAACCATAATAGGAACAAAATGGGTGTATAAAAACAAATTAGATGCAAACGGAGTAGTATCTAGGAACAAGGCTAGACTCGTTGCCCAAGGGTATAACCAACAACAAGGAATAGACTTTGATGAGACCTATGCCCCCGTGGCTAGATTAGAGTCTATAAGAATACTTCTTGCGTATGCTTGTGCTAATGATCTAAAGCTTTATCAAATGGATGTCAAAAGCGCTTTTCTAAATGGTCTTATTAATGAAGAAGTATATGTAGCTCAACCTCCGGGCTTCATCGATTTTGAGAAAACCCCAAAACTTCACACCTAGAAGCCGTAAAAAGAATTTTTAGATACATTAAGGGTACAACACAATTAGGATTATGGTATCCTAAGGGCACGGGTGTAGAAACAATTGTATATGCAGATTCTGACCATGCAGGGGATTACGTTGATAGAAAAAGTACAAGTGGGGTGTGTACTTTCATGGGATGTTGTTTAACATCATGGTTTTATAAGAAACAAACGGCTCTAGCAATATCAACAACCGAAGTCGAGTACGTCTCCGCAGGCAAAGCATGCCAACAAGCACTATGGATGAAACAAGCGTTAGTAGACTACGACATTCATCTAAGCGACATAGCCATTCTATGTGACAACAAAGGTGCCATCGACTTAAGCAAGAATCCGGTATTGCATTCTCGCACCAAGCATATAGAGATTCGTCATCACTTCTTAAGAGACAATGTTCAAAAGGGGAACATTTCTATTGAGAAGGTAGCATCCGAAGATAATATAGCCGACGTCCTCACCAAACCGTTGAAGCGGGAACAATTCAACCTACTTCGTCTTGGTCTTGGTTTAATGGAACACACGTCGTAATTTATTTTGACTCTACAAGGTATGTAAACACTAGCCTTCTTCCTTCTGAGTCTAGGATCTCTATTTCACGCACAACTCACAAACAATACGGGAATTTTCAAAACCCAAAGATAAGTTTTTTCACTTATAGCTTTCCTACTTTTTTATATACACATTTTCAAAGAAAACCTACTTTCACAATGTTTTCTAAAAGGATGATACCTTCCCGTATCAATTTCACAAAAGCAATTTCTCACGTCTAGGACAAATCGCTTTTTCATTATTAATACAAAGTAAAAACCCGTTTTCATTGCATCTCATGTCTTTTGAATGCTAAAGGGGACACATAACTAATATGTGTTTTCGGGTACATTCATTTAAGCTACAATGAATTAGGAGCATTGACAACACAAGATTACGTACTTATGTACTAAATATGTGTTTTCGGGTTATCTCAATAGGATACTTTTTATACTTCTAGTTTAGTTTTTATTTCTTTTTAGGGGTCGAGATAACCGCAACTCCAAATAGTTTGCATATAGGCACACAATAGGCAAAAATATTTCCAAAAGGAAAATTTTGTACTGCCTGAAACACCAGACCCACGGATCCCAGCCTTCATGCTGGACGGATCCCTCAAGGGAAGGATCTGTGGGAACCGTGGAACAGAAGCTGATTTTACCTTCTTATTTTTTCACTTTGGATGAAAAATCCACATTTGTTTCATTTTTGGGAGTATGCTATTTAATGCTTATGTTCTCATGATCACAAGCCTTGAATTCACATCTAATCATTAGATCTTAATCCACATTTTGGGTCAAGCATTCATTACAATGCTTTGTTTTTCTCTATATATAGAACTTCCAAAATGCTTGCATAATCCATCTCATCCTCAAATACACAATACACCATGTCATCCAAAAACCCTCTAGATGAATCACATAGTAAAAACAAACATCTTCATGATACCCAAAACTTTGTACTACCACTATCCAAAATACCACAATCCAACTCTAGGATACCCGCACGGATTAGTATACGATCGTGTTGTTTAGCAAAACCAACCTCAAATGATTCATCCTCAACAAATAACTCACCACAAGATGCTTTCATTATCACACCACCCTCATCACCAACAAGTACACCAACTTCATCACCACCTAAAATAACTCTTTTGGAACTCCTTAAGACTCCAACAAGATCTACCCAACCTAAAGAAAAAGAAATAGTCTTTTCAACACCCCCCACATCACCAAATACTATTTTTCAAGATCTTAAAACATCACCACCTATAGCTCCCATCACATTACAAGAACATCTAGGTTCTTTTCCACCACCACTTACAAACATTCCGGATTTTGATCCATATTTCCTATTTTTCCACCACAACTTCCGCATAACTCAAATCAAAACAACCCGGAAAACTTCCGCACTCATCACCCACATCATTTACATTGTGAACATTGCCAATCCACTAGGGAAATTGCAATAGAAGTTAGGGAAGAAATGCGTTTCATACTCAACCTCATCCTTGATCGCATCAATACAATTACTCATCAAAACTTCCATCCATAACCTTATGCAAGCATGGAAGGAATCACTACTACTATTTCTCATTTTTTTTTCAAGTCATTTTCAAGAACAAGTCTAGTTCTTATTTTTACATGCTTGTAAGTGGCATAACTACCACTACAATTTGTCGTTTTATTACCAGGCTTTGTTTACATACCTTGGCTCCCATTCTTGATTCTCGGCAACCACAAAATCATTTAAGCATGTTACTAACCTTTCTTTTTGTAGGATTTTTATTTTTCTTCACTTGACGCCCCAAACTAGGGGAGCTACCGTCAAGGGGGAGTAAGAAATACGTAGACTACTTTTTCCTCCGAGGGTTAACTTTTTGTTTCGACAAAAAGGGGGAGAAGAAGTAAAACTTAGGAGCTTTCAAAACTTACATCTATTCTTAAGTTTTACTCATCATAACATTATATTTTGTCATCAACAAAAAGGGGGAGATTGTTAATACAAATAAACCGTAAAAACGTTTATTAATATTTTGCGATCTCTTTGTGTTTTGTTGATAACATATATAATGTTGTCTTAAGTATAATTATAAGGATACATGTTATTTTTGTAAAGCATTTACATATAATCTTTTAAATACAAAAATGTAGTAATTAAGCATTTGTTGTAATAGTTTATTAGGATGGGTAAAAACCATAACCCATGGATCTTAACCCATACCCAAGAAGAATAGATACAATGTATACTTAGATACATTGAATCTAAAGAAAACCCATGGACCAACCCATAACCCATGACCCATAACCAAAAAACCCATGGGCAAAGAGGAGCGTTCCACGGATCCCTAGCTTTGTGCTAGCCGGATCCCAAGTGGAAGGGATCCGTGGGATCCGTGAGAACAGTGAGGAAATTTGCCTATAAATAGAGAGCCATTTCTTCATTCTAACTCACCCCTCTTCTTACTAAATCTCTCATACACTCTCATTCTCTTCTAACATATAGATCACTAGATCTAGAGAGTTGTTCTTCTTTTCTTTCTATTTGTGATCCTCATATAGGTCCTTCTCTAAGGCGAGATCACGAGCATTCTACAAGTCATCCAAGCAAGGGGTCCTTGATTGATTTGTCACTCCGCAAGATTTCTGTAGCGAAGATCTTGTATTTGATTATTTCACATATTTGTTGTGTAATAGTTGTGTTGGTTTGGTCCACCGTGCTACGGACTCGGTATCTAGCTTTGTACCGGATAAAGTGTAAGCAACGTTGTGAAGGCTTCTCCGCCAAGTGAAGGAGTTTGTTGACATAGTGCTTGAACTCTCGAGTAGGTGACTCGGGGAGTGGAGTAGGGCAAGGAAGGTGCCTTGTAGCCGAACCACTATAAATCGGTTGTGTAAAATCGGCAAAACTATTCAACCCCCCCTTCTAGTTTTCCACAGCTTTCTTCTTTTTCAGTTTGAAGAGTGTCACCCTTCACACCTCGTGGCTCTGGCTCAGGTGAGTGTGGTTTTATATTTTTTGCATTATTATCCGAAATCTGACTTTCCATAAAACGGAGATTAGACTCTGCTTCTACTGCTACATTGTTGGGGCTGATTAAAGAAACCTGACTTTCACCCATTCCTGAACTCCATCTTCTCAGTACAGTTTTGTTTGGACCACCCATTATTTTTAACACTTTCTTTGCCTTAGGAATGTCCAGTTGTTGTTCTCTCTGTTTGCTTTCAAATAGACTAATTTTATCTTGCACGCTCATTCTTAGTACATCGTTCTTCGAGGGTTTCTCAAGGTCTTCCTCATCACTGCTGTTGCCAGCGTCTCTCTGAAACACCACCTTTTCTCTGACGAAAAATGATGATGTTGAAAATGAGTCAATACATAAGAGATTTTAAACGGGCAGCCTTACGCGATATTAGAATTCGGGTCGATTTTAGTTTGTCCCAAAAAACTAACCGAGCTAGAGAGTTATGAGACCTTGGTTAGACCACTTGATACGTCTCTCATTACTGCGAGGTCTGTTCAGGTGAATGGTATTAGTGTTGAGGATGTTAGAGCTAAGCCCATGTTTTCGAAGATTGCTGATAAGGTTTATAACATCTTACATGGTAAAGTTTCTTAACTAGTCAAGTATTATGTTTTTTCATTGTGTCCAGCAAAAAAAGATTGAGTGTCTAAAAAGTTTAAACTTTTTTTTGGTCATTTAACATGTTTTGATCAAGTTTACTACAAGAGGGTGTTTGGGATTGCTTATATAATTTGCTAATGCTTCATAGAATAAGCAGACAAGCAGCACTTCAGGAAATAGTTTATGGATTTGCTTAATTTGTAAAAATGTATAAGACCCAACTTTTATTTACTTTTTGAAAGAAATTTTCAATCTAATCTATTTATGATGGGGTTTGGTTTAGATATGAGGTAAAAAAAAGTAATCTAGTTATCTGAAATAAGCAACTTTTTATAACAAAAATTGGTTAATCTTGCTTTTAAAATGAGCAGATAAGCATAATGAGGTTCTTTAGTCAAGCACTTCAAACTGTAAAGTATAAGCAATCCCAAACACAGTCTAAACAAAAGTGGATACATGGTGTTCAAATTTTGGAATTCTTATAGATAAAAATTGAATAGTTGATGTCAATCTCATTTAAACACCATTGATACAATATATTGAATTGGATTTGTGACTATTTAATTGATTTGAGAGTTTACGGGCTGTTTTGACAGGAAGAGTATGGGCGGGTCACAATATATTGAGGTTTGATTGTGTGAGGTTAATGGAGGCGTATGCCCAGATTAATAGGCCACCTCCGGAACCCAAGGGAACCATCGATACGTTGGTTTTGTTGACTCAGAGGTTTGGGAGGAGAGCTGGCGACATGAAGGTATAATACGAAAATCAGTTTGCTATGATTATAATAGCTGTTTGTTTACCTTTCATGTGCTAATGAATTGCATTTATTCAGATGGCTAGTCTTGCGGCTTATTTTGGGCTTGGACAGCAAAGTCACAGGTAATTTGCCTTTTTATAAACATGGATAATTGGCGTATTTGTTTTTTTGGTTTCAGATTCGAATGTGCACAATTGCTCATATGAATAAGTTTAGTGTGCCCTATCTATCAGGTTTTCCGTCCTTTATGTTTCTGTCTCTATGTTTGGTTCCTCTTGTTGGGTTAGGCATTATTTTATCAAAAGTTTTAATTTATACAAGTAGTTAGTGTATCAAATATGATTACAAATTGTTTGTTGTTATGAATACAGTTTGAATGAGTTTCGACTCATTTCCATGTTAGCTACTGTATGTGAGTACCTGTTTTACTTGGCAAAACAAAACCTGAATCAACCCATTCACAAGTTACGGGTCGAATGACTCCTTCTAGTATGTAGTCCTGACTTCTTTCTCAACAATCACTTTCAGGAGTTTAGGTGATGTCCGAATGAATCTGGAAGTTGTCAAGCACTGTGCCACCGTTCTTTTCTTGGTAATTTCTGTTAAAAGTATCCTCTTTTTATTCTTCAAATTCTGAGCATTTTTATCGTTTTATTACACGCACAGACTTGTTTAATAAATAATGAATCTAAAAAGTAATGCTATAATATAATGCCCATGCAGGAATCAAGCCAATCGGATCCTTTCGCAGAAAATAATTAGGCTTCTCTGAATGCTACTAATGGCATTCGCCATAATCAAAATGCCAATCTAAATGGAACTGCATCAAACACTAGCCCACCATAAGATTGCAGTAAGTTTGCATTTGAAATTTGTGATATTAACTTTGACTTTTGTTGGTCAAACACTGACTCTCTAATATATGTGATTTTTACAGCATACCTACTGTAACAGAAGATAGTACCAGATGGACTACTGAGATATATCATAAAGAATCATCATTGTCCACATCTGTACAGCCATTTGTTTCGAGTAGATATGATGTGGCAGAACTTGATTCGTTGTTTCGTCCAGGTTCCTTGGTGGATGCTTACTTCTCTTTAGATCCATACAATTATCAACAGAATGCAGGAATTCGTTTAGTCGCCAAGAAGTTGATTGTTCACACTAACTGAACGGTTTTGGTGTTCAATTAGGCAAGGTCTTTATCTAATTCTTGTAAGGATGGGAACCTAACATAAAACATTGTTGTATTGTTGATGTATACAATGAATAAGTGTAAGATTTCAATTACTTTATGCCAGCTTATTTATACTTTTCTTGTTAATATCAAGTAACTTTCACAATCTTGGATGTCATGAAGGCAAAAAGGCCCCCTGTTTAATTCACATTACAAATTAATTGAGTAATTACTACATTATACATGATAAAGCTTTTTACCAGAACATTGTTTCAGTTGGGGAGATGATGATGTTGGGGAGATGAATGATTTGGGTAGATGATGAAAGATGAAGGGGTAAAATATAAATGTGTTATAAAAGTATAAATGTGTATGGACTAAAATACCCTCGACTACAAAACAAAAATCAGACTTTGACTTTGTCAAAGGACCAATCTGGCATTTAATGGGCACTGTTTGGACCTGTGGCGATGAAAAGGGCGAGGTTCGTCCCATCGCGATCCTTCGAGCCAAGTTTAGGGACCAACGGTGTATTTTAGTCTAATAATAATAATAATAATAGGGGGATTTTCATATATCCTCACATATACACCTATATTTACATATTTTCCCAAACACAAGTTTTTTATGCATGATGTACAAGCCTGTTAAAACACTGTTTGAGAAAATATGTAAATATGAGTGTGTATATGAGGATATATGTAAATGCCCCATAATAATATGCCCCATAATAATAATAATAATAATAATAATAATAATAATAATAATAATAATAATAAAGTGATGTTTATAATAAAATAATAATAATAATAATAATAATAATAAACTCTTACACAATTTTTTTAAACCCTTATATATACCCACTATACTTATACTTCTATTCTAAAAAAAATAATAATAAAAATAAATAAATAAATAAAAACTCATATACTTCTATTCTCAAAAAAAAAAAAAAAAAAAAAGTCATAACATGACGAGAGTTTTTTGAACTTAATGGGTTTTGAAAATCCTTTCCCTAACCCGAATGACAGATCTTCTTCAAACCCTAACCCTAACCCACTTAATTTTACACCGGAGCAACAACAAAAATTGTATATGATGTGCCGACAAAAATTCCAATAAAACCCACCTCAATTCGAGCAACAAACACAATCACCATCACAAACACAATCCTCACAATGTCAAGTCGACCCCCGAAGCTACGTCTCCTCGAAAACACAAATGTGGGGGTAAACGTATGGCAAAAAAAATCCAAAGTCCCCGAGGCGTATGATGAAAGGAATCCCGACGTGAGTGGTACTACGTTACGTTGGACACATGAGGAGGAACTATTACTTGCCAAGTGTTACGTGACCGTTTCCGAGGATTGAATGGTTGGAGTTTCTCAAAAGTGCACCATGTTTTGGTATCGGGTTATAAACAAGTTCAACAAGAAAAATGTTCAACTTCGTAACAAGGATATGCTAATAAGTAAGTGGCATACGGTGAACTGAAATTGCCAAAAGTTTCAAGCGGTTTACAAACGTGATAAACGTTTGAAAAAAAGTGGTAAAAGTGAACTGGATAATAAGAAACGTGCTAGACAAATGTATCGTGACGAGCATAAAGGTGTTTTGTTTGGTCAAGAGGAAGCGTGGGAATTTTGAGGGCGTGTCCAAAATGGGACGTGCCAAAGCCGATTGACTTAACCAGAGACGTCCCCGGTGAAAGCAACCAAGAGCTATTCGGTGATGATGAATGACCACGTCCGGCCGGTAAACCACGAGCCCGAAAAAAACAAAAACCCGATACCACAACTAGCACCGGGGGAAGTGCGTCAAGCAATTTGGAAGCTATGTCATCCGAGATTCGACTTATACGGGGAAGCGGCCCAAGCGGAGTACGAGGCGGCTAAAGAGAAAGACCAGAAGATAATGCGTTTGAAAGAATTTAAATTTCTCGGTATTAATATGAAGGAGATGGATCCGACCGCTGTGTATTGGATCAATTTGGAGAAGCAGAAAGTCGCCGAAAAATATAATTTGCCACCACCCCCAACTGGTATAGTTTTATTTTATTTACTTGTAGTGGTTTTTCCATTTCGTAATTTTTTTTCGTAATTTTTTTAGATGTATTTTTTTTTTTTTTTTTTTTTTTTCGTTTTGTAATATTTAATTTTATTAATGAAGTATTTAATTGTTTAATGAATGAAATTGTTGAGGGTATAATTTGTAAATTGTGATTTAAAAAAGAAGTAAGTTATTATTTAGTGTTATGATAAAATGTGATTTTTTGATATTATGTTATTTGATGCTGAAATAATGTAGCGCTGACGTGACAAAGTTTTTGGTGTTATTCCATGTTACGACTCCCACCCCATGGAAGACTCAAAATCTTTTTATAAAGTACAAAAGTGCTCGTTCCAATAAACAATCACAAAACACCTAAACACATAAAGACTCAAACCAAAACATCCCTTTAAAAACTGAAAACTCCTTTTCACTTCTCCAACAAATAAAACCATACTTTTTATACTTTTCTTGAAAAATGGGAAACCAAAACAGAACCAATGGCGGTGGCTCCGGCGGTGTTCACTCACAACCACCATCATTTCAGTTTAATCTAGGCCTTAACAATGAACCATCATCATACCCTTATAAAAAAGCTAACTATAGTTCTTACCCATATCAAATTTATGCTAATAGTAACCAAATCCCTACTGGGTTATGTTCAAAATCATCTACAGGTGCATAAATTTATTTATTTTTAGTTTTTATCTTTTTACAAGTTTTTATACTTAAAGATTTTTAGGAAAAAAAAATGTTGCACTTGTTTAATGGTTAAATCCTATATGGGTTATGTACAAAATATGTTACAGGTTTATAAAGTTTTTAATTTTTTAATTTTTATGTATTTTCCCATTTTATTTTTTTATTTTTTTATAAATTTGATTAAAGATTGATTAATTTTTTAAAAAAAATGTTGCACTTGTTTAATAGTCAAATCCCAACTGGGTTATGTTTAAAATATATTACAGATGAATAAAGTGTAGAAAGTTTTTATTTTTATGTATTTTCCCATTTTATTTTTTATAAATTTGATTTAAGATTGATTAAATTTTTTTAAAAATGTTGCACTTGTTTAATAATCAAATCCCAACTGGGTTGTGTTTAAAATACATTACAGATTTACAGGTGCAAAAAGTGTTTATTTTTTTATATTTATTTATTTACTTATTTTGTAAATTTTGTTATTGATTTAGAAAATGTTTTTCTTGTTTAATGATTATATCCTATATGGATTATGTTCAAAATATATTACAGGTTCATAAAGTTTTCACTTTTTATTTTATGTATAGTTTTGTTATAATTTTTATTTATTTGTTAAATTTTTTATTAAAGATTTTAAAACAAAATAAAAAGGTTGCACTTGTTTAATAGTCAAATCCCATTTGGGTATGTTCAAAATATATTGCAGGTTCATAAAGTTTGAAACTTCTAAAATTTTGTTGTTATTTGTTTTTTTAGAACTTTTATGTTACAGTATTTAAAGAATGTTTTTTTTTGTGTGTGTGTTGCAGATGGAAAAATGTTGTTTACTGCAACTCAGTGGCAAGAACTTGAGAGACAGACAATGATTTATAAATATATAATGGCTTCAGTTCCTGTTCCACCCCAGCTTTTATACACTCAATCCAACAGTAATATGTCTTTTTTGTACTATGCATACTGTCTGTAAGTTTGGGTAAGGTTATTGAAAAAAGCTATGAAGCACTTTGAGGGAGAAATAAGCATAAGCTCCTCAAATGGAGCTTTTGGAAAATGCATAAGCTTAGCGGAACACCCCCTAAGTATTTTATTTATTATTTATTATTTTTTATTACTATTATTTAAAATTTTGGACCACCAAGGTGGCCTAGTGGTCAATTAAGGTCAAGCGTTAACATATCTTCACTAGAGGTTTTAAGGTTCGAATCTCTCTAGGTAAACATTTTGGGGGTGGCCAGGGAAAGGGTTCATATACCCCGGTTTGGCTGCCCACTTCTAAGTCAAAGATTTGTCCTCCCCCGGGTAACCTGAAGAGGGAAATCCTCATCCGTTTACCCGTATTTAAAAATGGATTAGCTTTCTATTTTTTGTTAAATGTTTGAAGTTTAATGTTAAGGGGGTGTTTTATTGTTAATTAGTTTGTGTTATGATGGAGTAACATGGAGTGTATAGTTGGGTTTTTAAAGATGATTTGGAGTGAAGTAAGCAGTGTTGGATAATTTGGTTGGGGGTTGCTCAATTGCTTAGTAAAAGTTCTTAGGGTTAATTACTTGAAAATGTATGATAGTTGTCACTTTTTGTTATTGTGTGTACTGATTTTTTTTTCTTACTGTGTGTGCTGAACATTCAAATTTCGATTATGTGTGTATTTTGAGACTATTGAGTCATGTAAAATGACCATTTTACCCTTCGAAATTTGAAAAAGTAAGGGTAAAATGGTCACAAAATACACACAATAATTGAAATTTAAAAGTTCATTACATACAATAAGAAAAAAAAAAGTTCAGTACACACAATAATAAAAAGTGGCAAGTATGATACATTTTCAAGCAATTAACCCAGGTTCTTATTAACCTATTGCATTTTGGTGCATTAGATAATCATTTTGTAAGCAATCCTAAATAACCCCTAATGATAATCATACTAACTACATTTGTGTTTTTTGTAGGGATTAATGTGGGTATAAGGTTCGCAAATGGGTCGGACCCAGAGCCATGGAGGTGTAGGAGAACAGATGGGAAGAAATGGAGATGTGCAAAAGAATGTGCTCCGGACCTTAAGTACTGCGAGAAACATTCACACAAAACCAGATCCCGTTCAAGAAAGCCTGTGGAAAGCCAATCCCGCAACACTAAAGATAATCCCACCATTCCCTGTACTGCAAACCAACAAACTAAGTGAGTGTTATCCGTAAATATGTCATGTGGGTCTGTTTTTAAATTGCCTTTACTATTTATTCAAGTGTATATCTCGTAATATATAGGTGCAGCGACTTGTTCATGAAGAATGACTTGTTCCCCTTGTCTCAATCAAACAACCGATTTGAGCAACCACTATCGAAAGGTGAGCAGCTCCTAAAACAAGACTCAAAGGGTAATCATCAGCATAAATCCTACTTATTAGACCAAAACAATCCTTACTTAAACACTACTGGTGATGCTGGTATTGGTGCATGGTCAACAATAGGGAAGTCTGTTGATGATTGTTCTCTTACTTTGTCAATGCAATCTGGTGGGAGCGGAATCGAGTTTGATGATGAGAGCTACCAAATGGCCGTTGGATTGTTAAATGTTGATAGAAATAAGTTTGAAGATGTGTACAAGCCGCAACACCAGTGGGTGAACCAAGATTCCTGGACCAGTTCGGGGTCAACACCCGGTGGACCATTAGGTGAAGCTTTGTGTCTAGGAATTGCTGGGACCACGAACTCGCCGCAAAGTGAGGTGTTTCCTCATCATGGGTATAGCAATAGCACAACTACCAGTGGCTCGTGTGAAGGTGGTGGTGATCACGGATTTAGTTTCATTAGGTGAATTTAGCTTTTGTGAGTCCACTTTTTCATGCTTTTGTTTGCAAACTCACTAATAACCTGTTAGTCTCTTTTTTTATTGAATCATGTTCCGAAGGGGAAGTAAAACATTTAACTTGCTTTGTTACTTTTGGATTTTTGCGTTTATGTAATAGTAAATGACTACTTACCCTGTAGTCCGTAGTGTTATATATCAATGACTAGAAAGCTTACTAATCTTCTGCTGTAGATCATCGAAAAACGCCTATAAGTATTGGGCATCTCTATATCCAATCGTTGATTCCTCCAAAAGTGCTGTTTCTTGAGGTTCTCTTATATATGTATTGGAATGGTTCAGCTTCCATTCTAGTTTGTAAAGCGGCATCAAGTTTTCAAGATTGATGGTAGCTTGCTTCTTTGCGGTCTGAACTCTGATCACACCTTAAAGCGTCGACATCTCCTTCAGCGGCTGTCGTAAATTAAGACTTACTTCGTTTAGTTAATCAGCAAAGTTCATGTCTAACCAGTGAAAATATTGACACCAAGTCAGTTTGTCGCACCATCAAATTACATAAACTCAACACATTACTAAGGCTACCCCCATTACTGACCCTCATTTTCTTGATACTTTAGCTTCCTCTCTACTGCGTCTATAGCCAACCTTTTAGGTACATTAATGCGACCTACATTACAAAAAACATACCTCACAAAATACATTTTAATTAATTAAAACACACACAAACAAGCACAAGACTTCGGTCGAGTTCTCGACCTTGGTCTCCAAAAAACCACTCCCCAACCTTGTATGACCTTTATCCCACAATGGTGATGACCCTCAGTGATCGAGAGAGACCCACATGGTCGACCAATCGATTGAATCTTTCTTCTCGAGGTATGGAAATTCAAGAGATTTCATGTCCGTCATGTCATGGAAGCGTGGAGTCAAATCAACATATATTTTTTGCTTGTGATATTGCTCGTAGCATATGGCATCTCATTCGTGTGTGGTGTGACATATCTATGCCACAATTTGATTCTATCGATGATTGGCGAGAGTGGTTGAGTTCTTGGTCCACATCTTTAGCGAAGAAGCAGCGTATTTTTGTCATTTCCGTGGCTTCTTTATGGGTGATATGGCATTATCGAAATAGTGTCATCTTTAACTCTCAATCTATGAAGAAATGTGATATTTTTGATAACATTCGTTTGTTTTCTTTTTCTTGGATTAAATTTAGAGGGGGCAAGTTTAGTAGTTGGACTCATTGGTTAACTTCTCCTATGTACCTCTAGCTTCTTGTTAGTGTTTTTTTGTTTTATATATATCATGCTTTGGTGTTAAAAAAAAAAAAAAACAAAAAAAAAAACATGGTCGACCAATCAAAATGTATGTTAATGTCAAATGTTCATGTTGGACACTAACCATTTGTGATAGTTTAGCCATTTGAGTAGAGTTCATCACCGACCTAATTCACCGACCTAATTACAGAGATTGTCCAACTGAAACATTGACACTTAACAAGTAATGCGTCTAATGAGTGTCTCAGTTGCGTTGGCGATGCCAGAGGGTGGGTATATACAAACAAGTGTAGATCAAATAGAAATTTTGCTCTCTTTTAAAAAGTTGGGCCATTTACATATATCCCCACATACACACTAATATTTACATATTTCCTCAAACAGTGCTTTAACAGGCTTGTACATTATGCATAAAAAACTTGTTTTTTTCCTCATATTTACATATTTTCCCAAAGAGTGTTCCTTCTTTCTCCTTTCATTTTTTCCATTCGAGTCACGTATCATGAACATATATTGATGAACTTTCAGACTATGATTTCGACTATGATTTCATAAAAAGTGTAGATTGGCGAGAATACCCTGACTCGGGTGTCTTTTGGCACCAGCCATTGTCCACCCCACAAAAAATAGCTCCGGCAACTCTCCTAACCTAGTGGGGCACCAACTGGAGTTAGACGTGCACAAATCAGTTAACCGGTTCGGTTTGACGGCCGGTCAAACCCGAACCGGTTTGGGTCAACGCGAAAAAAAACCGGTCGGGCCGGTTAACCGGTTCGGTTCCGAACCGGATGTGAAGACTGAAAAACCCAACCGATCCAAACCGGTTTGGGACCGGTCTAGACCGGTTTTGACCGGTTCTAGTATTTTTTTTCGTCGTCGTTTGTCATCGTTTTCTTGTTTCGTGTATTAATAAACTAGAACTTTTATTTAATAGAACGGCGAATACATGATACATCGCACATTACACATAAACTTAAAACATAACACATAATAACATAAACATAAAACATCGATAACTTGATAAGCTACTCAACATCGACTCGAGGTCTCGAATCAGGCATCAACTGCAGGTGCATGGCGGCAATACTTCTGTGTGAGAGCCCTCAACGCCGCGTTGGAAGTGGGTTTGAAGAAACATAAACAATGCTTACATTGAGCCTTTCGCATGTCATCCGACATTTCGACTTAGTGGTAGTGAGCCCAAACATTTGGTACACGGTCTACCGGTAAATAACGAACAATCACCGGTGGCGGGGGTGGCGGAGGTGGTGCAGGATCAGCATCAGCCATAGTAAAAATGTGAAATGCTTCCGATTTTTATTTTTTAGAGTTTATTTTAATTGTATAAAAGTTGCAAAGAAATAAAAACACAATTTATCTATTTATACTAGTCTTACAATGGCAAACTTGTAAATATAAAAAAAAAATCAAAATTTGAAAGTTTACCCGCCTTCCCACTCAAAAAAATTCAAAATTTGAAATTTTAAAATTTTAATTTTGGACCGGTTTTAACCGGTTGAGAATTCAAAAAATTCATTTGGCGCCGTTTCAAAATTTTGAATTTTTAAAAATTAGTAACCGGTTTGGGACCCGGTTAACCGGTTTCATTTTGAAAAAATTTTTGCCGCCAAGTCCAAAATTCAAAATTTTGAAATATATAACCGGTTAACAGATTTTTTTTTTTTTTTTTTTTTTTTTTCGTTTTTCAACATTTAAACAAACTTACAATGAATAAACTTCAACTTTTATTTATAACGTCGGAAATACATAAACTGAAAGAAAATACATAAACTTAAAGGAAATACATCAAAGGAAATACATGCATAAACTTAAAACATAATACGTAAGCATAAAAGTCCTAATAGTCTTCATCGGATCCCCTAGCTTCTTGAGCAGCTGCATCTTGTCTTATTTCTTCATCGGAAAGCATCTCGATTTCACCCGTTTGTGCCTCTTCCTCGTAGACCTCCCCTTCGAAGTCTTCGGCATTTTCAAGATTAGTTTTATCTTGCACTCGCTTCATTGCGTCCAAGTGATCTTTCAAACCCATACACATCTCCAAAGAGGCCGGTGTGAGTCTTGATCTCAGATTTGATAAAACCCTTCCACTTGTTGAAAAAGCGGATTCAGAAGCTACCGAAGTAGCTTATACACTTGGTACATCACGAGTCATTCGGGATAGAACGGGAAACATTGTTTCCTTTGCTTTCCAAAACGCCAACACATCAAAGTTTTCAACTTGTTCGGTCGGAATATGTGAGATAAAATCGGTTGTGGTATATCTTTCATATTCACTGTTCGCTAAACGATCATTTCTTAACCGTTTGTTGGGATTATCTCTTATCTTTTTATGCAAAGCAAGTATCGGATTCCCTCTAAAACCCCTTGATGATGATGAAGAAGACTCAGTCACAGTAGGAGGTGTGTAACACCCCCAAATCTCGGTACATCGGAAGACTTAATCAAGTTTTCGGGGCATTAATTTTTGGATTGGTATCGCACACAAGTATAGTAAAAGATAATTATTTAGCCATTCAAAACCAATCCCAAATTTAAATATTCAAAACATTTAATCCAAAAGTATAAATATTAGGCCCAAGACATAGTTTAATAAAATAGGTCCCCATAGTTTATCAGAGTCAGAAATGATCCTTGAACCCCGCCTTCTTGCCAAGCTTCCCCCAATCACGTATTTCAAACACCTCTCAAATACCTGAGAAATCATGCTAAAAGGTCAGCTTACGCTGGTGAGTTCATAGGTTTAAGTTCAACAAAATCATAGTGGACCTGTAAGAGTTGATTTGCTATGCAAGACCTAGATAGATAAATACCGTTTCACACACTGATCCTATCCAGATCTCCAATCATATCCCGCATCTAGGGATTACTCGGGCCCCGCGACTCTAGTCCAGCACTGTCGTGGCAACCTCTAGAACAGTTGCCAACCCCGGACTAGGTCGGTGTAGAAGTCTGTTCTTAGCTAGGCACGGTTAAACCTAGACTAAGGCAACAACTACCGCACATCTATCTAAACAGTCAAGCATATAAGCAAATCCAAATAGTTTTCACGGTCCGAAAACAGTAGCATGATTCTCACCCCAAAATAGTTCAAAACGTAGTTAAAACGTAGATAAAAGTGGGGCTATGAAACTCACCTCAAGCAATCAACGCACAAATAAACACTAGCAGAAGATAACGGTATCACGGCACAACAACTATCGACTCGGCACAACCTATTAATGTAGACCAAACTTAATATATATATTCCTCGAAATCAACGTTATCTACCCCAATGTATTCCATTTCGTTAGTTCCAAAAATGTCTCGTTTCACCATTTAATCCTAGTGTTTGGTATTCCTCATGTGGGTGTATCGACTCAATATGATGCTATGAATGCACTCAAACAACCAATATATAACTCAATGCAACATAATGAGACCTCTAAACGATAAACTCCATAGTCCAATAAGTTTCGGAATAAATAGTAGACCTTATCGAATTCTTCAACTCGATAAACTCATTTATTTACTCGTGTCGCTTATTATCCCATAAATCAATCGTATCCTAAAGAGTTATAAGGATAATTCACCCATTAATAAGGTTACCCAACGTACCTAGCGGGCTCTTATTAGATTCGTCAACCTAATAAGTCCGCTACCCACGTGGATCAACACTATTAACGTTAGGTTATCCGTAACCCATGCACATAACGTAAGTAAATAAATGCTTAACTAATATTAAATGTCCACAATTGACATTTATTGATAAACGTGTACTCGAAACATTAATTACTTATTCATTACAAAACATTTCCAATTTAGTCGTTAGTTTCTGTTTAAAAATAGTAAATAACAAGATAAGTTTTGTTATCGATATTTTTGGTACAAAAGCCCATTTATTATTTACATTTCATAGTTCTATTAGCATTTTCATGTATAAATATATATTTCGTCAAATTCCAATATTAATCTCATATCGTTATTCGTTTCGAGTCCACAAGCACGAGTCATAACTTCTCGGCTTTTAATCAATCAATAGTCCAAATTATACTAAAGTCCATGTTACGGCTTTGTCGGAGTCAACTATTGACTAAAAAGTCAAAGTAACGCCGACGTAGCTCAAAGTCAACAATATATATATCAAGTCCAATGTAAAAGTCATAATAGCGCAATTCAATCCCAAACCAACTCAAAACAATCTCGCCAACCAATCAATCAATCAAATATACCCGAAACCAATGTTATGACCCTAATGGTCATGACACGGTCGCGGTTAAGACCACGTGAACCAAACAAGCTCTAGAAGCTTTTCGGCTCCACGCGTCTCATCCAAACCTCAACTACATCAACCAACAAGCTACCAAATCGACCCGACCCGGACCCGTGGCCCAAGTGGGTCACGTACGCAAGCCAAGGGCCACGTACGTGCCCTATGTGGCTCGTACACCCTTCCAAACCAATCAAACATCACCCAAATCCATTCCACAACATCAAAATCCAATCATTCAAGCTCCAATCACTAACCAAACACAAAACCCATCATCTATCATGACCAAAAATATGAAACTAAACCTAAAATGCATAAACCCATCAAATTGATACACTACACACTTACCAAACACTAATTACTTATTTATTTAGACACTAATTAGACTTAATTTCATGTTCCACCCAAAAGCCCCAAATTTCATTATAGGGTCGAAACCCTAGAATGCAATTCGTGGCTTATTATTGCCCAAACAAGCTCTAATCTTGTTCCATTTACCTTATTCAAACACCAATTGCAAAACCCATTTGAAACCCTAAAAATCCGAATCTTAATCTTTAAATTTGAGGGTGTTAATGAAGGTTTTAGTATGAGTATTATGTATGGATGGAAAGAGGATGAAAAGATCTTCGATATGGTGGTGGAGGTGAGGGGTGACGCGCCGAAATTAGGCCGGAGATGGGCGGAATAGTGGCGGCCGGTTATGGTGCTATTAGGGTTAGGGTTTTGTTGAGGAGAGAGAGAATGTAGAGAGAGAAAGAGGGTTGTGTGTGTGTTTTAGAGAGAGAAATCAAAGAGTGAAATGAAGGTATGAGGGGGTATTTAAGGTTGGGAGCTAGGGACTTAAAACTAAAAGAGATGGGAGGAGGGGACGCCGGCTAGGGGTGAAATAGAGGGGCCCAAGGCGTCATTTTTCGTAAACTATCCCGTTTACCCATTCTCGAGCTCATATATTATCCGCCGAGTGTCCCACAACGTTCATTCAACTTTCTAACATCGTTATTTACTTTTTTCCACGAGTTTTGACTATTTATTTGTCAATTTTCGAGTTACGGTCTAAAAGTTACAATATTTCTCGTTTTAGGCTTTTCTAGTGCCGAATCGAATAGTGCCTACCAAATAGAGTTAAAACTCATACGATAACTCATTTAATAATGAAATAAACCGTAAAAACCCATAGACGATATAAAATCAAGTCATGGTTTATAAAAATAGTGATAAAGGCAAAACTCGGTTTAGTTTAACGTTATGCGGTTACCTAAAATAGACTCCCTAAATTGCCAGTTGTCACAACCTCCCAGCCTTAGAAGAAACCCGTCCCAGGTTTCACTCCGAGTTGCTTGATGTCATGAAAAGTTTAGGATACTTCCTACGGAAAACGTCCTCACGTTCCCAAGTGAACTCCGGTCCATGCCGGGAGTTCCAACGAACCTTAATAATCGGAATACGGCTATTCTTCAGCCTTTTGATCTCACGGTCCATAATCTCAATCGGTTCCTCAACAAAATTCAATTTCTCATCAATACGAATATCTCTTAAGGGCACAACTATGTTTTCCTCCGAAAGACATTTCTTAAGATTACTAACATGAAAGACATTGTGTACACTATTCAGTTCCGATGGTAGCTCCAGGCGGTATGCTACCGGTCCGATTCTTTCCAGGATTAGAAAGGGACCAATATATCGGGGATTGAGTTTTCCACGCTTTCCAAAACGAATCACTCCTTTCCAAGGAGAAACTTTCAACATAACACGATCTCCAACCTGAAATTCTAAATGTTTACATCTCTTATCGGCATAACTCTTTTGTCTATCACGAGCGGTTTGCAACCGGTGACGAATCTGAACTATCTTCTCAGTGGTTTCTAGGACAAGTTCGGGACCTGTAAGTTGACTCTCGCCAACTTCAGCCCAACAAACAGGAGAACGACATTTTCGGCCATACAGTGCCTCAAATGGGGCGGCCTTAATGCTAGAGTGATAACTATTGTTTTAAGAGAATTCGGCCAAAGGGAGATGGCTCTCCCAGCCTTTGCCGAAATCAATAACGCATGCTTTAAGCATGTCTTCTAAAGTCTGAATGGTTCTCTCGCTTTGACCATCGGTCTGTGGATGGTAAGCAGTACTCATATCTAAATTCGTTCCTAATGCTGACTGTAACGACTTCCAAAAGTGGGATGTAAAACGACTATCCCTATCGGAAATGATAGATATCGGTACTCCATGATGCGATACTATCTCCTTAAGATACAATCGAGCAAGCTTATCAAGACTATCGGTTTCACTAATAGCTAAGAAGTGAGCAGACTTAGTTAAACGATCAACTATTACCCATATAGCGTAATTCCCGCTAACTGTTCTCGGTAATTTAGTGATAAAGTCCATGGTTATTTGCTCCCATTTCCATTCCGGGAGTTCGGGTTGAACTAAGAGTCCTGATGGTTTCTGATGTTCGGCCTTAACTTTAGAACAAGTCAGGCACCAACTGACATACTGAGCTATATCGGCTTTCATATTGGGCCACCAATAAAGTTTCTTAAGATCCTGATACATCTTATCGGCTCCGGGATGAATAGAGTATTTTGATTTATGCGACTCGTGCATAATCAATTCACGGATTCCACCATAAAATGGTGATAAGGTTTTAAAAGGTACCATTTTGAGGGGTCGTTTAAGTCCTTATTTGATCACTTTTGTATCCGTTATTGCTTAATATCGTTCCTTTTCACTTTTTAGGTCTCGTGAAGGCAAAATGCTGGAATGGCACTTATTTGGACGAAAAGGCGCGAATATATGAAGAAAATGGCCAAAGTCAAAATCGAGACACTCACAGTTGCTGAAAGTAGAAGGCGACGGCGTCAGGTGCTATTGGCGACGCCGGCCCAAAATTATTGAGACGATCCAGAACCCAAAACTCGTATTTTCAAGTGACGACGTCCAGTTATGGAAGAGTAGGCCGTCGCTACTCAGACGGCCTAGATGCAATCCAGACGACGTCAGAAGCTGAAGAGGACGGCGTCACGGACATAAGGTGACGCCGTCGCAAGGTTAACGTGGCCAAGACGAAACCCTAATGGCGGCGACACGACGGCGTCACTAAACTTAAGGTGACGCCGTCGCAATTGTAATCTTATATATAGAATCCGAATTTTTCAGTCTTTGTGTGGAGAGTCTTTGGAGTAAAAACCTAAAACCGAACCTAAGGTGTCTTGTACAGTATTTTAGGGTTTTAAACCCTATCTTACATCAAGATAAGTCTTTACTTCATTAATTCAATTATGTCTTTGATTATTTGTGTGTATGCTTGCATGTTCTCCATGTCCGGCTAATTTATTTGTGTGTTTGCTTAGGAAGTATAAAACTTAATTATTGAATATTGATTGGTTGTTTCTTATCTTAGTTGATTAATGATCTAGTAATGCGATAGGTCATTCGTTGTGTACTTAATGCTTGATTCATCTTTGTGAACCTTAGAGTATAATTAACTGAGTAATTGTAGGCTAAACCATCCAAAGAGCGCCTTAGAGTAGGAGTTTATAATCTCTAGTGGGTTTGTAGACAAGACCCTTTGGTAAGTTCGAAGAGTTAGGGAGAAACGCATACCCTACAACTTTAGACACACAACGCAACTAGGAATAAGACGTGACACTCAACCATCAATAGGAGATAATTAAGGAGTAATACAAACTAAGTAAACACATCTTTAAACTATCAAACGAGCACACATTAATTAGACATAGACTCCCACAACCTTAGTTTAGATAATTAGATAATAGTAGAGTAATCGGTAGAAATACCAAACCCCCAAATCCAATACCCGAGATTCGTACCTTTCCATTTTCATAAAATATAAAAAAGATAAAAAATAATCTTCCTCAACCTTAACCTTAGCGTAGTAACTCCTTACTAGAATTCCTATTCCCCTAGAGAACGATATCAATACCCGTGGCTTACCCTAATTACTACACTACAACGATTAGGTTCACTGCCTAGGGTGTTATAAAACTTGCTCGAAGAAAAGGAAGTTCCTTTGACCCCGAACGACGCGTGTAGCGTTATCAAGTTTTTGGCGCCGCTGCCGGGGAATAGAATAGCTAGTTAGTAGTCAACCTCGTTTAGGTTTCTTTGCTTGATTCCTATCAAGTAAACTTTTTTCTTATTTTTAGATTTCTCTTAGTCTATCCCCCTTCTTCGTAACCTTTGTTCGTAACCCCATCACTCTTCATCATGGAGAATGATAACCAACCACCACTTAATAACCCAACAAAAAAAATTTCAATGTCACTCAAAACCCAACCCAATAACCAACACAACCGTCGAAGCCGATATGTGAGTAGAAACACCGACCTTCAGGATTTGCAGAAAATATTCGATAGTACAATTAGGGAAGCTGTTGAGAAAGTAGTCAGCGCTGCTATAGTTGGCTCTATGATTAGCAGTAATTCGAAAAATGGCATGATAAACAACAACGTGGATGTGGAAAATAGTGCTTACTTCAATCTTTACCCCACTAAGGAAGAGGTTGCATACCATCAATACATAATCGATAATCTACGATCACCTATCATTAGGATATGCCCAAAGATTAGGAGAGGAAATCCCTGGAACCTAAAAATCCCTTGTATGATCGGATATAGGAATGTCGACCACGCTTACATAGATACGGAATCCCCCATCAATGTGATGTCATCTGCTGTCTACAATGATATTATGAATGAGCGACTCAATATTAGGAGAGACCCTAAGTATCCGGGAGGAGTTTGCAACTTTGTGGGAAGAGTCAAGGACGTGCATGTCTTTATAGGAAATTTCACCTACCTAGTTGATTTTATGATCCTAGAAGATATAGGATGCGTAATTGACTATAGCTTATCCCAAGTAGTGCTAGGGAAACCGTTTGTTGAAACATCTAGAATGAGCCATAACAAGCATGATGGAACGGTTAGGTTCAAGGAAGGAACCGATGAGATCACCTATAGGATGCCTTGGAAAACAATTGAGTATGGCCACTTGTCCATTTATGATCGAGACAACATCAAAGCTTTTGAGGACAAAAGCAAGGAAGATGTTGAAAAAGGTTATAAATTTATGTGGGAAAGAATGAGGCATTATTATAAGGATTGCTTAACTCTAGGGCCTAGGTATAGAGTCGATGAAGATTTTGTCAACATGATAGAATTCTCATTGAGGATGCGTGAGGCAACGTAGGAGCACGACTACGAGTCTAGCTACAAGACTCTTAAATAAAGAAAAGCGCTTCGTGGGAGGCAACCCATGCTTAATTGTTTGCTTGTTAGTGTCATATATCTTTTATTAATTGTTTATCCTCATGTTTAAATTTGTGAAAATGCTTTATTTTGTTTTTAACCTCGTCTTAATTGCATATAAAGGTATTTTACATAAGGGATAAGTGTAGGGAGGATTACACACGTTTTCAAAAGAAATGTAAACATGAGAATAACAATTAACTAAAAGATATTTATGTTTGTTTGTTCGAGTCAAATGCTTGTATCGAGTCATAATGGATGTTTATGCAGAAATTTTTCCAGATTCTAAAGATGTAAATTTTCCAGAATTTTTTTCAGAAAATCGCAGACCAGTTTTTGTCAGGATAACCTGACGGCGTCAGGATTGCAACCTGACGGCGTCAGGAAGGAGTAAAAACATCAGATTACTTTTTCTCGTTTTCTGAGCTACTTATAAATTTTTGGAATTTTCCAGGTCTTAATTTTCTTAGAAATTCTGTAAACATCCATTCCACAAGCATTATATCCTAGTTTAAATCGAGTCTTATATATATTATTACCGCCGATTTTACGCGAAGGTTTCGTTTGTTTTCTTCAAGTGTGCAGGTTTAGTTTGTCAAGAAGAAGTTACATAAGATTGGAAGGAGCTTTTCACGCAATAATTCTTCTTGGAAAAGATTTAACCACCACTTTACACGGATCATACCGAGCTAATCAGGGGAGTATTAGTTTCTTTCGTTTTTAATTACCTTCCATTATCATAACTTTGATACTTTCGGGGAACATTGGGGACAATGTTCAGTTTAAGTGTAGGGAGGGAAAATAAAACGGGAACTTTGAAACTATGCTTATCCTTGACTATTTGCTTTGTCCAATTGTGATTGTGTAATAAAGCATGAGAAAATGTCGGTTAGGGTAATTTTGGCACCAAATTTAAAATTTTTCATGACATATAGGAGTGGGCCATTAGTCTTAACAAAAGCGTCTCATGGATAGGAAGTTGCATGACTAGCACAAAACCCTTTACCACCCAAATTCCACCAAAATGTGAGGATCGCCCTTAGATTAGTAGGAATTAAAGCATCCATCTTTAATGCTTAGAGTGTGAACCGGTAGTATAATAGATTCTAGAACTTGTTTTGTGATGCATTCCGAGATCGCAAGTGAGGCTACACTTGTGTAGTTAGGAATAACTAAATGATAAGAGGCATTAGGATAACCCTTGTTTGATACCTGTAATATAATTACTTCTTCCACTTCGGTTGAGTAATTCCCCCACACCCTTTGCGTTGTACTCATCTTTAGTACACGATACCCCTAGTTAACCCCTCAGAGCCTATCCTTTTCGCGGTTCTCGTGATGTTTCAGTTTTTCCGGAATATCAATGAAGAGCATTGTTTACACCCCACCCCCAAATATACACCCAAATCGCCTTAGCCTACCCCTTATGCACTCACTTTTAGTGCAAATGTTTGTTATCACCCTAAACCCTTAGTTCAATTATCTAGTTGCTTGCATAAGTTGCTAAGTCGAGTCATATCCTTTGTATACAGTTTTGGGATGATTGGGATTCATGGGAAAAGTTAAAGTTTATGAAATGACGGGAAGGGAACGTTAAATTCAAATTCCCTTTGTTTGAGTAATAATGTACCCCAAGTGTTTTGATCTTTTCAATTCGGGTCAAATTAGTGTTAGAGTAATAAAAACTCAAGTGTAGGGATGTGCCTTTAAATCCCTAGTATTTTGATGTTATCGTAGAGGATGGTAGAGTAAAAGTGTATGAGAAAAAAAAAATCGAAAAAAAATAGAAAAAGAGAAAAAGAAAAAAAAATAGAGTGATAAAAAAAAAAAAAAAAAAAAAAAACCGTACGGGCTACCATCCTACATCTATCTTTTAAATTTATGTTTGTTTATTTCAGTTATCTAGAGTTTAGAGTGTCGAGTCTTGGCTTAGCAACGCCATTCTTCATATGCAGTTAACATAGAGATTTTTGACTTACCACCACTAAATAGCCTATCCCACCAAACCCTTGTTTCCCTACCATAAGCCTAACGTTACAACCCTTTAAAGACCTCTTTGATAGTCTTTCCTAGGTGCTTACGCCAAAGCGATGGAGGTTTGATCTATTCTCAAGCCTATGGTAATCTATGTACTAGGACCGGTTAATGAGTGTTTATCTTCCATTTCCTATATTGTTATATTTCATATATACACCCGAGAGAGATGTGAGTATCCAAACACCCCATGTGAGGTGCTAGTATGTAATTTCCGTGCTTGTTATGACTTTTGCGGGGCTTATATGTGTTGTGGACCGTTTTGAATTAATGCTTCATGACCCCTAACTTATAAATTAATTGGCTAAAAGCACATTTGCTTGAGGACAAGCAAATAACAAGTGTAGGGATATTTGATAAGGTTTTAAAAGGTACCATTTTGAGGGGTCGTTTAAGTCCTTATTTGATCACTTTTGTATCCGTTATTGCTTAATATCGTTCCTTTTCACTTTTTAGGTCTCGTGAAGGCAAAATGCTGGAATGGCACTTATTTGGACGAAAAGGCGCGAATATATGAAGAAAATGGCCAAAGTCAAAATCGAGACACTCACAGTTGCTGAAAGTAGAAGGCGACGGCGTCAGGTGCTATTGGCGACGCCGTCCCAAAATTATTGAGACGATCCAGAACCCAAAACTCGTATTTTCAAGTGACGACGTCCAGTTATGGAAGAGTAGGCCGTCGCTACTCAGACGGCCTAGATGCAATCCAGACGACATCAGAAGCTGAAGAGGACGGCGTCACGGACATAAGGTGACACCGTCGCAAGGTTAACGTGGCCAAGACGAAACCCTAATGGCGGCGACACGACGACGTCACTAAACATAAGGTGACGCCATCGCAATTGTAATCTTATATATAGAATCCGAATTTTTCAGTCTTTGTGTGGAGAGTCTTTGGAGTAAAAACCTAAAACCGAACCTAAGGTGTCTTGTACAGTATTTTAGGGTTTTAAACCCTATCTTACATCAAGATAAGTCTTTACTTCATTAATTCAATTATGTCTTTGATTATTTGTGTGTATGCTTGCATGTTCTCCATGTCCGGCTAATTTATTTGTGTGTTTGCTTAGGAAGTATGAAACTTAATTATTGAATATTGATTGGTTGTTTCTTATCTTAGTTGATTAATGATCTAGTAATGCGATAGGTCATTCGTTGTGTACTTAATGCTTGATTCATCTTTGTGAACCTTAGAGTATAATTACCTGAGTAATTGTAGGCTAAACCATCCAAAGAGCGCCTTAGAGTAGGAGTTTATAATCTCTAGTGGGTTTGTAGACAAGACCCTTTGGTAAGTTCGAAGAGTTAGGGAGAAACGCATACCCTACAACTTTAGACACACAACGCAACTAGGAATAAGACGTGACACTCAACCATCAATAGGAGATAATTAAGGAGTAATACAAACTAAGTAAACACATCTTTAAACTATCATACGAGCACACATTAATTAGACATAGACTCCCACAACCTTAGTTTAGATAATTAGATAATAGTAGAGTAATCGGTAGAAATACCAAACCCCCAAATCTAATACCCGAGATTCGTACCTTTCCATTTTCATAAAATATAAAAAAGATAAAAAATAATCTTCCTCAACCTTAACCTTAGCGTAGTAACTCCTTACTAGCATTCCTATTCCCCTAGAGAACGATATCAATACCCGTGGCTTACCCTAATTACTACACTACAACGATTAGGTTCACTGCCTAGGGTGTTATAAAACTTGCTCGAAGAAAAGGAAGTTCCTTTGACCCCGAACGACGCGTGTAGCGTTATCAAATGGTATCCAGCTTCTGTCTTTGAAGCATAATGTTCCGTCGGAACGCTTCAAGAAGCCGTTTTCACTTTCTACCATTCCATGAAGATTCTCATAAGGACGGTTCTCTTCCGTCAATGCCTCTGCTTGTGCGGCTAAAATTTGAGATGTTAAGGGCGAAACAATGGTCATTCCTAATGATCTAACAAGTAGGGGTGGAATGTCCTCCTTACGACTAAGTGCATCAGCCACAACATTAGCCTTACCAGGATGATAACGAATCTCACAGTCGTAATCACTAAGCAATTCCAACCAACGACGTTGTCTCATGTTCAGTTCCTTCTGATCTAAGATATGCTTCAAACTCTTATGGTCGGTAAATACTACACACTTGGTTCCATACAGATAATGTCTCCAGATCCTAAGAGCAAACACTACAGCACCTAACTCAAGGTCATGGGTGGTGTAGTTTTTCTCATGCTTCTTAAGTTGTCGGGATGCATAAGCAATCACCTTCTTACGTTGCATCAAAACAGCACCTAAGCCTTTATGCGAAGCGTCGCAGTACACGACAAAGTCTTCGCTTCCTTCAGGCAAAGCTAGGATGGGCGCACTACACAACTTCTCCTTCAGAAGTTGGAATGCTTCTTATTCCTTTTCTCCCCATTCATACTTAACATCCTTCTGTGTTAGTTTGGTCAGCGGCTTAGCTATCTTGGAAAATCCCTCAATGAATCTCCTATAATAGCCTGCTAACCCTAGAAACTGTCGAATTTCTGATGGGTTCTTAGGAGCTGCCCATTCCTTAATGGCCTTAATCTTAACTGGGTCAACATGAACACCTCGACTATCTATTACATGACCTAAGAATTGCACGGACGAAATCCAAAATTCACACTTAGAGAATTTGGCATACAGCTTCTCCTCTCTCAGCAATCCTAAAATGAGCCTCAAATGCTCTTCGTGCTCCTCATTACTCTTAGAGTATATCAAGATGTCGTCTATGAATACTATCACAAACTTATCCAAGTATGGTTTACACACTCGGTTCATGAGATCCATGAAAATTGCTGGCGCGTTGGTCAAACCAAACGACATCACTTGGAATTCATAGTGTCCATAACGAGTTCTAAACGCAGTCTTAGGGATATCCTCCTCTCGAACTCTAAGCTGGTGATAACCAGATCGTAAATCGATCTTAGAAAAGACACTAGCTCCTTGGAGTTGGTCGAATAGATCATCTATTCTAGGTAACGGATATCGGTTCTTCACTGTTAACTTATTCAATTCCCTATAATCGATACACATCCAAAATGATCCATCCTTCTTCTTCACAAACAACACTGGTGCTCCCCACGGTGATGAACTTGGTCGAATGAATCCCTTCTCCGATAATTCTGCCAACTGTTTAGACAGTTCCTCCAATTCTCTTGGAGCAAGTCGATAAGGTGCCCGGGCTACGGGTGCCGCACCGGGTATCAACTCTATTTGGAATTCCACTTGTCGGACAGGTGGAATCCCTGGCAGATCGTCGGGAAACACGTCCGAAAATTCTCTAACAACGGTTACATCGTTAAGGTGTCTTTCACTCTTCTCCTCACTTTTCTTTTCAGAAATTCGAGCCAAGAAAAGACAACCTCCTCTATCGATGTACTTCTGGGCCTTAATACAGGAGATGATGCTCAACTGGGAGGGACTTCCACAGTCGCTCCGATCTCCTTGTATGCTCAGAATTTTCCGCCATACGGCAAAAGCACAATCTTCTCATCACAAATGATGTGTGCACCGTCTTCGACAACCAATCCATTCCGATAATGACGTCAAAACTTCCTAAGGTAACCGGCAATAGGTCTATACTGAACGGGCGGTCTAGGTAACTTAAGGTACAACCTCGAACTACGGTGTCTATCTTCTCTCTATTACCATTCGCTAATTCCACATCGTAACTAAACCCTAGAGGTGTTTGGGAGATTCCTAGTAATGGTATAAAATTGGTGGATACGAAACTCATATCTGCACCAGTATCAAACAGTATGGAAGCATAGTGATTATTGAGAAGGAACGTACCCGTAACTACGTTAGGGTCCTCGCCAGCTTCCTTCCCAATATCGTAAACACACGCTGTTCCCATGTCTCTCTGATGATTCTTAGCACCATGGTTTCCCTGGTTTTACACAACCTCACACTTCACAGGGTTTAAGCCATTACCTCCTACACCTCGGTTAGCAAATCCTCCTACATTACCGGGATTTCCTCTCATCCACGGCTCTCGGCACTCATTCTTAAAGTGTCCTTTCTTTCCACATCCAAAACAGGTGACAGTGGCCTTCCAGTCCGCTCCTTGTGCAGTTTGTGCTGCAGCAAGTGGTCGGGACCTACAGTCTTTGGCCAAGTGTCCTACCTTAGAGCACTTCCTACACACATTCGGGCACAGTCCATGGTGGTGTCGGTTACAACGACCACACACATGCTTACTACCTTCATAATCTTTCCTACCTCCATTTCCTATGGCGAACACTCTGGCTGTCTCGTGCCGTTTGTTGCCATTCCATTTAACAACTTCATTCCTCTTCCTCTTATCACTCCTATCATTCTTACTCTTGTTTCCTACTTCTAGCACATAAGAGTCCATCAAACGCTGAGCCACAGCAATTGCCTTATGCAAATTAACTGGCTTGGCAGCGATGACATCATTTCGAGTAGCCAAAGGCAATCCATCGGTATACCTCTCAATCTTAAGTTCTTCGGTGCGAACCATTTCAGGGCAAAGCAATGATAACTCTTGGAAACGACGAGTATAAGTCGCCATGTCAGTACCCTTAACCTTATGGTTCCAGAACTCACTCTCTAACTTCTTAACTTCATTCCTAGGACAGTAAGTCTTAATCAGGAGAGCCTTAAACTGAGTCCAAGTCATACTATAAGCTACATCAATTCCTACTGATATGTGGTAGTTGTTCCACCAGGTCAACGCCTCGTCCTTCAAGGTGAATGTTGCATACTTAACCTTACAATCCTAATCACAGTTACTCACAGCAAACACAGATTCAGTTTTCTCCAACCACCTAGTCAGGTAAACTACTCCCCCAGTTCCTCCAAACTCAATGGGACCACAGAATCGGAACTCTTTGTAGGTACAACCTCGAGTTCGATTAAGCATCGGGGTTCCACTAGAGGTGTTAGAGAGATTAGCCTCATCTAGCAGTTCAGCGACACGCTGCGACACTAGCTGGTCAATGTGGGCTGGGTTCACAAGTGGAGGGTATTGTGGAACAGGACCATTCTCAGCACGGTCGTTCACATTCGGGTTCCCTACAACTGGGTTATCAATTTTCGGGTTCTCAACAGGTGGTGTGGTCGGGGCCGGACGACGACCTCGACGAACCGGGGCAACAACAGCAGCAGGAGCTGCTCGGTTGTTCCTAAGCGGGTTTCGTCTTGTTGCCACCATTTTGGAGGCAAGAAGAACAGTTTCATAAGTTCACAATTCACTTTCTAAAAATAGAGTTGGGTTCCAAGGGTCACCCAATAACGCCTGAATACATAATCAAGGCCAACAAGGATAACGCTATACCAAAGCGAAACAATCAAATACCGAATCATAACTAAGGATGCACGTTCCAATAACCATAACTCATAGGTTTCAAAAGTGGAAATACATGGAAGGATACGGAGAAATAAAAAATGATCCTAATAATGATACTAGTAAACAACTAGGATAATCCTACATCTCGAACCAAGTACTACTTAGTTTCAAGATGGTACAAAAACATAAATCTAATACTATCTAGCCACGATTACGAGCACTCCTAAACGATCTCCAAACATCATCCATCACTCTCCATAGTGACAAAATCCCCAAACGCTGAGAGTCGCAATCCTTCCTAAGATTCACGACCTCCTTCTCCAAACCGTCGACCTTGGGCTGGAGCGCCTGGTCGGCCTCCAAGGCTGTCAGGCACTCTGTATGCCGATCCCCAACCTGCTCATAGAGTCCCGACAGACCTTCTCTCAAGGCCATCGACTTCTTCTCTACCTTAGCTAAATCTATCCTCAAATCCTCTACACCAGTCCTCTTCACTCCATCTAATCGATCTGACAACCTACTGAGACTAATATTCTGGGATATAATCCTCCTCTATATCTGAACCGTCTCACCATACTCCTCGGGCTCTGAAGCAATCTCCAATGATATCTCTGATCCTAACGGGTTACCTACCTCAGGTGAATGTGGAGGTGAATCAAAACCAAAAGGCTGTCCAGGGGACTCAGGCTCCGGCAAAGGAGAACCTGGTCCCGGAGAATGTGCAGGACTCTGCAATGGAGGAGTACCCCCTTCTGGGATATGCTCATCATCCTCCTCCTGAGGATCCTCATCCTCATCAACATACTGCTCCTCAATCTCATCCTCTTCCTTAACCTCATGCTCCTCCTCAACCTCATGCTCCTCCTCGCCCTCATCCATAGGGGGAGAGTCCATGAGTCGGAGTCTCTGTGCAGGTAAATCCTGAGGTGGTACACTAGGAGATCTAGGCCTCCTAAGACATGGTGATGCTGGTGGTGATGACAGAAGAGAGCGGGCTGCTAAAAGATTAGGTGATGATGGTGGTCTCACGGACATGCGGGCAGTGCTATAAGCAAGCCTAGGAGTCTGTGCTCGCACTAAAACCTGATGTAAAGTGAGCTGCCTAGATGAGCTAGGACGATCTGATGATGATGAACTAGTGTGACGGGCAACCTCATAAGGATCACCTTGCGCAACCGTCATGAGAGTCAATGCTGGCGAACTAGCAACAGCAAGGACCTCCTCAGACACATCAAAAGCTAGTGAAGGCATAGTCTGTGACAATGGCATAGGGTAGGTATAAGTGCTCGAAACAACTAGTTTTAATAAGCGCATCAACTTAACCAAAACACATATCACATAAAGAAAGCTTTAAAAGTAGAGGTACCGCATTACTCAAAACATGCCTTTAATAAAACACATAAGTTCAGTTTCATCACATAATCCCATATCAAATCAATCGAGTTCAAAATTTCCAAAATCATAATATATCGTTTACTCAAATCCAATACCGTAGTATCTCAATAATCACATCTCATTTCCAAAATCAACAACCCTATCTCATTTTCCCAAAATCAATAATCATATCTCTAAATAATAACGTTTCCAAAATCAGTTCACAATATCCCTTAACATATCATCTCATAATTCAAATCGCAGTTCATACCATAATCAAATAAGAAGCTTCGGCTTGGCAAGCGGGCGTGCGTCGGTCGAGGATCAATTTTTCTTAAAAGTGGTTATAGTTTAGGGTTTATAAAATACCTAGTTCTCTATAACCTTGAGCTCTGATACCAATCTGTAACACCCCCAAATCTCGGTACAGCGGAAGACTTAATCAAGTTTTCGGGGCGTTAATTTTTGGATTGGTATCGCACACAAGTATAGTAAAAGATAATCATTTAGCCATTCAAAACCAATCCCAAATTTAAATATTCAAAACATTTAATCCAAAAGTATAAATATTAGGCCCAAGACATAGTTTAATAAAATAGGTCCCCATAGTTTATCAGAGTCAGAAATGATCCTTGAACCCCGCCTTCTTGCCAAGCTTCCCCCAATCACGTATTCCAAACACCTCTCAAATACCTGAGAAATCATGCTAAAAGGTCAGCTTACGCTGGTGAGTTCATAGGTTTAAGTTCAACAAAATCATAGTGGACCTGTAAGAGTTGATTTGCTATGCAAGACCTAGATAGATAAATACCGTTTCACACACTGATCCTATCCGGATCTCCAATCATATCCCGCATCCAGGGATTACTCGGGCCCCGCGACTCTAATCCAGCACTGTCGTGGCAACCTCTAGAACAGTTTCCAACCCCGGACAAGGTCGATGTAGAAGTCTATTCTTAGCTAGGCACGGTTAAACCTAGACTAAGGCAACATATACCGCACATCTATCTAAACAGTCAAGCATATAAGCAAATCCAAATAGTTTTCACGGTCCGAAAACAGTAGCATGATTCTCACCCCAAAATAGTTCAAAACGTAGTTAAAACGTAGATAAAAGTGGGGCTATGAAACTCACCTCAAGCAATCAACGCACAAATAAACACTAGCAGAAGATAACGGTATCACGGCACAACAACTATCGACTCGGCACAACCTATTAATGTGGACCAAACTTAATATATATATTCCTCGAAATCAACGTTATCTACCCCAATGTATTCCATTTCGTTATTTCCAAAAATGTCTCGTTTCACCATTTAATCCTAGTGTTTGGTATTCCTCATGTGGGTGTATCGACTCAATATAATGCTATGAATGCACTCAAACAACCAATATATAACTCAATGCAACACAATGAGACCTCTAAACGATAAACTCCATAGTCCAATAAGTTTCGGAATAAATAGTAGACCTTATCGAATTCGTCAACTCGATAAACTCATTTATTTACTCGTGTCTCTTACTATCCCATAAATTAATTGTATCCTAAAGAGTTATAAGGATAATTCACCCATTAATAAGGTTACCCAACGTACCAAGCGGGCTCTTATTAGATTCGTCAACCTAATAAGTCCGCTACCCACGTGGATCAACACTATTAACGTTAGGTTATCCGTAACCCATGCACATAACGTAAGTAAATAAATACTTAACTAATATTAAATGTCCACAATTGACATTTATTGATAAACGTGTACTCGAAACATTAATTACTTATTCATTACAAAACATTTCCAATTTAGTCGTTAGTTTCCGTTTAAAAATAGTAAATAACAAGATAAGTCTTGTTATCGATATTTTTGGTACAAAAGCCCATTTATTATTTATATTTCATAGTTCTATTAGCATTTTCATGTATAAATATATATTTCGTCAAATTCCAATATTAATCTCATAACGTTATTCGTTTCGAGTCCACAAGCACGAGTCATAACTTCTCGGCTTTTAATCAATCCATAGTCCAAATTATACTAAAGTCCATGTTACGGCTTTGTTAGAGTCAACTATTGACTAAAAAGTCAAAGTAACGCCGACGTAGCTCAAAGTCAACAATATATATATATCAAGTCCAATGTAAAAGTCATAATAGCGCAATTCAATCCCAAACCAACTCAAAACAATCTCGCCAACCAATCAATCAATCAAATATACCCGAAACCAATGTTATGACCCTAATGGTCATGATACGGTCACGGTTAAGACCACGTGAACCAAACAAGCTCTAGAAGCTTTTCGGCTCCACGCGTCTCATCCAAACCTCAACTACATCAACCAACAAGCTACCAAATCGACCCGACCCAGACCCGTGGCCCAAGTGGGTCACGTACGCAAGCTAAGGGCCACGTACGTGCCCTATGTGGCTCGTACACCCTTCCAAACCAATCAAACATCACCCAAATCCATTCCACAACATCCAAATCCAATCATTCAAGCTCCAATCACTAACCAAACACAAAACCCATCATCTAGCATGACCAAAATATGAAACTAAATCTAAAATGCATAAACCCATCAAATTGATACACCACACACTTACCAAACACTAATTACTTGTTTATTTAGACACTAATTAGACTTAATTTCATGTTCCACCCAAAAGCCCCAAATTTCATTATAGGGTCGAAACCCTAGAATGCAATTCGTGGCTTATTATTGCCCAAACAAGCTCTAATCTTGTTCCATTTACCTTATTCAAACACCAATTGCAAAACCCATTTGAAACCCTAAAAATCCGAATCTTAATCTTTAAATTTGAGGGTATTAATGAAGGTTTTAGTATGAGTATTATATATGGATGGAAAGATCTTCGATATGGTGGTGGAGGTGAGGGGTGACGCGCCGGAATTCGGCCAGAGGTGGCCGGAATAGTGGCGGCCGGTTATGATGTTATTAGGGTTAGGGTTTTGTTGAGGAGAGAGAGAATGTAGAGAGAGAAAGAGGGTTGTGTGTGTGTTTTAGAGAGAGAAATCAAAGAGTGAAATGAAGGTATGAGGGGGTATTTAAGGGTGGGAGCTAGGGACTTAAAAATAAAAGAGAGGGGAGGAGGGGGCGCCGGCTAGGGGTGAAATAGAGAGGCCCAAGGCGTCATTTTTCGTAAACTATCCCGTTTACCCATTCCTGAGCTCATATATTATCCCCGAGTGTCCCACAACGTTCATTCGACTTTCTAACATCGTTATTTACGTTTTTCCACGAGTTTTGACTATTTATTTGTCAATTTTCGAGTTACGGTCTAAAAGTTACAATATTTATCGTTTTAGGCTTTTCTAGTGCCGAATCGAATAGTGCCTACCCAATAGAGTTAAAACTCATACGATAACTCATTTAATATTGAAATAAACCGTAAAAACAAATAGACGATATAAAATCAAGTCATGGTTTATAAAAATAGTGATAAAGGCAAAACTCGGTTTAGTTTAACGTAATGCGGTTACCTAAAATAGACTCCCTAAATTGCCAGTTGTCACAAGGTGGGTTACCATACTTTTCAAAATAATATTCCCACAAGCTTTTAAAAGAATGGCCAAATGACTCTTTTGCATCATCAGCATAGTTTGGGTTTGACGCGAAACAACCCAAATCAGTCACAATCGAGTCGATAAGCACCTCTACCCCGTTTACATTATAACATGGATTTAATGCGGCCGTACAAGTAATTAACGGTGGAAAAGTTTCAGAATATTTCAAAAGCTTTTCTTTCATCCCGGAAACCATTCTTGTATAAACACCACCATGAAATTCAAATGCGGAAATCTGTGAAGACATCAAGAATAGTTGCTCGAGTACCAAATGAGCCGTTGGATAATAAACTCCCGACAATTTTTTTGTTGCGTTGTAAAAAACTTCAAGTAGTCGGGTTTGTTTTTCAATAGTATCCCAATGCTCGGCATTAAATAGAGCACACCTACCCCTTCCCGACAATTTCTCATCATGAAAATATTGCAAAGTCACCTTTTGTTTTAAACCACTTATGAACATAAGATAAGTGGAGTTCCATCTTGTTTCAATATCCCAACTAGGTTGTAACCAAGGTTTCCCCGCACTTTCACACAACCGAATGTATGCATTATATCTTTTATTACCATTTTTCAAAACATCGGTTAACATTCTTTTAAAACTTTCTTTCACTTCACTCAAATGCGGATCTTTTAATCCCGCTTGCACGGCCAAGTTAATGATGTGTGCAACACATCGACTATGAAAAAAATCGCCATTACAAGGTGGCTCGTATTCCATTTTTAGTCTACCCATTGCATTTGTGTTGTTACTAGCATTATCCAACGTTATTGAAATTTTTTTTTCTGTCAAGTTAAATTTATGAAACACTTTTCTCAACAAGTTGTATAAAGCTTCTCCGGAGTGAGGAACCGGAAAGTCTTCAAATGTTACGACTCGCTTCATCATTTGCCAACTTTCGGGATCAACCCAATGTGCGGTAACAAAAAGGTACGAAAATGGCAAATTATGAGGAGCGGCCCAAACATCGGTTGTTAAATTAACACAAGCATCTAAATTTAAAAAAGTATTTTTTAAATCTTGTTTATCCGTTTTCCACATTTTCATAGCATCGCGTTTTAGAGTCATGCGACTTACATGATGGTACTGCTGTTGCATATATTTCTGGTACACCTCCGTCGTCAAAGCGTTGTCATAGTGGTTGAACGGCAAACCACGTTGAATAACCAAACCGGCCAATTGTTGACGGAGTAAATCATGATCGTATGCAAAAATAGTCCTGTCTCGAGCCATGGACGATTGACCGGCTTCCGGGTACCGATTTGAGTGCCTTGCAATACTTTTGTTTGATATGAGCCTTCAACGTCGAGTTGGAACCGGCCGACAATATACTCAAGCAATATTTACATTGAGGCTTTTTCTTACCGTCCGACATTAGGACGTAGTTGAAGTGTTCCCATGGATCTTTTACACGGTCGCATGGTAAAACTTTCTCAACCGTCGCTGCACTTGTTGAACCAGCTTCGGTGTTGGTGGTGTTGTTGGTGTTTGAACTTTCCATTAGTTTTTAGTGAAATACTTTCGGTTTTGATTTTTTTGGAGTGTTTTTTGATTGCTTGAAAGTGGTAATTAACCAAATACATAACACATCTATTTATAGTAACATTTGTATGGCAAAATGGTAATTTTTGAAACATATTTAATAATATCCCCCCCCCCCCCCCCTCCCCTCTTTCAAAATTTCAAATTCAAAATTTTAAAATTCAAAAAAATCCGAAAAACCCGCCCATATACAAAAAACCGGTTACGTTCCGGTTAATAAAAACTGGTCTTCAAACCGGTGGTTTTCTCAAAACTGGGAACCGGTTCCTAACCGGCGGTTAGGGAAAAAACGGGACCGGTTGGGTTTTTCGGTTTCTTTTCAGCTACGGTTCGGTTAACCGGTTTTTTTGTGCACCTCTAACTGGAGTGAGCACGAGCCAAAACTCGGACCCCTGAGCTCTTATTCCACAAAGTCTCTCCAGTGTGCCCATAGGTTTTACGAAGGCGAGTACCTATCTGAAGCAAGTGCCAAGGATGAGACTTAAACCTGGATAGATTGACTCAAGAGCACAAGTGCTCCAACCATCGGACTAATGTTCCAGTAGTGTTCATACTATGATTGATGAATATTCAAATTCTAATTGATGAACATTCAGACCATCACTGATGAACATTCAGACCATGATTGATGAATATACAAACCATGATTGATGAACATTTAATTTAGACAATGATTGATAAATATTTGTTATTTGATGGGTTTATGGACAAAGGGTATTGATGAATATTTTGTATTAGTGAACATAGGTTTAAAAAAAAAAAAAAAAAAAAAAAAAAAAAAAAAAAAAAATCTGATAACATTTGTATTGATACCCGAAATTGGATCTTGGTCCTTTTGACATTGTTCCTTTCAATCGTAATCAAAGATGTTTTCTAATCTCTCGTTTTTCTTTCGAAAAAATAAAAATAAAAAATCAAAGTTTCATACTCACGAGTATAATGAGTCAATTTATAATCTTTAACCCCGGCTTTTAATCCAACACTTGTTTTAGTCTGTGCTTATGGAACATAGCTTAATATACATAATATAAACTTAATATATTGTGATTTTGAATGATTTGAAACTGAATTTGGAGAATAAAGTTGTAAAATATATGAGTTAGGGAAGAAAAGAAGAGCTGGAAATGGGGAACAAGAAAGCGGGCTGGAAAGGGGAGAAGGAAGGGGCAGAATGTGAAAGTGCGGAGGACACGTGTTGGGATAAGAGACCGTTTTGAGACTTTGTAGAGAGTGGGTTTCCTCCACTTTTTACATGATCGTAACTCTATACAAATATTCATGAACTTAAACTCCCTTCATATAAGTTTCTACAATCTACACTGAGTAGACTAGCAAAAAAGTTCATGAAATGCATATCTACATGTTTACTTAGGAATGCATGACAAAAATCTGTTTAAAACATGAGTTTGGTACACGGTCTAGATGAATGTAGCGATGTTAACACGTAACCAAACGTGAAACACTTCTTAAAAATTGATGATATATGGCGAGACCAAAAATAGTCCATGTACTAGCTAGTCGATACATGATCAAAATACATTGAACACTTGTTGTGTGAGAGGTGTTTGGCGTTCGTCATTGGTTGTATACTTGTACGCAAGTGTGTGCACGTGTTGCACAGAAAGTATGTTGTCATATTGTTACTTAGCCATATAGTCATGCATATGCCACATGCACATTGTGATTTCATACGCAACAAATCAACACCGCCTTCGTTTTGCTACGGCAAATTTAATCATAAGTAAAAGGACAGTTACAAATTTTCATTTCACAACATGTATGCATATCTTTTTAACAAAAAAACTACACATCTAAACTTACAAGGTAGAATCAAATAATTATTGTTTGAGGGACGCTTAGGCCATTTTTAACGTCTTAGACTGGTAAACCCTGAATTTTGTAGTCCATTTCAATTAGCCTAAATCACACATTTTATTTTAAGTATAATCAGCTAATAATAGATGTGACTAAACATCACTAAATCACATAGTAGGAAGATTGTTACACCATGTGTAAGACTATTTTTATTGGTGATTCTATCCAATCTGTTGGAGATATAAAAGACACAAATAAATAATATTATATTAAAGGGATAATTTTATATTTAATCAACATATATATCAAAATTTCATATTTATTTAAAACACAAGTTTTCAGTGTATATGTACAATGCTTTTAAAGTATATGTTGAAGAAATATGAAATTGAGGTTTACGTTTGGTGTGTATGGCCTCTATATTAAAAATACATAAAAAGAAGAAAGAGAAGTGCATGAATCGGTCATTTGATGATTTTTAACTTCTTTACCCAATCTGCCATATTTCACAATATAATTGGCTAGCTCTTGATACAATAATACATATTTAGTGATATAGAGATGCATGATAGGTTGAGTTGAGTTGTTGATAAATGGTAAGAAAGTTAACATTGATTGTACAGGTGAATAAATAAGAAAATAATATTTTAATAAGTGATTGAGTTGTGATAGGTTGTTGATAAACATGGTCTAATATATGGTCATAGTCGTAGTATTCGTTGCCATCTAGGCATGCAAGACGCATATACATGACCGCATTCATGGTTCAAAGAAAGGAGGATGCGGTGTTATTTTCGATCGAGTCTTATGTGTTTTTTTTGCTTTTGTGTGTGTGTGTTTTAGTGGGGTATATGTGTGTTTAAGTGAGGTATATTTTTGTATTAAACGTGATCGTTTTATTACACAAAGTTGGTTCTGAATTGGTTGTAGAAAGATGAGAGAGACCTGAGTTGGCGCTGATATGACAATAATGACCGCGATCATGTGTGTTCCTTATTACACTTAGTCTTAGTTTCCTCTTGAGAGGTCAATAATTTAAATTTCGCAATTTGTTTACATTTGAGGCTGCTCAGGAAAAAGTAAAAAATGGTTTCAAGATTAACTTGATAAATCTGCGTACATATGATTCAAAAAAGCTCGCTCTTGCTAACACTGTGTTTTCAAGTTGGCGTTGGAGAATGAAAGTGAAAAGAATGAAGAGAAACTAAAAATATGTCATGTTTTTGAATTTTTAGACAGAAAAAAAGTAAGATAAAGTGTGAAGAAATGATATGTTTTTTTGCTAAAAACTTTCACCTTATATGTGAAATGAAAGTTGAGTAAAAATAAAAAGAAAAAAACAAAACAGTTGATTTTTAATAAATATAAAACTTTCATCCACTTTACTTTCATGTTTTAAAACCTCAAAAATACAAAATAATTCATTAACTTTCTTTCTTTCTTACATAATTTTCTTTACTTTTCTTCAACTTTCCTTCCACACCCTTTTTCAAAAAACTCAAAAACTACAGTGTAAACGCGAACAATGAAAAGTTATCCGTTTACGCAAATAATAGACCTGACTACCATAAAGCTGTATCTACCATTAATTAGAAGAAAATGTTACACACACATTATGTATAAAAAACAAAAAAATAAACAAATGTGAATTAAACTATCCTCACATGGTTCATTCCAAAACATAAAGTTGCCCAAACCCAAGAAAATGACAGCACAAGCCTTCAATTTCACTGTAACAATCCAAATTTTTTAAACAAAAAACAAATTTTCAGGCGCTAAAACCCATAAACCAAAACATTTTCAAAACCAATTTTCATCACCCAAAAACAACCCATTTTACCAAAAAACACTTTTTCAAATCAAAAACCAATTTTTTTCTAACAAAAAATGGGCTGTGTTTCATCACATTTACTAAACCAAGATGATGATTTCACTACAACCACATTAAGCCACCACATTGTGTCATTAACATCCACTACTTATGGCTTGTTAACACTTGACCCTTCATCATCTCCAACCACTATACCACCTTCACCAGAAGTTATTAACACATGGGAACTTATGGATGGACTTGATTCCAATACTGATAGCTTTAGATTCTCACCTCAACCATCTAAACCTTCACCTTTTAGGTATACCCTTTTGGATAAAGAGCAAGAAATACCTAACCCTAACCCTAAATTTCAAGAAAACAAAAACCCATGTAAGAAAGATCCTTGTTTTCATAAAGATCCGATTTTTATGCAAAAAAAATTAGACCCATGTGAAAAAGATTCATTTTTACTTAAAAATGACTCAAACCCATGTCATAAAGATCCTAATTTGTATAAAAAATTGGATCTTGATGTTAAAGATTCAATTTTTTTGCAAAAAAAATTAGGCCCATGTGAAAAAGATGCAAAATTTGATGAAATTGCAAGTCCTTATCATAAAGATTCAATATTTTTTCCAGGAAATTTGAGGTCTAGTGATAAAGATGTGTTTTTGAGCAAAACCCGAGTTGCGAAATCGGGTTTTTTGGATGGGTTTGAGGAGTTGTGTCCACCTGATGGTGAGGAAAAAGTGGTGATTTATACGACTAGTTTGAGAGGTGTAAGGAGGACTTTTGAGGCGTGTAATGCGGTTAGGGCAGTTTTGGATGGGTTTGGGGTGTTTTATTGTGAGAAAGATATATCGATGGATCGGGGGTTTAGGGATGAGTTATGGGAGTTGATGAAGGGGAAGGAAAAGGCGGAAATGGTGCCACCTAGAGTGTTTGTGAAAGGGAGGTATATCGGTGGAGTTGATGAGTGTTTGAGGATTGTGGAAGACGGGTGTTTGGGTGAATTGCTTGAAGGGTTGCCGAAGTCGAAAGCAGGGTATGTGTGTGAGGTTTGTGGTGGTGCTAGATTTTTGCCGTGTTTTGGCTGTAGTGGAAGCTGTAAGATGGTGAAGGTTTTGGAGAAAGAGGTGGATGGAGAACGAGTGGGATCGACTGTGACTGTGAAATGTACTGATTGTAATGAGAATGGACTTGTTCGATGCACAAACTGTAGTTGATACAAATTCGGTAATGGTTTGTATGTTGTTATATATCCTTTCTCTTTAGGATTATTAGCTATAAGCCTATAAATAAACTTTTAGATGATCGCTAGTTGGTATGTTTATTGCAATGCTGCCTTTTAATTTGCAGCATTCATGCTGATAGTTTAGACTATATAGTGTTACTATAACAATTCAAATGAAAGTTGCTTCATTGCTCCATTCTGCTGACATATCAGTAGTATCTGTTTAGTGTTGACTCACCACAATACTTTTGATTATGAGACTGCATTCCGAAAGTGATTATCTGATTGTGTGTTTGGTTGAGTAGTTGTAAGTTGTAACCAAACTGATTCTCATTATCTGATAATCTAATGGTCATATTGTGGTATTAGATTGTAATCACGTTTATGACACAATAAGCCAAAGGAAAAGTGTTTTGATAGGAGGCGTACTGGCTTATTTAAGAGAAACTTATATCGAATAAGTTGAAACTTCAAAATTGGAGCCTTTTGGAAAAGCTCAAGACCTTTCGATAGATCACGACGTCCATTTACCGAAATTAAGGCATGATTGGTGACTGTGTGTGGGTCGGGTATGATAGTGATTGCAGTTAGTTTGTTTTTCCAAACCCAATGTTAGTGGTGGGCTTGCCGTCTTTCCATTTTATTTTTTTTCGTAAGGTTTAACTCTTTAGGTTACCCGGGGACTACGAATTTGTTGTTTTCCATTTCATGTACCCACAAATTCTTTTATTTTTAACCCGTACCCTTTACCAAATACTCCGTACATGTTATTGGGACTCACTCCTTTCTCATGGTTCAAAAACGATGTAGCAAAAGCATCCTGAAAACAATAGTATAGGCGAAAAGGCGAAAACTAATGGACTGGTACCAGGGGAAGAGAGGTTAGCACCTTCACCAATTTCTTTGATTTTGTTTTTCCATATAGAAGTTAATCAATTTATGTTCCTTTAAATGTAAAAAATGTTTTCCATATAGAAGTTAATCATACGAATTGCTTTAGCATTGTCTACCACAATGGACCTACTTGCTCCTTGTCAGCTTGTCTACTTTTTTCATAAAAGTTTGATAAACCAATCCGTTTTTTTCACGTTCATTTACATTTTCAAGTGTGATTTTTATGAATATTTTGGGTGTCATCTTGTGTAAATACCGAAATTAAAATGAAAAGATTTTGGTCTAAATGTGGAGCATGTCAATGACAATAATTATGATCAAGGTACACGGTCGTTTTATAGGGCGGTGTTATAGCAAAATGTTACTCTCAAAATATGTCGCAACAGAAAGGCAATTGGGGGCGTGACTTCATAGTACAAAGTCACAAGATATAAAAAACGAACTCTACATGAGTCGTTTGAAAATACATGTTTAATCTCATCAATAAGGTTTTACAAGACAATGTTTCAGGAATCCACAACTAGGGCTGAGCAAAATCCACTCGAAAACCGACTCGAATCGACAGATTGACCAAAACCGGTCCGAACCAAACCGGCCTTATTCGCTTCGATTTTGGTTTTGTACATTTTTGTCGGTTTCAGTTCGATTCGATTTTGTCGGTTTTTCGGTTCGAAATAGGTAAACCAAACCGAACCGAGTTATTCGGTTCGCTTTCGGTTTTGATATGTATTTCTTGGTTCAACTTTTTCCCTTTGTCGGTTCGGGTCGGTTTTGACCCGATGCTCACCCTTCTCTACAACTAAACGTTTTGAAAGTAATACAATAAATCTTCAAAATGACGAGACCGCAAAAATGTGACTCTAGTAATGATACTCCAGGTGCAAACCATGCAACGTGTTTAAGAATCTGAGAAATACATGCTAAAATGTCAACATAAAGTTTGTGAGTTCATAGGTTTAAGTATTTGCAAAAGTAGTGTGGACCACAAGATTTAATGTTTTTTTGACCGGTACATTTGGTCATGAACGTGTAATGCTTAGACCGGTACATTCGGTTATGCATGTACATAACCGTTTGACCAGTTCATTCGGTTATGTGTGGATAACTGGTTAGAGTACTTGTGTCCGTATGTAAAAACTAGCATTGTATTCCTTCCCCGAGTGTTTCAAAATAATGTAAACATGTAAAAAGTGGGGCTATGAAACTCACCTCAAGTAATCAAGTAATATGGTATAAGGAATGATGTGCATATAAAACGGTGCTCGAAAACCTAACCCCAACCTAATTAAGTAATATGGCGCTTTAGGTTATAAAATGAAGTGAAATGATGCGTATGCACTTTTATAAATCCAATATCACCCCGTACATGTTTGCATTTTAGTTTAATAAGTAAAAATATAGTATACGTCAAGTTGTATAAGTTCCATCACCTTGTCAGAATTTCCCATTTTGTCAAATCCTTAGAAGTTAAGTTACTTATTATGTATAAATAATCCCGACTACATTATCCGTGTCTAAATAATACCCTTTTTATAGTTTACAAAAAGTCTATTTGTCGTTTTACTCATCTCGTAACTTATGTCGCGTATTTTTGGAAAATAAGCTTATATAAACTTATATATATGTCGCTGAATTTTTAAAATGGCCATAATGCGTTCGTTATAAATCCGTTTAACTGGTTCTCAGACTTTTCGAAAACGTTTAAATATATGCTAACTAAAATCTTCTATATATTTTTGACGATTTCGACTTTAAATTGTTCAAAAACAAGTTCGAAGTATAAAATCAGAATCTATTATTTCTAATAATGTTGTTTTTCTGAAAATTAATATTGTTTTCGTCAAACTTTAAATCGTCGTAACTTTTTCGTTATAAGTCCGTTTTTAACGAATAATATGTCCATGAAAAGGTATTTAAGTGTATTTTCTAATTCCCGAGCCCTCGGTTACCCAACCCGAGTCCTATGGTTCGATTTATGTCAAATACAATTTCCAACAACCACCATTAATTAATAAAACAAATCACTTTAACTCCAACAACAAATCAACTACATACTAATCCTAATATGTCATCAATCTCACTATTAACCAAGTTTCAATATTGTTCCACTAAAGTCACTAAAACTATATTTTGGTTACAAAAACCACTCAAGTTTATCTCTCTAAAGTCACTTAAACTTTATCTTTACTACATAAGTCATTAAAGTTTAATTAGTTGAAAGAAGTTAAATTCCAGGGCCTGGTTATTATTCAAGGTACAAGTGATTGATGCATATCTAAACACATTAAAGACAACTTTAAAAGATAGTTTTTCACCAATTTCCTTATAAAAGTCACTAAAGTTGAACAATATTAAAAATTGAGTGGTTTTTGTAGTTAAAAAAAACTTTGAGTGACTTTAGTAAAACAGTTTTGAAAGTTGAGTGGTTTTTATAGTTAAAATAAACTATGAGTAACTTTAGTGGAACAACGATGAAACTTGATTACTATTAGATGACATTTTACCAAAAAAATATATAGAGTGTAGAAGCACATTTTTAATATAAAACTCATATTTAGTTATGTTAATAATAATTTTACACAAATATGTATGGTGATTGCAAGTAAGAATGTAGTGATGAAAAAAAATAAAGAAATGAAGTGAAAGACTTACAAAGATTTGTGTGATTAGTGAAACATGATCAAGAATTTAACCCAATACTTGCTAACTAACTTTTACCCAACTTACTTGCAAAAACCCTTAACTTGATAATTAAACCAAAGTCTTCAAAACAAATCACCAACAACTAATCTATAACTCAAATCTTGCAGGATATTTGGACACAAATCAAATATATGGATTATGTGTGTGTTCTCTTTTTGGCCAAGACCTAGAGGGAGAGGAAAAGAGTTGGGTGATTTTATTTTGTGTGTGTAAAAGTGTGTAGGTTGAGGTTGTTATAATAACACTTGTGTGCATGAAACCAAAACCTAGTCAAGAGAGTACTAGCTTGTGCCTAGCCAAGATTGACAGTTTTTGGAGGCTCATGTGGTGGCCACATAGTGGCGTCACCATGGGTACAAAGGTGGGGGAGGTGGTGCTTGGCTTATTAGTTGAAAGTTTGACAACGTACTAGTTGGTTATATGTAAAACAAAACAACCATGTGGTGTTTGTGTGTGGACCGGCCGAACAAGACAAAAGAGAAAGGGAGGAAATTAATTTTTCAAATTGTGGGTTATTATGTGTTTAATAACTAGTTATGTGGAAATGTGGTGCAAAATGCGTGCACACGTGAGCTAAAATGCAAAATGTATGCGTTGTATGCAAAAGTTGTAAAATTAATGTAAGGACTTATAAATAAGTTTATAAGAGTCATAATGTACTTATTTAATGCAGAGCATATTAAGTCTAGTGCCGGTACGCGCTCAAAGTCATTTTTCACAACACGCGGGATAACCTCTTGGTTTTAGATAAAATCAAGCACGTAATCGTTAAAAATGAGTGTTTCGAGTTTTTAGTTAACATTGACCTGGGAAAATGTCAGTTTACTTAAATGTCGTTTTTCGGTTTACGTGACTTAAGATAACGATTACGCGTAAAGGTAAATAAGTGAACTTCCAAAGTAAGTAATTTTGAGTTTAAAGGTTAATAATGACCTGAAAAATACGAATTATCATAGTCTACCACCGTTAAAGGAATTTCGTCCTGAGATTCAATTTCTGTTGTTTTTCGGAGTGGTGTCAGTCAACCGGTGTGGGTATTTGCGACGGATTTGGTCTTCTCGTTCCCACATGAACTCAGGACCTCTTTGAGAATTCCAGAAAACCTTAACGATAGAAATTCAGCTTTATCGGCTTAGAACGCGACGTAGGATGAGGCTGACTTTTTCATGATAAGGTTTAGGGTAAAAGGTTTCTCAGTTACTGTGCTCATTATTGCGAATGTTTATGAATGGTTTATACATACACATATTTTTCTTTGTTTTCAAAGATATAAGTGAAAAGTCGTTTTAAGCAGAATTTAGGGATAACTGCTCCCAACATAACATGATCCTCTCTGAATTAGACATAGGTGATCAAGCTATGTATAATTGAGTATTAATGATGCAATGCTCAGTTTAATCAAAATAGTGGATAATATCAATCACACTAGTAGTAAGACAATATTCAAAATAGTTTTAAAGGAGTAAAACAATTTATAAAGAGATAGCAAAGTAGATTGTAGGATAATCGTAAAATAGTTTGTAAGATGGTAACAAAACGAGGAGTGTAACAGACGAAAGTCATCATAAAGCATTGATATAAAATAATAGAGAGTTCATTTGATTAAATGCCACATAATACAATGAAAATTTCATAGGGGAGTACTTAATGTAAAAACACTCAAAGAAATACAACCCAAGAGGGCCTAGACTTAGGTCTCGCTACTGAAACCTCATTATCTTCCTAATGTTATTAGGGTCTTGGTGAGATTCTCTTCCTCCTAACGCATATGCTCTCCCACGAGTTCCTCCTTCGTTCTGGTTCCTCAACTCTGCGCAATCACTTTTGAAGTGTCCTGTTACTCCACACTTAAAGCATGTTACGGTGACGTTCCGGTTTGTCACGAGAGTAGGAGTATTGCAATCCTTGGCTTGGTGACCCACCTTCTTGCAGTTTCCACACTGAGTGGGGGCAAGGTCCATTATGATGAAACGGGCACTTGTTACACTTGGGTAAAGTTCCAACATACCATTTCTTTTCACTAGGCCCAGCAACATAAGCCCTGACTACTTCTTGTCGCTTGTCTTGTTGCAGAACATGATTGTCTCCCTGGTCGTCATCCCATTTCCTCTTGTTGTTGTTGTTGCTGTTAGCGTCTCTAGCAGCCTTGGCTCGCACAACTTGGTCCATAAGGTTGTGAGACATTCGGATTGCCTCATCAAGTGTGCATGGGTTGAATGAGGTCACATTCCCTTGAATACTGGGTGGAAGTCCCCTGATGTACCTCTCAAGTAGTTTTGCATTTGTTGAGAACATATTTGAGAAAAGTATTGCCAATTCTTGGAAGCGGTTGGTATAGGTTGTGATATCAACTCCTTTGATAGCAAGATTCCAAAAATTCACTTCCATTTTCTGCACCTCATTTCGAGGGCAGTATGTTAATACAAATAATGTCAAAAACGTTATTTGCATTATTCGACCTCTTTATATTTTGAAAATCACAAAATGTAAAAACACGTTACGTAAAAACAATACTTGATAAACTTTTAATCGAAAAAGTTCATTTCGACTACAACATCACTTAAGGTATGAACAAACAATATACCAATTTAGTTAAGTGATCAAAGAAATTATTTGTACTTAAAACTCACATTTTCATAAATGTGACAAAACCTTTTTACATAGATAACTTATACAAAATAATTTTGTAATTATAAGAAATGTTTTATTCAAAAGAAACTATTTGAAATCTGGTTTTCCCTCCCAAACTAGTTAAATTTTCACAAGATAAACATTTTACCACATCAGGACAAAAACAGGAGCGTCATATGGGACGGTCCCCTATAGGTGGACGATCCCTTTTATATATGGGACCATCCATGGTTAAGGGACCGTCTCCCTCTCCTCCTGGTGCCTATAAATACTACACTATTCTTAACAGAAAATCAGACCTTTTTCACCAAAAATATTCTGTTCCCCTTTATTTGATCACTATAACTTGTTGTTATTTGTTTATAAGTGATCTTGTTATCTTCTACCTCAAAGTTCAAGAGAAGAACGCTCGTATTCGCCAAGAAACGAAGTGTTATAGTCTAGGCATCACATACACGTAACTTGTGTTACGATTCTATTCTTCATCTAACTATCCTAAGCTTCTTTCTTGCATATTTATACATCCGACTTATCTGTAAGTCGAGATTAGTTGTGTTAGTATAGATTTGGACAAGGTGTAAGTCCGTGAAGTGTTGTGTGTAGATTTGGACGAGGTACAAGTCCGTGAAGTGTTGTGTGTAGATTTGGATGAGGTGTAAGTCCGTGAAGTGTTGTGTGTAGACTCGGATTGTGTGGAAGTCCAAGTGGACGAAGTGTAACTCTGTGTAGTGTTGTATTGTGTTTTGTAAATTGGTTCTAGCTAGGATTAGAACTTGACACTCCGCTCAGTGTCGGAAATTGGTGTAAGCGAAGGTGTATGGTTTTCTCCGCCTGAAGGAAGTTTGTTGACATAGTGATTGTGAACTCTCGAGTGTGATACTTGAGGAGTGGAGTAGGGCGAAGATAGAGCTTTGTAGCCGAACCACTAAAGATCTTCATGTCTTGGTTTGATGGTTCTATCTCTTTATCCTTTCTTTCATTCATATATTATTTTCTTTATGAATGTCTATTTTGTTTATCTATATTGTTAATTGATCTCACATAACTTCGAATCAAAAGATTTTCAAAAAGGATAAAAAGTTTTGAAAGTTTTTAAAACGTAATTAAAACGGTGAAACTATTCAACCCCCTTCTAGTTTCTACATAGTACTTGTCCGTCATCATCTTCTTCAGTCCAACCCAAGTAGTCTCGTATGCACTTTCGAGTCCAATAGGTTTGGCGTATGCATTCCATCATGATAATGCACCATCCAACAAGGTGCAGGTGGCATACTTCACTTTGAAGTCTTCAGCACAGTTGCTGATGAGAAATATTGACTCCATTCTTTCAAACCATCGGGTTAAGCCGACAACTCCTTCTGTTCCACTGAAATAGCTGGGCTTGCTATTCATAAACTCCTTGTAGGAGTAACCACGAGCCGTGGGCTCCACTCTGACTGCAGTTCCACTTGTTTTATGAACTCTGTCGTTACCACTATTGCGGTTTGTTTCGTACTCAGCAATGGCAACAACAAATCGTTGAGCAACGAGTTGTTCAATGGCAGCTGCACTCATGATCTGCCTTTTCAGCGGCATGTTCTTCAAAATACGAAAAGAAGAGTGAGACGTAGCAAAGACGCGTCCTAAAAGTAAGTGCTCTAATACGCCATGTTCTAAGGTCATAGTCATGTTCAAATTAGTCGGCATGTTTCCAGGCGATAGGTTACGAGGCGACATAGGTGTTCTAAAGCGTGGGTCGAGTGTTCAACTAGTCGTCAGAGACGGTTAGTAAGGTAATCGGGGGATTCAACAAACTGTACAAGTTTATATGTAAAATGATATTATGTTGTGTTATGTAAAAGTTTTGGATACCCTTTTAACACTCACAGTGTTTGGGGAACGTTGTATGGACCATTTGAATGTTGGAACATGCATGACAGTTTAGTGACTTAGTGCGTGAAATGCAGCGAAATGTTTATGATGCAGTGACTATAGTCTAGGCCTAATAATGCAACCTAGTTCTCAATAGCCAGGGCTCTGATACCAATCTGTCACACCCCCAAAATGTGTCACAGCAGAAAGGTAATCGGGGGGGTGACTTCATAGTACAAAGTCACAAGATATAAAGAACGACCTCTACATGATTCGTTTGAAAATACATGTTTAATCTCATCAATAAGGTGTTACAAGACAATGTTTCAGGATCCAAAACCAAACGTTTTAAAAGTAATAAAATAAATCTTCAAAAAGACGAGACCGCAAAAATGTGACTCTAGTAATGATGCTCCAGGTGTAAACCATGGAACGCGTCTAAGAACTTGGGAAATACATGCTAAAATGTCAACATAAAGTTTGTGAGTTCATAGGTATAAGTATTTTTAAAAGTAGTGTGGACCACAAGATTTAATGTTTGTTTCACCGGTACATTTGGTCATGAACATGTAATGGTTTTGTTAATACAAATAAGCCATAAAAACGTTTATTTATATTTTACGATCTTCTAATGTTTTGTCGATAACAAACGTAAAATCATTTTAACGAAACAAATAAAATACGCAAATGGTTTGAGCTAATAGTTTACTAACACACTTACATTTTCATATAAAACACTAAACAAGTATTATTGTTTACATTTTATAGAAATGCATATGTATAACAATTAGTGTTTACATAATATGGAAATGTACATATATACTTGGTATATATTGTAATGGGTAATGTAATGTGTAAAAATCTAAGTCCTTGACCCATTGACTAGGTACAATGAATATTGTTGGGTAAAACCCAAAATCCATGACCCATACCCATGGAGCTTGATCCATAACCCATGACCCATTGCATGACATCATGCATGAAGTCATGTTGGGTATTATTCATGATCCATGATCCATGACCCAAGACCCATGACCCAATGTCTAAATACATTGCATCTTGTTGGGTATTCATAATTCATTACCCATAACCCATAACCCGGTTTGCAACCCAAAATCCAGACTTAAGCTGACCCAGCTGCCGAATCCCTTGGATTGCACTAGCCTGATCCCTCTGGGGAGGGATCCGTGGGAACCGTGGAACAGTAGAGAAATTTGTTTATAAATAGTGGGTCATTTCTCACTTGCTACTCACCCCTTTTTACACATACTCTCTCTTAGTATTGTAACATCTCTAACCTCAGATCCAATGGATCTTTCTATGTAGTTTTGTGTTTATGTGATTCTCTAGGTTCCTCTTAAAGGCGAGATCACCACCTCTTGAAGACGTGCAAGCTCAAGGTCATGAGTTGCTAAGCTTCGTCATCATCAAGACCACTAAAGTGTCTCTTGTTGATAGTTATTTTCTTCCTCCATAGAAGTGTAGTGTTGAAGGCATTAGTGAAAGGTGCCGAAGGGTCGTGTCGAAGGCATTAGTGAAAGGTGCCGAAAGGGTCGTATCGACGGCATTAGTGAAAGGTTCCAAAGGGTCAAGTCGAAGGCATTAGTAAAAGGTGCCGAAGGGTCGTATCGAAGGCATTAGTGAAAGGTGCCAAGGGAATACATTCAATATGGTGCATCGATGTACAAGATAGTTAGTTTAGGTTAAAGGATATTGATATCCTTATGATGTTGTAATAAGGAGCGTGTCTCCTTTGGGGTAGTCGTGTAGTGGTGTGGTGTTGGACAGTAGTTCCTCCTTTGTAATGGAACTCGGTATCTAGCCTTGTACTGGATAAAGTGTAGGTGAAGTTGTGATAGGTTTGGTTCTACCTCGTGGAAGAACCCGGTGTCTAGCCTTGTACCGGATAAAGAGTAGGCGACGTTGTGAAGGCTTCTCCGCCACATTAAGGAGCTTGTGTTGTGTAGTGCTTACGAACTCTCGAGTGGGGAACTCGGAGAGTGGAGTAGGGCAAGGAAGGTGTCCTTGTAGCCGAACCACTATAAATACTCGTGTCATGGTTTTGTGTTCCTTACTCTTTAACTTTGCATTACTACTTTATATGCTCATCTATCATCATCCAACACACACATTAAATAGATTGACATAAGTCGATCTAAATATTTTAAAACGAAGTTTTAATCGGTAAAACTATTCAACCCCCCCCCCCCCTTCTAGTTTTTCACAGGTTTGATCGGTACATTTGGTTATGTATGTACATAGCAGTTTAACCAGTTCATTCGGTTATGTATGGATAAATGGTTAGAGTACTTGTGTCCGTATGTTAAAACAAGCATTGTATTCCGTCCCCGACTGTTTCAAAATAATGTAAATATGTAAAAAGCGGGGCTATGAAACTCACCTAAAGTAATCAAGTAATATGATATAAGGAATGATACAGTGCTCGGAAACCTAACCGCAATCTAATTAAGTAATATGGCGATTTAGGTTATAAAATGAAGTGAAATGATGTGTATGCACTTTTATAAATCCAATATCACCCGTACATGTTTGCGTTTTAGTTTAATAAGTAAAAACATAGTTTACGTCAAAGTTGCATAAGTTCCGTCACCTTGTCAGAATTTCCCATTTTGTCAAATCCTTAGAAGTTAAGTTACTTATTATGTATAAATAATCCTGACTACATTATCCGTGTCTAAATAATACCCTTTTTATAGTTTACAAAAAGTCTATTTGTCCTTTTACTCATCTTATAACTTATGTCGCGTATTTTTAGAAATATATATATATATATATATATATATATATATATATATATATATATATATATATATATATATATATTGCTGAATTTTTAAAATAACCATAACTCGTTCATTATAAATCCGTTTAACTAGTTCTTAGACTTTTCGGAAACGTCTCAATATATACTAACTAAAGTATTCTATAATTTTTTGACGATTTCGACTTTAAATTGTTCAAAAACAAGTTCGAACTATAAAATCAGCATCTATTATTTCTAATAATGTTGTTTTTCTGAAAAATAGTATAGTTTTCGATAAAACTTTAAATCGTCATAACTTTTTCGTTATAAGTCCGTTTTTAACGAATAATATTTCCACGAAAAGGTATTTAAGTGTTTTTTTCTAATTCTCGAGCCCTCGGTTAACCTACCCATGTCCTATGGCCCAGTTTATGTCAAAAACAATTTCCAACAACTTTAACTTATAAAATAAACCACTTTAACTCCAACAACAAATCAACTCCATACTAACCTAATCGATTTCATCGATTTTTTTTTTATCATTTTACCAATAACACAAAACTCCATACTAGTCCTAATATGTCCTTAATCTCACTAGTACACAAATATATTAAAAACTATACCCAAAATAATATATAGAGTGTAGAAGTATATTTTTAACACAAAACTCATATTTTAGTTATGTCAAGTAATAATTTTATACAAACATGTATGATGATTGCAAGTAAGTAGTGATAAAAAAATATATAGAAATGAAGTGAAAGACTTACAAAGATTTGCGAGATTAATAAAATATGACCAAGAATTTAACCCAAGATCTTACTAACTAACTTTTACCCAACTTGCTTGCAAAAACTCTTAACTTGATATATAACCCAAAGTCTTCAAAACAAATCACCAACAACTAGTCTATAATACAAATCTTGCAGGATACTTGGACAAAACACAAATTTATGGATTATGTAATTTGTGTTCTCTTCTTGGCCGAGACATAGAGGGAGAGGAAAAGAGTTGGGTGATTTTATTTTGTGTGTGTAAAAGTTTGTAGCTTGAGGTTGTTATAATAATTATTGAGTGCATGAAACCAAAACCTAGCCAAGATTGACAGTTTTTGGAAGCTCATGTGGTGGCTACCTAGTGGCGTCACCATGGTACAAAGGTGGGGGAGGTGGTGCTTGGCCTATTAGTTGAAAATTTGACAATGTACTAGTTGGGTTATATGTAAAACAAAACAACCATGTGATCTGTTTGTGTGTGGACCAGTCGAACAAGACAAAAGGGAGGGGGAGGAAATTTATTTTTTTAAATTTGGGTTATCTAGTGTATAATAACTAGTTATGTGGAAATATGGTGCAAAATACGTGCACGTTTGTGCTAAAATGCAAAATGTATGCGTTTTATGCAAAAGTTTTAAAATTAATGTGATGACTTATAAATAAGTTTATAAGAGTCGTAATGTAATTATTTAATGTAGACCATACTTAGTCTAGTGCCGATACGCGCTAAAGGCCGTTTTTCACAACACGCGGGATAACCTTCCGGTTTTAGATAAAATCAAACACGTAATCGTTAAAAATGAATGTTTCGAGTTTTTAGTCAACATTGACATGGGAAAATGCCAGTTTGTGTTAAATGTTGTTTCCCGGTTGACATCACTTAAGTTAACGATTACGCGTAAAAGTAGATAGGTGAACTTCCAAAGTAAAGTTTTGAGTTTAAAGGTTAATAATGACCTTAAAAATGCGAATTGTCACACAAAAACTGCTGTCACGTTTTTTTTTCTCTATAACTTTACCCAAAAGCATTTTCATTCATCACTCAAGTTATAAGACATTATATGTACCACAAAATTTTTATTTATTTCTTATTTATTCAAATGATATACAAATTAAATTAAAATTAAATTTTCATTAATAAAATAAAAGAAATAAAAAGTTACATAAAATAGAATAAAGACATAAAAAAAAGTACATGAAATAAACTAGTTTTGGTGACGATATTTGGCTTGAATTTCACATTTGGCCTCCTCAATAATACTCGCGTCTAGCGGATCCACCCCCTCAGTGTTTGTTGCAATCATCTTCATGTTCATGTTCCTTGTTTGATTGTTGATTAGTTGCACCCTCGCCTTAGCCTCGTGTCTTATTTCTTTCATCTCCGCCTCATGGTCTAAAGCGAATTGTTGCAACATTTATTAAAACATTTCTTGTGAAGAAGAAGTGGTCGATGAAATTGAAGATCGTTGACTTTTTGACTTCGTTCTTTTCAAGGTGGACGTGGCAAAACATCGTCTCCAAATAGCCCAAGGTTCTTCTCCGGTTGGCCGTCCTTGGGTGCTTCTTACATTTGTTGGATCAGGATTCAACCATTTATGTTTGTCTTTCAAAAGATTTCAAGCTTTTATGTGATGAAAAGGTTTCCTTTCGTTGTCATAATACAAGTCTTGAACACGTATGTTCAAATCTTCATCATTTTAATCACTAAGCCTCGTTGTTTGGTTGACAATCGCGTTATACTTTCTGACTTTCCGGTTCATGGGAGTCTACTTTTTGGTCAACATGTTTTTGGTATGCGTTATGTATTACTTTTTTTGTTGCTTCGTCATTGTATTCCGCAAGAACTTTGTACCAAAATGTATATTGGTTTGGTCAATGCTCGTGTTCGGATTCTCGGATATATGTAACCAACATTCCGCCAATAGTAACCATTCGTTTTTGACTCCATGGCATACGCGTTATTTCAGTTTTCTTTTCTCTAATAGCATTTTTTTTTCCTTTGCCATGTTTCTTGGGTGACGACGACCTCTCGGATTCGGATTGTTGGGGGGATTGTTTTTGGGTTTGTTGGTATTGTTGTGAAAGTTGGGGTTGGTATAGTTTTTTGGAATTTTGGGTTTGTTGGAGTTGTTGTGGAAGTTGAAACTGGGCTAATAGTTGAAGTTGTTCGGGCATACCAAATGGGTTAAAGTTGGTAAATTGGTTTGGGATTTGGTATGACATACTAAATGGTCAAAGTTGGTTGGCATTTGAGGTAATGGAATTTGTGAATGACAATATATTTGGATTAGATGAAGACGAGGAATTTGGTATTTGATTTTGCTAGTTAGAGAGCATTTGATTGATCCATAAAGATTGATCGTTACTAATTTTAGTGAGTTAGAAGTAGCAATAAAGAGAAGTATTATTGAGATGTGTAGGTAGAATTGTATTTTAAAAATTAGTGATTTAAAGGTATTTATAGGATTTTTAAAATGTAAAAAAGTGGGTAATTTTTTTTCCAGAAAGACGACGGCTAGCTCTTTTGGCTCCAATATCTTTTTTTTTATTCGCAAATCAACCGTTGCACTTGAAAAATAAGAAAAATGGGAAATAGCGTATAACTAGGCTTGTGCCGACGACGTGAGACTCTATAACGCGAGGACTGATATAGTCAGCTCGCACCATAGGTCTATAACACCGTTTATGGCGCATTGTACCTGGTCCTCTAAAAATGATATTGCAACTTACACCAATTCTCATTTCCTTAAAGATCTTGGGGTGCGTTTGGTACATGCTTATGAGAATCATGAAATGAGTTTTATTTCAAATAATGGTGTTTGTTTGATAAATCTTGTAATTAAATATGACAATGATAGATGAATATGTTACTACCTCCGTCCCATATTGACTGTCTTGTTTGACTTTTTTAAGTCTTTCTTTGTCAACTTTGACCTTAAATATTTTTGTTTGGTGTTATATAATACTTGATGAAAGTTATATCATTGAAAATACATTTAAACCCTCATTCTATTCATATATTTTGCATCAAGTATTATATAACACAAATATAAATATTCAAGGTCAAAGTTGAAAGAAAAAGACTTTGAAAAGTCAAACTGGACAGTTAATATGGGACGGAGGGAGTATATACTACAAAACCATTCAAAAGAGTAAGGTATAAAACTTTCATACCTGAGGAGTCCACCTTATATCTAAACCTGATTGTGATTTATAGCAGCATACTAAGCGCATCCTTAATGATTGGCCGTGGCATACCGAACGACATCAACAATACCTAAAACATGGCAAACACTCGAACACTAGCTTTTACAACTTATTTTGTTACAGCCAATTAATTTGATCAGTCTAATAATGCTAACACCAAACACCTCCTAAGCTATAGATGTAGGATCAGGATCATCATTTAATTGCGGGTTTTCTCTTTTGTCAATTTTATGTCCCCTCTTATTCATTCAAATCCATACTCATTACTTTCTCATTTACAAATCAATGTCAAAACACGTCCTAAGGTATTGATGAATTCGAGCCTATCATCGTTTACGTGGAACTTAATTGTTGCTTAATATGCACCATGCAGAAAGTCCCGATACATATGCATCTTGTATGTGTTCTTGATGTGTTACAGGCCTAGAATGACTTGTCGGTATAATGGTACTATTGATTGCAACAAGTGGTTATAGATCAAAACCTAATTCCGTTATCATAATAAACACTAATCAATGTTAATGAAGATATATTTAAACGACACATTTCCCTCCTATGAATATGGTAGTACCACACTAGGGACTTATCAATCTTGTAGAGATGGTTGTTGTGGTGGGCTTGTTCTCCAAATGGCAATAGGTATGTAATCATTCTCAAATGACAATAACTAAACACACATTACAACTTGATCATATTCAATAAACATTAATGCTTGTTAAAGTCTCATAATTGCATGATTGTAGGGCCAAGCCACAACGAATTTGCATGTGATAAACTATCAATATCAATAGTTTCACCTATTTGAAAAGTATGTAGCACATCTAGTCACTTTATCAAGTTTACGTGTCGATTTGAAACCAAGGTTGGACATTCTTCGTATAGGCGTGACTCGTGAAGGTTCGATATGCCCATGTAGTTTACTACGTAACATCTTTTGTGTTCAGCATTCCACAATATAATGATTGATTTTAGTACTATGTGTCTATGTTTGTCAAATGCTTAACTGTAAAGTAAATAACTTATTGTATGTGTATTCTTTGTTATACTAAAAAGTGTTGTAACTTTCAGTCTCCCAACATAACAACTTTTATCGATAGTCCACCTTTATGTATCGTCAAGTTGGTACTTGGTTGGACTATCATAATCATCATCTATCACTTTTATAAAATGGGACCAGTCCGAACCAACCAATGACATATTTTCAATACATTCATATCATGCATCTTCTGATATTTTCAACGAAAGTTTATTATTAATTCTTTAGAAATATAATCGAAATATCAAAGTATCACCTTTTGCACACTTATAATAGCTTCAATTGTTTGGAGGCTAGTTCCGTGTTTGGAGTGATTCAAAGATCCTGATTTTGAACTCTTGTGAGGATTCGGATTCATGGTTTCTGTCTTGGTGTGCTTCAAAAGATTCGAAAGATCGTGCTTACGTCATTTTTGCTGCTACATGTTAGATGCTTTGGCGCTTTCGAAATAACGTCACTTTCAACTCTCAAGTTATGAGAAAGTGTGACATTTTTTATAACATCTGTCTTTTTTCTTATTATTGATTAAAGTTTAGAGCTAAAATTTGTAGTAGATGAAACGATTGGTTGAAATCACCTCTGTAATTGTTAACGTCTTGCTAGTTTTCTTTTATAATACATCGCCGTTCCAAAAAAGAATGTATTATATTATCGGGCATGTTCTTCGTGCTATGTACATTTTAAATTGATCCAAAAATGAAATGTAGTAAGCCCAGTAGACATGGAGATTCACATCTTAAAATAATATTATAGTTTGTATAACGGTTTCAACAAGTCGATCTTTTAACGAGCTACTCAAGCTGGAGTCGAGATTCATAAACTCTACGTCATTTCCAGTTTTAGACAATGCAGTTTGTATTTATGCAGAGAACAATACATTGTAAATTGTCAATTGCAAATCTCCATTTTTAGGTAAAGGTAATATAATGCAAAAAATAAAATAATGCAGAAATCATTACAAGTTGACTTTAGCTATACTAATATTGCGTAAAGCGCATTGCATGTGGATTCAACGAGTGTTGGAAAACCCGCGCGATGCAGCGGGATTGCTTAAAGGACTTACTTTGCAACGATATTTAAACCTCAGGGGTTGTTTTTGCCAAGTTGCGAAAGATTATTAATGTTAAAGGACTTACTTTGCAACGACACTTAAACCTCAGGGGCTGTTTTTGCCAAGTTATGAAACTTTGTATTTAATGTTTGGACCTACTTTGCAACAACACTTAAACCTCAGGGACTGTTTTTGCCAAGTTGCGAAACTTTGCATTTAATGTTTGGACTTACTTTGCAGCGCTACTTGAACCTCAGGGGCTATTTCTGCCAATTTGGAAAACTTTGCATTAAATGCGTAATTTGCAAAACCTTGGTCCTGCCTTTTAGTATATATACTAATGTGTGTTAAAAATACATCGCCTGATATGAAAATCAAACTAAAAAAATGTTATCAATCATGCACGTTTTACCTTTTTCTAGAATACAAGGTCGCTAATATGTTGAAATATATAACTTTATACTACTATCATTTAACTAAATAATTTAAAATATCAAAAGTTAACATAGGGTCATCAAAATTTGTATTCAATTCGTTATATGATTGGAATAATGACAAGATAACTGAAGTAGGATGAAAACAAACAAAATTGTTTATTCTCACAAACAATATAATTGATAGTTAGAACACAACACGAACATAAACAAAACAAAGGAATGAGTGATAGTGACGACCCTAAACAAGAAAATAATGTTATATCTACCTAAAAGATTTAAAAATCCTTTTGAAAGTTACTTCATGAAATAGAATTCAAAGATATATGTCTAAAAGAATATATAAGTCACTTGGGAACAAAATATGCAGTGAAACTATGAGTATATGGGGGACATATCCTTGTAGTACTATGTATGAAAAAGATGTGTCGAATGTTTTTGCCATAAAAGTATACATTCATGGGTGTCCATCAATCACAATACAATGATACTATATAGCTTTACATCAACTTTCAACAACCTATCTAGCAAAACACACTATTTTTTCATACCAATTGCAACTTATTTTTATTCTTTCAAATATACATAGGTATATATATATACATGAGTAGATATTATTTGTTCTGTAAAGTAAAAACTTTGGTAAAAAATGTATATCATGAAAACTGAATAAAATTATGCGAGCTATACTGATAAATTGTAAAATGGATCCGGTGAAGATGATTGTGATGACGATTGTGCAAAGCTCCATAGATCTATCTCACTAGTATATGCTGTTTTAGCCAAGGATGATGAGCCATGAAGTTGTGGTGGTTCTAGATCTTCATGGTCATGATCAAGTCCAAAACACATGTCTTTATTGGGTTCATCGGATTGTGGTTCGCCATTAAGTTGAGATGCCACAAGACGGTCTACATCAGCCCAATTGTCCAGATGTTCAGCTTCAGTAGTTAGCAATTGAGTCATGGAGTTATGGACAAAGTTTGGGTCTTGATTAATGGTGGATGCGTCGTAGTGACCGGATGTGGTCATGTTTGGAGTATTGTCAAGCCTTGGAAGGTGGAGAAATCTGTTGTTGATTGGGTTCATAAGTTGTTGCATTTGGTTATAATCTTTCATGGTGGTTATATTGGCGAGTGAATCGGTTTCTTGCTTGCAAGTATTGATGTACTCAAGGAATTGATCATGAACACTTCCATTTTTGTTTAAAGAACGCATTTGAGCATTTAAATCAATGGAAGGCGCCGTTGATGACCTTTGGGGGCTTTCGACTGCTTTATGGTAGTTTTTCTTCTTGAACACACGGCATACAACCCACCCCTCTTCTTGAGTCGAATCACACAAATTAGAACCCTGGAATCGACTTAAAGTTCATTGCTATTCTTTACAAAAAGTGATCTAGAAGTTAAGGGAAAAACCAGAAAAAACAAGTAACTCGTACGAAATAACTTACATGACCATAATCTTGGGTGATAATTGTATTATCATCGAGTCTATATTCATGCATAATCCAATCAGACTTTTGGCCATGAGGTGCTCGTCCTTTGTAGAACACGAGTGTCTTCCTCATACCAATTCTTCTATGGCTACTATGAATAACCTTATCCCGTCCCGTGGCTTTCCAGAAACCAGCAGCAGTTGCACGATTAGTACGTGTCCCAGTCGGATATTTCTTGTCTTTGTGACTAAAGAAATACCAATCATTTTGCGGGGTTGATCCAATTCTGCATTTCTCTATAAACCACAAACGAATAAAACACACAAAAAACGCTATTAACTTTTCACACGTAGCAAATGAACATTTACCTTGGATATCCCATGGTTCAAGCTTGTTAAGATCAATGTCACGAATAACATCTAGATCGATCTTTTCATACGCAACCTTCTTCCTTAAATAGTAATGAAGAAGCTCTTCTTCTGTAGGGTGGAATCGGAACCCCGGTGGTACCTTAGAATGACCGTTTACGTTCATCGATAGACTCACCTCTTCTTTCGACATATTGTAGCAGAAAGAGAGAATGCTAAGTTAATAACACAAAGAAACAAGGACAATGTGACAATTTATATAAATGCATATATCATATATGTGTAGACATAAGTTAATGTATACAAAATACACTTTTTAGTACCATAATGTAGTTAGAAAAAGAAAAACACATGAAAATGGAATAGAAGGTTCATAATGAGACACCAGACTTTGGAAATTGGTAGCAATTAAGCTTTTTGATTGTGGGGTCTTTGGGGTTAAGAAAACAACTAACCACCAAACTAATCAAACACAAGGATAATAAGAATGGGTCCATGTTAGAAAGTAAGTAACTAGTGGTGAGAGTAAGGTCCATACAGGAGTATGAGCTACCATCTTTAAAATGACACTGGACCTTAATAATATCTTGCTAGATCACATTAAAAACCATTTTTATCTTTAAAGAATCTCACATTTTGCTCGTGCAATACGAAAGTACGTAACATTGTGGTCATATACATGCGAGATGATTGGATCTCGTATGTAATCGACACCGACATTGTGGTGCGATGAATGAGTTCGTATGGGTGTACAAAGCTTGAATTTCGTAGGGTTTGGTGGTAATCATAACTAGCTGCTATATGTTTCAACTTAAGTAATTTTGCTCTTTTTCTTCTAGTAAAACGTAACTAGCATTTCATAAAAGAGTACAACAACAAAATAGGCAATCCATTGAAACGGGGTATAGGAAACACTACAACAATGACTGGATTCGTAAGGGACATTTTGAGACTTTCGTCGGGGACATGTCCCCTACAAAACCTTTTCTCGGGGACATGTCCCCTACGAAACCTTTTCTCGGGGACATGTCCTCGGCGAAAGTCTCCCGCCAATACCTTCTCGAGAATACTTTCCTCGGGGACAAAAATTCACTTCTCCCGGGGACATGTGGGTATGTCCCCGGGGAAAGTGAGGTAATAAATTTATCGTTTAGACTTTCACCGGGGACATGTCCCCGGGGAAAGCTTCTGACCCATTTTGCAGCATATTGCTGCAAAATAGGTAATTTCCAGATTTTTTCCAGAATTTTTTTGGAAAAAATCTACAATGTAACAACCTGTTTTCAGAACATGTTTTATGCTACAACAATACAAATTCGCTAAACATAATATCATATATAACCATCAATCGCTAACATAATCATATGTTTTCAAATTCGCCAAAACGTTTCAAAAACCGTGAACACATGATCATCTAAAAAACTATGCATAAGCTAGCTATCCGAAAATGGTCCAAAACTATACGTATAATCCATTTAGCGGGAATCCTAACCCATAATGCACATAAACCACATAATAATCCATGTTATTCTCATAAACATATCCATAACCCAAAAACTAACATAAACCGACATCCTACACCCCACCACCCCCACTCCCCTCCCCGGTATCTCGAGACTCACCCGGCGGTGGTCAATCAACCCAACCCGGGAATGACCTCAAAAACTCCAACTTGTGATCCACCTGAGTCCCTCGTGCATTAAGCTCCTCGGCTTGTTTCCGCACAGTTTCTCGAAGTGAGGACACGGTGGCTTCCTCACGAGCTTGGGTGGCGCTGAAGGTCTTCTTCACTCCACCGCCAGGTAACACTTGACCTACACCAGGAACATGACCGCGCTGCTTACCACCGATCACCTAGCGCAGAATCTCGCGGTCAGTCATAGGCGTCCCATCTGAGGTGCTCTCTTCCCGCATCCTTATCATTTCATTCTGTTTAGTTATAAAAAACAAGAAAAGTAATATATAAGTCGTGATGCATTATATTTCATCAAAGTGGGTGACTTTGAAAATAAATTATACTTACATATCTAGCCTCAGACACCGGGGACTCAAAGACATCGCCCCTGGTATGGTTCCGCCTATATAGCTCGATCAAGTCTTCAGCAACCGCGGCTTCGGTGTCGCTACTCAACTGTTTAGAAATAAAATCAATAATGACACACCCAACACCATGTATATATATAAATAAAATGATTAAATAGTTTCTTACGAAGTTATAACATATAGCAGCTAACGAACGGGATTCATGAAGGCTCGAACTCGTGTTCGCCAGCCGGTTTCGCCTGTTGACCTCCGCTATCTTCAATTTCTTCGGTTTTGTCCAGTTCTTCACCTGCGTATTATAAATTATAAAAACTATTATATAAATGAATAATAATAATAATAATAATAATAATAATAGTAATAATAATAATAATATTAAAAATAATAATAATAACAATAATAAAAATGTTAAAAAAAAAAAAAAACAAAAAACAAACAATAATAATAATAATAATAATAATAATAATAATAATAATAATAATAATAATAATAATAAAGTGTCGATCCAGAAATTTACCAACTCATCCAAATCCTGTTGCGTCTTGTTCGTTGGACGCTGTCTTCTGATATCCTCTACCTTCTCCACCCCACCTTTCTTTGTAAATTGATCCTTTTTGAATCTATGTTTGTTGTCATCGTATCGCTTTTGGAGATAAAACTCGATACGGTCAACAATCTTTTCCCTATTCGGGCCATCAATGTGTGGGTCGAGGTCAAATAAATTCTGCAATAAAATATAAATAAAACAAATATACGAATTTAAATAAAAAAACAAGTTTGAATAAATAAACACATTTAAATAAATAAACACAATAATTAAAAAAATAAAAGTTAAAAAAACTTACGTGTAGCTAGTCATGGATGTGGGCCTTGGCCGCTTCGGGAACCTTAGCCCATGAATCGCAATACATGAGAATCGATTCCCGTAACAGCTCCCTAACATAGTTGGAGAACCAAGGAGCGTGACGGCCCACATGCGAATAAAAACCCTCCTGGTTGACCCGGAATTGGATCGATACCGGACGACGATCTTGTGCCACCTTCGTGTTGAGTGGCGTGTTCTTTGTGGGACTACGCACCACCTTCTCGCCTTTCCCAATTTTGGCGTTGGGGTTGGCAACTTAGGATTTAGAGCCTACAAGTAATCAAATTCAAGTGATGATGACATAAAATAACAAGTTATCAATTTAAAATAACTAGTAATCAAATACAGTTTAATTAAAATAATTCAGAAATTCTTACGCTGGCAATTGGTGTCTATCCTCCTCGAGGGACCACGAGGTGGCGAATTACCTCCATCGCCACCGTGAGACCTAGCTACAACATCTGCCATCTGTAAAAACGTACTAGTACAAGAACATAAAAATTAGTGAAGAAACACACCGTTAAGAATTAAAAATAATAAAAAATTAACAATTAAAGAAAATCTAACCTGGGTTAAGAAAATCTAACAATTAACTGTGAAGGGGATGAGAAAAGATAGAATTATACAAGGTGAGGGGTTAAGGAGAAAGCATTATACGAGGTGAGGGGAGAAAGAATACGTGCACAGTGCTGCGAGTGGTGGTGTGGTGTAGATGGAGCAGTGGTGTGGTGGAGATGGAGATGCTCAGTGAAGGAGATGAAGTAAATGAGAGGATTTTTTTTCTCTCTCTCTCTCTCAAAGTGAAACCTGATCTGGTTAATAATTGAAGTCTTGTTTACACTTTACTTTTGGCGGGGACATGTCCCCAACGAATGTTTTGTTTTTCTTTTAGTAAGACTTTTAGCGGGGACATGTCCCAGTGAAAGTTTTTACAACCAGTCAAAAAAGTTTGGCGGGATAAAGTAAACTAGAGGAGGGAAAAATAAAAATTTCGCTAAAGCTTTTCCCGGGGACATGTCCCCGCCAAAAGGTGTATTAATTCATTTTTCCCTTAAAATAAAACTATTTTTTTTTTATCATTTTAAATAATTAAAATTAATAATAAATCAATTTAAATTTAACCTAAAAATGTTCTAAATCATATTTGAATAATTTAAGATCTTATAAAATTATTTAAATACTTTTAACTAATTTAAATTATTTAAAATTACTGTTAAATCATATTAATTAATTTAAATTGCTTTTAACGAGTCTAGGTGCTATGATAATACGTAACATGTTAAACGACCGAGTCTAAGTGCTATGATAATACGTAACATGTTAAACGACCGAGTCTAGGTGCTATGGTTATACGTAACATGTTAAACGACCGAGTCTAGTTGCTATGATAATACGTAACATGTTAAACGAATGAGTAGAGGTGCTATGGGTATACGTAACATGTTAAACGACCGAGTCTAGGCTCTATGATAATACGTAACATGTTAAACGACCGAGTCGAGGTGCTATGGTTATACGTAACATGTTAAACGACCGAGTCTAGGTGCTATGGATATACGCAACATGTTAAACGACCGAGTATAGGTGCTATGGTATATGTAACATGTTAAACGACCAAGTCTAGGTGTTATGGTAATACGTAACATGTTAAACGACCGAGTCGAGGTGCTATGATAATACGTAACATGTTAAACGACCGAGTCGAGGTGCAATGGTTATACGTAACATGTTAAACGACCGAGTCGAGGTTCTATGGTTATACGTAACATGTTGAACGACCGAGTCGAGGTGCTATGGTTTTACGTAACATGTTAAACGACCGAGTCTAGGTGCTATGGCTATACATAACGTGTTAAACGACCGAGTTTAGGTGCTATGATAATACGTAACATGTTAAACGACCGAGTCTAGGTGCTATGGTTATACGTAACATGTTAAACGACCGATTCTAGGTGCTATGGTTATACGTAACATGTTAAACGACCGAGTCTAGGTGCTATGGTTATACGTAACATGTTAAACGACCGAGTTTAGGTGCTATGATAATACGTAACATGTTAAACGACCGAGTCGAGTTTATATGGTTATACGTAACATGTTAAACGACCGAGTCTAGGTGCTATGGTATACATAACATGTTAAACGACCGAGTCGAGGTGCTATGGTTATACGTAACATGTTAAACGACCGAGTCTAGGTGCTATGGTTATACGTAACATGTTAAATGACCGAGTTTAGGTGCTATGATAATACGTAACATGTTAAACGACCGAGTCGAGGTGCTATGGTTATACGTAACATGTTAAACGACCGAGTCTAGGTGCTAGGTGCTATGGTTAAAATTGTGATAAAAACTGGTCTCAACTTCCTTCCAAAAATACTAGCGCCAAAATTTCTCACCAAAAATATGGCGCCAACACTTCTCACCAAAAAAATGGTGCCAAAACTTCCCACCAACCTGACAAACACATTATATAATCCTTTTATCTTCACACGAATTACAACCTCTTATCCTCACAACCTCTTATCTTCACACAAATTTCAAAACCTGAGATGAAGCCATATAATCCTTTTATGTGTTCTTGTGGAGCAGGAAATATAAAACTAAGAATATCACATCAACAAAATTCATTTGGATGGCAATATTATGCATGCCCTCTGTCGAAGGTGAACAATCATACATTTCTTATTTATGTAAATATACAAATAATTGGTTGCAATCTCTAACAATTTTCTTATTATCTAACAGCCCAGACAAAAAGATCATGGGTGTGGATATTTTATGTGGAAGAGTCAATTTGACTAGTAAGTTAGAATAATCTCTTCTGCTTATGCATCTCAAGGTTCTGGATCTGCACCAACATAGTGCACAAGTTGTAATGCCAAAGATCTTAGGATAAACCTGCTTGAATCACAAAAACATGTGCTAGAGACAAGAGTAAGGATGCTGGAGGCAAGACTTGAATTAGCAAGGATTCCTGACGAACACGCATGTCAGTCGGATGCATTACTTCGTGAGCTGTTAGGTGACATGGAAAATCTTCGTATGTAGTAGTAGTAGTAGTAGTAGTTGTTGTTGTTGTTCTTGTAGTTGTTGTTGTTGTTGATTTTGTTGATGTTGTTGTTGTTGGAATAATACATATGTTTAACTAATTCGTATGTATCTTCCAAGTATTTTTATAAATCAAAGCACATGCTGGATTTGTAAAGTTGACCATGTTCTTAGTTAACCAGATTATGGTGTCCAAACACCTCTTTTCCAATACTAAATTACATATGCTTAAAGAATGAAACTAAAGAAACAATATCACAATTAAAAAACACGAAGGCAAACCTTTTATTTAAAACACGCAAGAGTTCTCAACCACATACGTTTTATACATACACAAACGAAACAACTCGACAAGCAAACGAAACAGATCAAATGAAACAACTCGCCCATTCATTTTTTTGCTGTTACTTCCCGCTCTGCTAGAACCTGGAGCATCTTTTCCCTTCCTTTGCTTGACGAACTGTTTAAACATAGCTTCAAGATTTGTTACCCTATTTCCCGCATCATCAAATGTGTAATCGAACGCGCTTTCTCCAGCTCCAACGTCATCATCAGCTTCAACTTCCGGCGTGTTTTCTCCTCCAACCTCATCTGCTTGAGCATCCAAATACTCTCCGTAATATGACTTTTTCCTCAACCATTCTAGAATCCGGTCTCTCATCCACGGGGCTATGTTCTGATAAGAACCATATTCATTATAAATTTCGGCGCCATACGTATTAAGAACTTCATTAAAGAGATACATCGACGATAAAACCATTGTCCACTCCTGTTCCGACGTGTAATCAGCCATTGTTATGCGTGTTTTGTGCGAATTGACGATCGGGTTATTTGTGTTTTGCCGGGATATATAAGTAAAACTTTGGCAGGATAAAGTTGCAATTTGGCGGAAAATTATTGGCGCCAAAAATATTGGCGGAAAAATTTCGGCGGGAAAATATTTGGTGGGATAACTTGACAAGTAAACGAAACAACTCAAACGAAGCAAGTCGAATGACACAACTGTTACCGCCTCAAAATTTTTTTTACTTTTTATGGTTTGGAATTTGGCGGAATTTTTTCTTACTTTTTAAGCCAAAATAATTTTTTAGCACAAATTGTTACCGCCTCAAGTTAAAAATGTTGGATTTATGATTTTTTTATTTTTTTTTTTTTTTTTAATTTTTTTTTATATATTAGTTGTGTGATAAATATTAATAGTTGGACTAAGAAATACATAATTTCAGATTTTTGTAAACATTACTTTTGCCTGGGACGTGTCCCTGGGGAAAGTTTTGGCGGGAACAATTAGCAGGCTTTGGCTTTGGTCAAATTTTGGTAAAAATGGAATAGAATTTCGGCGGGGACATGTCTCCAACGAAAGTTTCCGTTAAATTTTTACTAACCAGTCAGCGTATTCATGTGCCACGTCAGATTCATTTTTGTTGTTTAGCGACTTTCGCCGGGAACACAACGTCTCCGACGAAAGTCTCCTCGCCCGTCCACCTTATTGTTGTAGTGGAAGTAGAATGTAGACACTCATACCTCCCGAAGGTATACCTATGTATACCCGAGTGCCAGATAATACAAGAGTATATATGACCTAGAATTCAACTGAAAAACATACGTTATCTAATTGTCTTAAATAAGTTATGCTTTAATAATAATGCATGTAGATCTACAAATTTTTCTATGCATAAGACAATAAAGTATCATATAAAAAGTTGGTGAAGAGCAAATAGGTAAAATCTTTCCTTTCCGCATGCATATAATAGCCATTAGGACCGAAACGTGTTTAGTGCATCCAACATGTTAAAAGTTTCACATAGTGTTTGTAGTTGGTAATAGTTTTATTTTTTTCCCCATATGGTTGGTGGTTGTATTCTATCATGGGTTGTTTTTTGTTCTTTTGCTTTGCATGAAGTGGTTTAGGTCACAATTTTGTGTGTTAGGTTTAACGTACGTACTAATACTAATGAGAATAAGCGATCACACAAGAATACAAAAGGTTTAACATATATGGTTTAATCAATCACGAGAAGATCAACATATATATTCATGGGCACAAAAGTACTCCTATCTCTATTAAGAGTTAATGATAAACCTCGACTAGCTAGAAATCCTAGAATATGCGTTACAATTTAATCCTTCAGTTTGTATCTAACTCGTGTACCTGTTGAGTCGTACTCTATCCACTTGTTCATGATATGTACGATAACTAAACATTCTCAAAATATCTTCTAACTATAGAAACTAAAATTCCTAAGGGGGCTACGTACGGCGGAAGTTTCCGACAGATTAGCAACGATTTATACAAAAGTCGTTAACCAAATGTCACTGAAAATTACCTACGGATATCCCACACACTATAGGCAGAAAAATAGCATGTTGGAAATACTTCGCATGTATTGTGCAACTATCGACAACATAGCAACATAGCTACGGATTTCCGACAAACCTTGTATCCGTGAAAAATCTGTATGAAATTGGTGAACGATATATTTTCATTTTCTTTTATAAATTTTTTTTTGAACGTCAATTGTGGCTACATGGCCCTTAGCCGAGAAGGCGTTGTGAGCCCACACAACCAGTTTGGGTCCAGCCGAGAAGGCAATGACACTCTTCTCTTTACGCACGCGGGAAGAAACCTCTATCGCCCTAGACAAGACTCGAACTTGAGACCTTGTCTAGGAGGGTAAAAACTCCATACCGCTGGACCAGAGGCCCCGTTGGTATTTTCTTTTATAGTTTATTTTACTAGACCATATAAAAGTGTTGGGAAATTACCGAAGAATTGTTTTTGCAAATGTGCAAGTTTGTTACTTGTATGTTTATCTACACCAATTAGTTGACCAGATCTTCCTGAAAAATTACTTACTAATTTCTCACATATTCTTGACGAATAAAAAGGGGTGAGTTATCCATACCCTCCTATAAGGAGGGTATCCAATGATTGCTTGCATCGAAAACTTGTACGGTGTGCATCGCGGTTTGTACATTTTGACTAAAAACCTATGTTATCACATCATAGGGAGGGTTTTTATATCATATCCCATAAAAATATTTTGTGGGAAATTACTTACTAACTTCACCGGCATTATTCTGACAATCTGATCCGTCTAAAATAGTGTACGTCCAGTCGAAAAGTTGGTGGGATTTTTTTTTTCCACAAGGCTTTTTTCGACGCTCCAAATTAAATCCATGAGGAATTCGTCAAAACAGCCGTTTCTGACGGATTTTTCACGGT
>BPTQ01000001.1:58457126-58504626 GCA_019973895.1 Chrysanthemum seticuspe | reverse complement strand
GTGAACTTGTCTTTGATGATTCACGACACCATTTGTAACATACTAAAATTTGGAGTTTTAGTTTTGGATATTTTAATAGTATTTATGAAATTTTTAAAAGTTATTAGAGTCGGTATTTAATAGAAAAGGGACAAAAAATGGGATGTAAGTTAACTGAAAAGGTCTTTCAATGTGACGGAACTAACGATGGGGACTAACTATGCCAAAGTAAGAAAGATGATGAGAAAACATAAAAATACCCTTAGGGGTGTCATGGGTTTACCAATTCTCTTCATTTGGGCCCCACGTGTGCCACATCACCTTCACATCACTCTAACACACTAAGAGTGCAAGGTGAGGTTAGGTTTAATAACACGTTATTGGTATGCCACATCAGCGCCACATCATCTCCTCCCAATAACACACCAATAACTAAAACACCCCTCCCTCATAACACACCAATAACATATTATTGGGTCCCATTTTTTTCATTTTACTTCTTCCAATAACGCATTAATAACTAAACACCCTTTCCTAACAAAAGACACAATGAGACTAATTGGGCCCCAACAAAAATACAACTTGCTAAAAGAAAGAAAGAAAGACGAATGGCACCAGCCATTTGAATGGCGAAGGTGTAGTTGGCGAGCAAATGACATGTTTAGTGGTAAGGTTTTGGCAGCGCCAAAAGGAACCATAAGGACGAATGGCACGTTAATTGAATGCCTCACCGTGCACTCTAACTAAAAAATACCCCTCAATCACAACTTACTCACTTCTCTTCATTTGGGCCCCACCCACCTTCATTTTATTTCTTTTCTATATTTTCCAAACTCAATTAAATTCATTCCATTCATTTAAAATAAAAATACAATATAAAAAAAAATACACTGCGAAATTAAAAAAAAATACGAAATTTAAAATACATTGCGAAATAAAAAAAACATACGAAATTTAAACTAATCTTGTTGTTGCTGATGTAGTTGCCAAACATGCTCAATGATATTTCGTTGAAGTCTTGCGTGTGTTTCTTTATCACGCAGTTCTTTGGCATTCTTTCGTTGTACATCGCATCTCTCAATCCATGTCCGTTGTATATTTGCTCGCGGACAAACATAAATATCGTTCAATTCGGATATCGCAAACTTTTGATCTTTCAAAATCATGTTATGCAATATGATGCACGTGTACATGACTCTTCTTAGCTTGTTGATAGTCCAAGCACGCGCCGGTTGGCTTATAATATGCCAATGTCCTTGAAGGACCCCAAAAGCTCTTTCAACGTCTTTGCGAGCACTTTCTTGTTTTTGTTTAAACATGACATTTTTCTCCGAATATGCAGTCAAGAATGATTTGACAAAAGATGACCAAGTTGGGTAAATCCCGTCAGCTAGCTAATACCCGTTTTCAAATGTTGCATCGTTTACTTGAAACGGAACCTTGGGGGCGATGTCATCAAGAAGGTCGTCGAATAACGGTGAATTATTCAAAACAGTTAAATCATTATTCACACCCGCTACCCCAAAAAATGCATGCCAAGTCCATAAATCGTATGATGCAACGACTTCAAGCATAATAGTTGGATATTTTTTATCACCTCTATGAAATTGCCCTTGCCACTCAACGAGACAGTTTTTCCATTCCCAGTGCATACAATCAATGCTCCCAAGCATTCCCGGAAACCCATGGACCGTGTTATGTGCGTTATATAAATTTTGAATGTCACCCAAATTAGGCTTTCTTAAAAACTCGGGCATAAACAATTCAATTACACACATAGTAAAAAGATCTAGACAATCGCGTGTCGTGTGTGACCCCATTTGCAAATATTCATCAAATGCAACAGGTGCGGTGCCGTAGGGCAATTGGCGTACGCACAATACCTTGTACTATTTGTAAGAATAGTTGACGGCTTTGTGCGTATGAGCCAATTGCCCTACGGCACCGCACCTTGTACTATTTGTAAGAATAGTTGACGGCTCATACGAAATAGACGCCTAAAATAGTACTCCGGATATTTTGGAGGATCAGAAAAATAGTCTGATATAAGACGTTTTTCAGCAATTTCACGGTCACGCCAGATGTAATTACGGCTGCTTGAACTTTCAGCTTCATCTTCTCCCAACGATTGCCCATAACCTGCAGCGTTCAGAATCATCTTGATATCTTCTAAATCATCAAGATCGGAATCCGAACCACTCATGTTTTTTTTGCTTAAGATGTAAAGAGTTGAAAGAGTAGTGTGTGAATGATTTGAAAGAAAATAGTGTGGATGATTTTATGAAAATGAGGTATTATTTATAAGAGGGTGGGTAAAGTTTTTATTTTAAAAATAAAAAGTTTTTATTTTTTGAAATCAAACCGTTTGAAATGCAACGGATATATTCGATTTTATAACTTGTCGTTTTGTGTTTCGTTGTAACGGCGAGAATGGAAGTGGCGAAAGAGCATGGTATCGTGGCGAGCCACGAAATGAAGTGGCGAGGCTCCACGTATGAAACGGCGAGAAGTGGTTTCTCCCACACCCCATGCTCTTATGGACTCATAACATGTCAATCCAGGGATTTATTCCCTCTTTTTTACACGTCTAGAAGTACGTGTTTTATGGTGGCATTTTGAGGCGGAAATGAGGATTAGTCACATAACCTGAAAATAAAAGGAGATAATCTTAAGGAAGCATTATAGAATTTAGAGATAAACTGGAAAGTAGTCTTCAAATGTTGATCATTTATTCATCCTAGGAGGTCGAGGCTAGCAAGTGGAAAGCTAGCTCGAAATTTAAAAGGTATATGAAGTGGTATGCGGCTTGTAGATAAAGAGGGTGATTTTGCAAGGGTAACGATAATGTTCGTGGGAATAGCTGATGAGCATCTCATTCACACCACTATTTCAATAGTCAACACGTAAATGCTCCAAAACAATAGTAGTAAAAGAGCTTTTGAGTTTAAATAGTCGTTAACAAATCAGTAGTGTTTTGTAAATGAACTGAATGTTTATGAACAAGGTTATATAGTTATGGGTCGAAAAGGAGTGTTTAGGTTGACCCCGCACTTCATGAAAACAAAACTTTCTCACCTTTTAGATACTAAGTTTGTAACCAAATATTATGTTTATGATTTTTTTCAAGGTTTAAGAGTTTTGGAATATGTAGGGTATGTTTGGCTCAATGGGCTGGGGTTGGGGCTTGAGCTGGGGCTGGGGCTTTTATTATAAGCCGAAGTTGAATTTGTATTTTTGTAAACTTGTTTGGCAAATAGGCTTAAGCTTATGCTTATTATTGCAAAATTACTAAAAAGGACATAATTAAATGCGTTTTTGTATATATTAGATATTTTTGTGGGTAAATAAGTAATTTGTTATTCAAAAGCCTCGAGCTAAAGTTTTTAGCCCCTTTTATAGGGCTAAAGTTTTAAGCTCTTTTTAGGAGGGAGGTAGTCGATGGGGTAAGGGATCGGGGCCGAGTGATTATTTCGGTGCCGCTCGGGAGCACCATTCCCTCCCTTGCGGTACCGCAAATTCCACCCCAAATCCATCCCAAATCGGCTTGCAAGCCCCGCTCCTCACCCCGCTCCAAAGGTCCAAAAAACAAAGAAAAAAAAATAGTGTAACGGCTAGTTTGGGAGGAAAAGAAAAAATCACCTATATATACACATAAACATACACATTCAAAAAATATACAAAAAACATATACATTAAAAAAAATTCTTCTATATCAAAAAATGATGAATCCTTTATTTCTTGAAGATTCAACCTCAGATTCGTCTTCGTCAAGTGATGAGTCGTCTCAGATAGGTCAGATGCATTTAGCGTTTATGCTTTCTGTCGTCAACTTTGTGATGCCTTCCGGTGTTTAATGTATTTTTATTTTTATTTTTAATGAAATATTGAAGTTAATTGAAGAAAATAAAATAGTGGTGTGGAAGAGAGAGAAACTGAAAGATGAGAAAGGTTTGAAACATGTCCATTTTCTCTAAAGATGGGTTTGAAAGATGGGTGAAAAAATGGTGATGTGGAGGAGAGAGAAACTGAAAGATATGGGAAGAGAGTGAGACCACTCCCTCCCCCCTTAGGGGCTTATGATTTCATAATCCCGCATGACAGACGAGACTTATTTTATAAGCCGGCTTATTTTAAAAGCCCAAGCCCCATAAGCCCCACATAAACCCTTCGCCAAACACACCTGTAGAAGTTCGGTTTTCGGAAAATAGAAAGTGCATGTTAGAAGGTTGAGATTATACCTTTGTTCATCATTTTGATTAATGAAAATAGGGTGAAGAACGAATAAAACTGTAGTTAAATTGGTTGGAAGCAAGTCAAGTCACGCTAAAAGCAGATGCTTTATCTTATCAATGGACATTTGTGTCATTAGTTTGTTAGGACATTGGGGAGTTTGAAAATGACGCTGGATTTAATTAATTAAATTACTTAAATGCATACATGGTGTGTATTAAATAATGACAACTCTCTTAACAGTAATTCAAAAGCTATTAATGAATTTTAATTGTAAGGATACACACATTTAAATATGGTTTTTGTATGATTCTATAGATTTTAGACGTGTACATGTGTGTAGCGATGAAATTTATATAAGCAAATATTTATACTTGAGATATTGTGGTTAAATGTTTCGTGTAACATTTAACAATTTACGTTCGCAAGTCTTCATCATAATCCGAAATGACAACAATATCATACCAATCCAGATTAATAAATTGCGATTGAAATATAGATCAAAATAAGAAAAAAAATAATAAAAAAGAGAGTAATTTTAGAAACAAAAACTATTTTTAAAGCAATTATTTCAAAAGCTATTTCTAAAAACGTTTTTATTTAGGTAAGTAACAAAAGATTTAAATTTAAGTATTGAAGAGGTATTTGAGGATTCAACATTTTTCAATTTTAAGTTTCTTAAGTGGTAGAGAAAATTTTACTCTATATAGACAGAGATATGAAAATCTGAAATCCATTGTGTGCAATACGGTTTTACAAACTAGTTTGCTAAATTTATTTGGTTTAACAATGTTGAAAATCAAGTGCATGCATGCGTATAATTGTATAAATAACAATTTGTCAACTTACATATTTCAATTAAATAGCAACCAAAGTTATTGTTATTTGCGGCCCAATCCATTGCATAGAGGCTAGAGCTAGTCCAAATTAACTTGTTGTATTTGCTTTTGTTGCTTGAATATAATCTTTTGTTATGATATTAACTGTGTGTTGATTTCTATATCAATTCCACGTTCTTGGAAAATGTCGTTTGGAAAATTCCTTAACAATAAACTCGTAAGCCTTTCACCTTTCAAGATCCGGTTCATCATCAACTCATTCAGATCTTCTTGTTCGCCCGCTTTGATTAGGATTCCTTTAGCGGATTTGATCGGCATTCTGTGTCCTGTGACTACTGAATTCGAATTTTATCTCTGGATCCATGGTAATCTAAATAAGCAGCCCATTTTTTATATCTGGATCGCTAGAATAAATGGGCCTTGAGTTCCCCTTTATGGACTTTAATGTTTCAACTATGTTATAGTTATACGTAACAACTTTGCATATTTCCATCTTCATATGCAAAAGATTACACTTGATTTTGAAGCTCATATATATATATATATATATATATTGATATGTAAAATTAAAGTGTAACGAAACCTAGATCCAAAAACACGACTGAACGATTTTGGCATAACGTGTAGGTAAAAATCATTGCCCACCATTTGGTTTACTTGATCAATACCTGCTCATTGAGTAGTTACACTATTGGCCCAAAGTTCAGTATTAAAACGTATGACAAGAACATTTGTTAGACTGGGTGTAGTAGTAACGAACATCATCACCGCCAAGTCAATGATTTTACCACCATTATTCCTTTGATATCAACTTTAGGAGGATTTCTTGCATAACATAGCATTGCCACTTTTCATTTCTCTAATTTTAGTCATTGAATCGCTTTTTATATTTAACTTATTATTAAAAAAATAATAATAAATAAATAAATAGTCTATACCCGTTTGAGTCATTTATGTAAGAGCACTCGGTGTGGAATACCAATAACATCTTATTCGTCCCAACTATGAACCAATAACATGTTATTACCATACCGTGTTATGTGCCGTTGGTGTGCTAAAGGTTCCCAAGCCATTTGAATGGTTCAAGCCATTTTTTTTTTCTTTTTTTTTTGTATGTAATGTGAGTGAGTGGTATATTTAATAGGGTATTTTGTGTGATCCAATAACATGTTAGTGGTGTGTTATGAAGGAGCGTGTTTTAGTTGTTGGCGTGTTATTGAGGAGGTGGTAAGGTGGCGCTGAGGTGGCATAACAATAACGTGTTATCCGCTCTTCCTTCACCTTGTGCTCTAACAAGTAACCTTAACATTCTTATATAAAACTTAATGCTTCATCAAAGTCAAACAATGTTAGAGCAAAAGGTATCGTGGATACAAATAACACGTTATTGGTATGTCACCTCATCACCTCCCCAATAACACACCAATAACTAAAACACTTTCCCTCATAACACACCACTAACATGTTATTGGGTCCCACAAAATACCACTAAAAATACTCGCGCACTCAAAAAAAAAAAAAAAAAAAAAAAAAAAAAAAAAACATGACAAATGGCTGAAACACATTTGGCTCACGATTGGCACTTTCCCTAATACGACGAATGGCGTGCCAAAAGTCCAAACAGGATGCATATGACGTGTTAATGGTTAGCATACCTTTTGCTATTATGCATAAAATAAGAGCACAAGGTGAGAGAGATACCAATAACACGTTATTGGTATGACATCTCAGCGATGTTAGTCTATTAGTATTAGTATTAGTATTTGGCCCATTGTATATTCGGCTCATTATAGTTAGGCTGTGATACCATGTAAGTTTATGTAATCGTGTATATCGAATAAATAATTATGTTCGGTACATCAAGATTATATAAGATACATAATGGGCCGAATATACAATGGGCCAAATACTAATACTAATACTAATAGACTAACAATCGCTACATCATACACTTTCCAATAACAAACCTATCACTCAAACACCCCTTCCTCATAACACATCACTAACATGTTATTGGGTCGCACAAAATACCCTATTAAACACATCCACTCACTCACAATAAAATAAAGAAAATATATATATAGCAAAAGGTACACTTTTCTCTCTTTGGCGTGAGCCAATCTAATGGCTCATTTCCCTTTGGTATGGATTTAACTCACTTGCATGGTATGAGGTTTGGCATGCTATTAGTTCAAAAAAATTGCATTTGGCGTGTAAAAAACAACCATACCCTTTGCTCTAACATATTTTTACAAAGATCATCATTTATAGATGCTATTATCTTGGTTAGAAAATGACCCAAATTGACACAATTTCTAACATGCATATGACTTCTAGCTACTTGAACTCTTAAAGCCATGTAATTTCTGTTTACAAGGGACAAAAAAAATGAACTGATATCAAAAAGTTGTTGCTCACTATAGCTCCACTAAGTAGAAACATCTCTTTCATGAGGGTCCATGAGTAAATGACTATGTTGTTGAAATTTCTGCTAGTGATTGCCAGATAGATAATGGATTATTACACATACTTGTACAACTCATATTCAGAATTACATGTCAACTTGCGAATTGTCTTTAGTATATGCATAATATGAGTCGCCGACATCAGAAGAATTGGAGGTGTTTGTTTCAGCTTATTGTAGCACCAACTTATTACAGCCGCGAAACTACTAACTTAAGTTGATAAGTTCGTAAACTGCTAAAAATATTTAATCAACCATATACACTATCAGTAACGCAACTAGGATTAAAATTGACCGGGGAGCATAATTTTTTTAAACTGTTGTATAAGAGGAAAAATTGAATAAAATGTACGATTTAATTAAAACGATTGAGTTTATAAACTATGGCTATTTTTCACCTATTAACGAATCAATTAAACAAGTAATAAAAACACAAAGACTTATGATCGGCTGCATTTTAGTACATTTAGCAAATCTTTATTAGAATTAGCACCATGCAACAAAATTTCGTCGTGATCCCGTGACGTCGCAGGCAGGGGCGGAGCTATGCCCGATCCACCTGTGGCACGTGCCACATACGGTTTTGGCCAATGAAGTGTAATTTTTTGTGAATTTTTTTGGTTTTTGGGAAGTGCTACACCCATTTTTTAGAGAGCAGTGTTTTAAGTTTATTTTTAGAAAAAAAAAGAAGAAAGAAAGAAAGAAGATAGAGAGTTAAGTTTGAAGATGATGAATAGTGATGTTTTTTTGCTTGTTTGATTTTATCTGCTATTGTTTAATGTGCACACATGCAAGTGGAGTAGTGGACATACTTCTTTTCAGTCTTGCATAAATATGTAGAGAACCTAGTGGGCTCATTTTATATACTAGGTTTTTAGTCATTTATAGTGTGGGAAAGTCTATTTAATTGGTGGATCAGAATTGATGTCACAGCTCACTTTTTCATGTATGGGTGGTGGATCAACCATGGAGTTTGTCTTCCATGCTTGAGGAGTTAAAATACTTGATGGTTTTATGTTTTGCCACTTTGCAATAGATCTTCAAATTTAGCTTTCGTAGTAGAAAAGTGGATCTATATCTGTTCCAGTGTTTTGCTTCAACTTTGTTGAAGTTTAATGAATATTTTATTTGCTTTATCAAGGAATAAAAGAAAAGAAACTGAAAAAGGCCAGATATTCTTATGTATCTTGGTGAAAATTGTGTATTAAGGAATGAGATATAAGTTGATATTGGAAATTATCATAACTGAAAAATCTATAAATAATATGGAAATATGATGTTTGGCATTCAAGCTTACCTTTCTCAAAAAAAAATATTTGCCTTTTATTTAAATCTATAAAAATATCATAAAATGTATTACGATTAAAAGGATTTGTATTTTTTTATACTACGTTTTCATTACATGGATTAAAAAAAACTAGTTTTACTTGTAGAAATGAAAACTAAAATTTTAAACTATTTTCGAAGCGAAGCGAGCAGGAATCGTGCCACACACGGTCTAAAATCCTGCATCCGCCACTGGTCGCAGGACCTCCTGAATCCGTCACAGTACACAATAAAATAATAAAAAGTTATACTGCAACAATCTTTAAAAAAAATCTAAAGTGAACCCTTTTTGAGCATGTTTGGCCCGGTATAGGCTTTCAATTTCAAGGGTGACAATTGATAAATGCTAGTATGTGATATTGTGAATTTGTGATGTGCATTCAAGACAAAGGGCCATGGTAGGTACGTATAGTTATTATGCAATATCCAATTGGAGTAATGGTAATGAATCATTGACGTCTTTGGTTGGATCTTATAATAAGCATTTAATCAAATTTCACCTACTTCTTACACGTGATGTGATCTTAAGATGATTTTGCATTAGCAACACTTCTTGCACATGAATTATTCCCGGTTTTATACTAGACCTAGCTTTGTTTCGATTAGCTACAACTTAGGTGTCGTTTGTTTTTTTTTAATAAACATTTTTTTTCATTTTTTCACCTCTTTTATTTGTAGGAGGGCAGATGTTTTATGTTTGTTTTTTTCAGACAAAATTGTTTCTTTTCACTTCTTTCCTTTTCTAAATTTCAGACATTATTTTTCACTTCTTACATCTTCTTTCACAAACTCAACATCTCTTTCTCAATATCTTACACCTCTTTTAAGTTTCGTCCGTTTTTACGGTTTCGTCTGTTTTTTATGTTTTCGTCTGTTTTTTTGAGTTTTTCCCCTTTTTTTACGTTTTCGCCTCTTTTTTTACGTTTTCGTCCGTTTTCGCAAGTTTTCGCCCGCTTTATTACGTTTTCATTTGTTTTCGTCTGTTTTTTTTACGTTTTCGTCTGTTTTTTTACTTTTTCCTCCGTTTTTTATGTTTTCGTCAATGTATTTACGTTGTTGTCCGTTTTTTACGTTTTCATCCGTTTTCCTACGCTTTTGTCAGTTTTCGTCCGTTTTCGCCTGTTTTATTACGTTTTCATCCACTTTATTACGTTTCACCTGTTTTTTTACATTTACGCCGGTTTTTTTACGTTTACGCCGGTTTTTTTACATTTACGCCGTTTTTTTACGTTTTTGTCCATTTTCGTCCGTTTTTTTAACGTTTTTGTCAGTTTTTTACGTTGTCTTTCGTTTTTTACGTTTTCGTCTTTTTTTACGTTTTCATCCGGCTTCATATAATTCCGTAAGTTTTTTGTACGTTATTCTACATTTTCTTGCCTTATCTTACGTAATAAAACTTATGATAATGTAAGAAAATTAACGAAAACGTAAAAAAACAGACGAAAATGTAAAAAACGGACGAAAAAGTAAAAAAAACTGATGTAAACGTAAAGAACGGTCGAAAACGTAAAAAAATGGTCAAAACGTAAAAAAAATGGACGAAAACGGACTAAAACGTAAAAAAACCAACGAAAACGTAAAAAACAGACGAATACGTAAAAAAACGGTCGAAAACTTAAAAAAACAGAAAAAAACGTAAATTTTCTCGCATGTAGATGAAGATTTTAGATGTGACTCTTTTTCGGCAGACATGGTTTGTAGATGAAGAGGTAAAAGCTCTGAAAAAATAAACAACACCTTAGTTGATGTTCGGGTTTTTCCAGTCGATCTTTAACCAAACATTAGGTTTACACATCCGTTTTCAGCTCTATATTATTTTGGCATGGTGAAAAAGTTTGTTTGGCATGTCTGTCAATGGGTCGGATCTTGATTCAGACATGGTCGTCTCATGAATTTATAAAACTTTTGAAAGTCTTGGACGAAATTACATAACGAGGCATTTCGAAAAAAAAATGTTATATATAAAGTGTCACCGTTTTTAATATATAATGAAATTAGTTATCTAAATATTCTAACATATTATTCGTTTAAGATATTTTCTCACTTAAATATTTTTTTTCTTGAAAAATATATGTACACGTTCATATAATTATTAACGGGATAAATTTTAAGACTTTTAAAAATTTTGGGTTTTTGAACGGTCGCTCACATTGCACACCCTCAAAGACGGCGCTAGATCCATATCCGCTCGTAAACATACGAGCGTGATTTGTGCTGAGGCTCGAGGCACAACACAAGAAATGTCAGACTTCATACTATATCGACCAACTTGTTTTGCTTTAAGAAAAGAACCGTTAGAATATAACAATTAAATAGTGTATAATATCTGCTTTAAGCAATAGTATATTCTTGAACTCATGTGCAAGGCATCATTTATCTTTTTCACCTTTCGGTTGAAAGTTTGTAGGTTGATTTAAACTCCCAAAACACAAAATAAACAAGATCTATGTTGACATCAATTTCATGCAAAACAAAACAGACACATTGAAAATGATGATGGATATATGACACAAAGATTTAATTAAAGAATTTGCAAAGTAGAAGCAAAGAAGAACATCACCACATTTTCTACATAGAATATGTCATGTTGTCTCTTCCTCTAATCTAACCATAGTACCACATACATACACTAACCCAACAAATATGGTAAACCCATTGACATCAAGATTAACCCCATGCCTAATCTTGTCCAACTGCTCCAAATAAGTCTTTCCTGAAAGCGTAAGAGATACCATATAGTTAGTGACGTAGTCAGGATTTTGTTTTAATCATATAAAAAAAAGTTAACGAACTCTAGAAACCGGCTAAACATTTACAATAAAAACCGTCTGATATCTAAATTTATGTTCAATATTAATTGAGAAACTATGTAAAAAAATTAAAAGAAAATTATAAAAAACGTCAGTGTGATTTGATCAAATTGCAGGTTCAGTCACTATTTTTTAAAAGTGCACTTATCGTCCCTGTGAATAACTTGCAAGTGCACATTTGGTCCATAGCTAAAGTTAAATTGCGAAACTAACTTTTTCGTCTTCTTTCTCACTTTGGTCCCTATAAAGGTAATTTAGTCATTTAAATTCAGCCATGAACTAACACTGTGTTCTCAAGTTGAGTAAAAAAGAGGAAGTAAAGTGAAAGCGAGGAAGTTTGTGTTCTCCAGTTTTTTTAAGAAGTAAAGTGAGGTAAAGTGAATTAAAGTGGTGATATTTTAGTTATAAAACTTTCACTCCACTTTTGGGGTGAAAGGTACACCTGTAAGTTCTCTACAAAGACGACGAATGCATTCAAAAAAAAAAAAAAACTAAACCTATAATTTGACGACACCGCATAAACAATTTTGGCAATTTACTACTGTATAACATTAATATTACTCGAACGAATAAACAAATCACTGACTCATATCTTATGACTACATACAATGTCTATGATGTTCATGTTCCCAAAAAGAAAAGGAAATACATTTTTGATTTTGCCACTACCAACGTAAATTTTGCAAATTATTTTGTAGTTAAAAAACAAGGCATATGGACCATTGGACAGGTAATAATAATACTTTCTATAATGCGGTAAATTTAATATAATTTCCAAAGTCACTAATTGAAATTAACAAAACACATAGTTTTAGTCGGTGCAACAAACGTCAAAGTATACCTAGGGAATAGTGTGTGTGTGTCCTACAACACTACCAACGTGTCAAAAAATTATTCATTAACTGCTCGCTAGTCATACAGTCATACTATTCACACTGTGGGCACATTAGCATGTCACACAATTTCCATTTTTTACTACACAAAGTGGGTACATTCATAAATTTACAAAAATAATTTTCAAAACACACGTTAACTAAGTACTATACCATATATAATAAGTGCACCCGAAAATAAATGTGAAATTTTGTCATCCAACTTTCTTTTTAAAACAAGTTATGCATTAACAAAATTGAGCTCTCAAAAACCGGTTTGCAGTCTGCTTTACAAGGGGGTGTTTGTTTAAACATATATGGCAGGTTTATGGTTTATTTAGTTTTTCGACTTATGTTTTATAGTTTACATTTTTTGATTTATTTTGAAACTTTTCAACTTATATAAACATATACTTCCTCCGTCTCAAAATTATTGTCAGGAGACAAGAAACACACAATTTAATAAAAGTGAGACCTCTTTAATTTTCAACCATTCAAAAGGAATATTCCCTCACAAAATTCTCTATTTTTTACTATAAAAGGAAGGTGGACAATTAATTTGAGACATCCAAAAAGGGAAATGTGGACTATTATTTTAAGACGGAGGGAGTATAAGCTTATCATGAATTCATGATATTCTTATATAAATGAAAAGTTTCAAAATAAACCAAAAGATGAACTCATAAAACATAAACCGAAACACACATAAAACATAAGCCGTTATATAAGCTTAAACAAACACCTTCGAAACTTCTTTTCTTAAAAGGTTTGTGAAACAAACTTTTGTGGTTAGTGCATTTTACAAACACAATAATCCATAAGTTTTTCTAAACTAAAAAGGAGCTTAAGAACAAAGACTTACCGTTGATGACGAAATCGCAAGGTACCCACTCGATGAGTTAGCCGGGGGCGACAGATACACAGACGGTCCATTCCCATTACCATTCCCATTCCCATTACCACTACTTGTCGAATTACCACTCGAGACAGACACACCCGAAAACCCCAAACCATAAACCGGAGTCCCATCTGGCTTAAACAACCCATAATTCCTTTCTGAAGTCGGCCCAGGCTTCAAATTCTCATTAAACATCGCAAACACAAATATATTCAAATCATTATTCGGCCTCGCAGGAGTTCCCTTCTTCTGACTAACAATTTTCAACAAATTGCCATTATACTTTTTCGCATTCTCTGTCGACGCACCGATCTCATCGTCGTCGCCTTTAGATGGCCATCCGGTCTCACTAATCTGCACTGGCAGCTTAGAATAGCCTAAAGTACTTAAAGCAGCATAAACCGCGTCTATTTGCGCAAATAACATATTATCATAATGTAACTTAGTAACAGGATCTATTACTCCTGCATTAGGCTGAAACAAAACAAACTCTATAGGTACTTGTTTAGGGTTCGCCTTATATGCGAAAAAAGGGTAAGCGTTTATTAAAAAAGGCGAACAAGTTTTCGACAAAAAGTCTAGTATAGGCGATATACAGTTTTTCAAATCAGGCCGAAAAGTCCCTGATGAGGGAGGGTACGAGTTTTGTAATATCGCAACGGAGTGAGCAGTAGTGACTGTTATTTTGTTATCTAGTTTTAGGGTCACTAAAGCTGTGTGCACACTTTGCATAGCTGGTAGCAAACAGCCTGATAACGAAGTATCGTTAAATGTTAATACTTCATTTCCTACGGCTATTGAGACGATTTTAGTAGCGGGTAAGTAGCATTGGACATTTTGTTTAACCCAAGCTAAGGCGTTTGCTTGGTTTGTCATTTTGGACAGGTACTCATTGCCTAACCCTACGATAAATTCGACACCCGTGTTTGCGAATGCTTTGAGTACTTTCGGATCGGCGTCGTAGAGTTTTACTCGGGTAGCACCGATTTGTTTGACTAATGGGACTACGTGCTCGGGTGTGGGGAGGTTGTTTGCGATTTGGCCGTAGTTTATTCCTACTGATGTCACTATTGCCGGAAATAGTAACCCTACAAAAAACAAAAACAAAATACATTGCTAAGAGATAGCTAAAAATAGTACTAAAGTAGTGTTTGAGATTGCGTGTCTGAAACAGATTATATCAGTATCATATAATCTATTTCAAGACGCAATCTCAGCACTCTGGTAAAAAAAGTACTAAAGTAGAGTTTGAGATTGCGTGTCTGAAACAGATTATATGCGTTAACATATAATCTGTTTCAAGACGCAATCTCAGCCAGTTAAGTATGAGTGTGAGTTGTATAGTGTAAAAGAAAAGTTAACAAATGTAGTGAGTAAAAGGAAATAGTACCTAAAAAGAAGATAGCTAGCTGATGATGTTCCATAGATGATGGTGAGAAAAAGAGATGAAAGAAGATGAGAAATGAGCTCAAGAGTGGTTGAACCAAATTATTATAACCAAACCAAGATGTGGTGCATCTTATGGGATCTTTTGTTTAAGTCTAGGCCAGTCTGGCTGATATGGCATGGGCCACTAAGGTAAATTTGGGCTTTCTTTTTATTTCACCGTGGTCTGTTTAGGATTACTTACTTGTGTTCCGGAGCGTGAAAATTGCGATGAGGGGGGAATTTTGTGAGAGGGGGAGGAAAAGGGGTTATGCTTTTACTTTTATAGGATAAATTGGTTCCGGATTTGATGAGGACTTGATAAAAAAGGAATGATGAATAAGGACGAACATATACTTTGGTTAAGTAGATATAAGAAAATGAAATGGTGATGTTATAGGCAAATTAAAGCACTTTTGTTTAAAGCTAGTAACGGTTACATTTGACAATAAAGTTTGTGTGGGGTAGTGTGTGAGTGGGGATGGAAATGATACAAGAGGAAGAGGAAGAGGATGAAAATGCAATCTGTATTCACACTAAAAATCAATTATTAGACAATCTTCACATGCCTAACAGGCTAACATTCACTTGATATTTCAAGGGTATGTATGAGATTTCACATGCTACATTACGACATGGGTCTATCATGTTCTTTTTGTCATTTTTTCATCAATCAACCTACTTTTTCTTTATCATTGTTATGTTGTGTCGACAAATATTATCATTCACTTGGATTTAAGTACTTGCACAACATAATGTATATTACCAAGGACTTATAGTGAATAACATAAGTTAATAGATTTTACCAAATATAGCACACGGCTTTGATTAACTATGATAACATTGAAGAGTAATGCTACATCCACATAAGATTTACACAAAAAAATCCACACAATAGATGTGTCATTTGTTGATTGGTTGAGAGAAAATACACACACCAATCAACAAATGACACATCTCTTGTGTGGATTTCTTTTTGTGGATCTTGTTTGGATGTAGCACTACTCAACATTGAATATGGGTATAGTTGTTGGAACATCTAAAAACTCATACTTGGGTTTTCTATTATGAGTCTACTAGAAAATAACAGATAACGAGTTGAGATACCTGTGCGTTGTTGCGAGTTTTTGGCTTTTAATATTTATGGCAAAAGTGTAGGTAATCCAATTATAGTTAAATTTGTGCTAACTTGCAAAGATGGAAATGTCTAAAAGTTTTTTTTTTTTTTTCTTTTTCTTTCTTTTTTTCTACGAAATTCACTTTAAGTTAATTTTGCTCCGCCTTGGGTACCTAGAGTTTTATTTGGTATAATTAAGGTATTATACTATTGTTTTATACAATGTATTTTAATCTTTTTACTTATACTACTTTTATTATACTATCTTCGGATTTGTTTGGGCTTTATTGTTTATGTATTAGTTTTTTAGTCTAGAGTTTTATTTGATGTAATTAAGGTATTATACTATTTTTATACAACATTTTTTAATCTTTTTACTTATACTACTCTTTTTATACAATCTTAAGATTTGTTTGGGCTTTATTATATATGTATTAGTGTTTTAGTGTGAATGAGATATTTTAACAGTGGTTTGAGGGTACCTATTGGTATGGAGAAGGTTTATCATCATTAGTCTGGATCCGGCCACCTGGGACAGTAAAACCAAAATTTGACTCGACCAAATCTTTTATAAATGAGTTTGTAATTATAATTAGAAGGAAGTTGCATAATGCTACTGTTAGAAATGTTAATCATCCACATCATGGTCAAGGAACGCTAAGAAATAGGTCTAATCTATGACCAACTTCCATAACACCATTTAAAAGACCAAACGCTCCTTACCCAAAAAGTAGGTTTGACCAAATGGGGTGAAACAACGGATTTCACAGCAGTTATCAATTCCAAGTACCTAACTTTGGACCTTGGAACCAGTTTCCTTTTGTGAACCAAGTAAATGGTTTGTATAACGCAAATGGACCCATAAAATATTGAGGACCAAACGCTTGAGTTATTTTGTGTTTATAGATTTGTCTAAAGGTTGATCTAGAACCAAATGAATGGATTAAATACACCGGTTGCACAAGACACATGACGGGAAATAAAAGCCTATTTTCATCCTACAAGGCTTGTGACGGAGCTAACGTAGTGTTTGGTAATGGCAAAAGCAAGATCATTGGTAAAGGTACGATCTCGTATAACTCTCTAACCATTAATGATGTTTGCCATGTAGATAACCTAGGATTTAACTTACTAAGTATTAGTCAAATAGTGGATAAAAAGTGTGAAGTTTTATTTACTGAAACCGGAAGTAAAATACTTAAAGACGGCATTACCATAGGAAAAATGGGTTAGGAAAAATGGACTTTTTGTAATGAAAATCAGTAAATCTCCAAAAAATAAACTTTGTCTAACTTCGATAGATGATACTTCGAACCTATGGCATCGAAGATTGGGTCACGCCAATATGCGACTTATTCAATCGCTATAATCTAAAGAGCTTGTTAGAAACTTACCAAAACTAAAGTATGCGCAACATTTTTGTGATGCTTGTAATATAGGAAAGCAAGTCCATGCAAGTCATATAGCTAGAAACATGGTTTGAACTATTAAGTGCTTAGAACTTTTTAACATGGATTTATTTGGTCCATCGTCGATGACTACTCAGGTATATATGGACTAGATTTTTGAAAAACAAAACCAAATATTTTAATCATTTTGAAATCTTAAGTAAGAAAATTAAAAAACAAAAAGGTTCTTCAAGTGTGTCGATCTGTACGGATCATGGTTGGAAGTTTGATAACGAAGTATAATTCGGAGCTTTTTGTGACGCTAATGGTACTCACAATTAGTCGGCTCCTCGTACTCCATAATTAAACGGGGTAGTAGAACGTAAGAATCGTACTTCACAAGAAATTAGTCGAACCATGCTAAATGAACAATCAATTCCTCAAACATTTTGGTGTAATGTCGTCGACACATCTGCACCCATCTTTAATAGAATCTTAATTAAACCTTTCTTAAGTATGACTCTGTATGAGTTCTTTAAAGGTAAAAAGTCGTCACTAGATTACTTTAAACTCTTTGAAAGCAAGTGCTTCATTTTAAACACCAAAGATACCTAACCAAATTCGATCCTAAATCCACCGTACTCACCAAATAGTAAAGCCTACGTAATTCTAAACAAAGAAACCTTGAAAATAAAAGAGTCTCTAAATGTCAAGTTCGACGAAAGTCCTCCTCCTAAATCTCAACCTCTCGTAGATGATAATATAATAGAAAGTTAAATTGTTGATAACCAAATTAAGAAAATAAAAGACAATGAAGATAAATTATTAAATAAAGAAATTGTCAACATTAAAGAATCTAAAAAGGGTTATTAGCATGAAAATGTATCATACTTGACACTTTTTGCCATTGTGTGTATGGTCCTTTAATTTTTTCAATTTTGACACCAACCTTTTGAATTCGTGCTATTGTGTTTATTTTTGACCATTTAACCCTTACTTTTTCCAAATTATGAAGGGTAAAATGGTCATTTTGTATGGCTAAATAGTCACAAAAATACACACAATGATCGAAATTTTAATGTTCAGTACACAAAATAGCACAAATTCAAAAGGTTGGTGTCAAAATTGAAAAAAATAAAAGACGATACACACAATGACAAAAAGTGGCAGATATGATACATTTTTGTGCTAATAACCCATCTAAAAATCATCCTTTAGAAATAGTCATAGGAAAATTAACTGAAAGAACCTTACGTTCTCAAGCTCAAAACCAAAGTAATCTTTTCTGTTTTGTATCTTCTTTAGAAACCAAAAAAGTTAATGAGGCTATTAAAGACGAAAGTTGAATAATAGCAATGCAAGAACCATTAAATCAATTTGTCACTAATGTTGTTTAGAACCTTGTTCCACCCCCTAAAAATCAAACCCTAATTGGTACTAGATGAGTTTTCAAAAATAAACTAGATGAAAATTGGATAGTATCCAGTAACAAAGCTATAATTGTTGCACAAGGGTATAAACAACAAGAATGAATAGATTTAGATGAGACTTATGCTCCCGTAGCTAGATTAGAATCTATAAGAATTCTCTTTGCTTATGTTTGTGTTAAAGATATGAAACTTTATCAAATGGATGTCAAAAGTGCATTTTTAAACGAGTTTATTAATGAAGAAGTTTATGTGTCATAATCCCCCCGGTTTTGTTGATTTTGAAAAACTGGAATACGTATACAAACTTAAGAAAGCTTTATATTGTCTTAAACAAGCTCCTAAAGCATGGAATGATAGACTTAAAACATTTCTCGTAGATAAAAAATATACAATAAGGTTAGTAGATAACACTTTATTCACCAAGAAAAACAAATCACATATAATCATTGTTCAAATATATGTGGACGATATTATATTCGGATCTACTTGTCAAGAATTGTGATGATTTTTAAACATTTATGCACGACGAGTTTGAAATGAGTATGATGGGAGAATTGAACTTCTTTCTAGGTCTACAAATCAAACAACCAGAAGATGGTATCTTCTTCAACCAATCTAAGTATATCAAAGAAATATTAAAGAGATTCGGATTAGAAGATTCCAAACCAATTAAAACTTCATTGTCATCCTACACTAAACTCACCAAAGATGAAGACGGTGAATCCGTTGACAACACCAAGTATCATGGCATGATTGGTAGCTTACTCTACCTCACAACTAGTAGGCCGGATATCATGTTTAATGTTTATTTATGTGCTCGTCTTCAAGAAGATCCTAAATCTTCTCATCTTGAAGCCGTTAGAAAAACCTTTAGGTATATAAAAGGTACTACTCAATTGGGGTTATGGTATCCTCAAGGTATGTGGGTAGAAACTATTTTACATTCAGATTCTGACCATGTTGGTGACTATGTTGATCGCAAAAGTACAAGTGGTGTTTGTACATTTACGGGATGTTGCTTGACATCTTGGTATTCTAAAAATCAAACCACACTAGCTATCTCCACTACAAAAGCAGTATATGTATCCGTGGGCAAAGCATGCCGACAATAACTATGAATGAAACAAGCTCTTGTTGACTACGACATCCGTGTAAGTGACATTGCCATCTTCTGCGACAACAAAGGCGCCATTGATCTTAGCAAGAATCCAGTTTTGCATTCTCACACTAAACATATAGAAATACGCCATCACTTCCTAAGAGATAATGTTCAAAAAGGAAACATTTCAATCAAGAAAGTCTCATCCGAAGACAACATTGCCGACATTCTCACCAAGCCATTGAAGAGTGAACCATTCAACTTACTACGATTAAGACTAGGTCTTATGAAGAAACCGTCGTAAACTCTCTTCTTACTCTTCTTTCTACAAGGTACGCATTTCTAATTCTCCTTCTGAGTCTAGGATCTCTATTTCGCACAAATCATAAATATTAAAATCTATGGGGATTTATGTTCAAACTCACACAAATATATACTCTTCTAGTTAAAAATTGCATCTAATCTTTAACAATCAGTTTTCCAAAATTTACATCCCATGCTTTCAAATCAAATATTCTCACGTTTAGGACACTCACGTCTTTCCTACGTAGTTAATACAAAGTAAAAACTTTTCTCATGCATCATCTCATATATCTCTAGAATGCTAAAGGGAATACATAACCAATATGTATTTTCGGGTACATTCAAACGTAGTAACTTTGAATTAAAGAGTGTTTGGGTTATCTCACGTATATATGTACGTATTTTACACTTTTAACTTTGTTTTTCTTCTAGAGTCGAGATAACCGCAACTCCACATAGTCTACATATAGGCACACACTAGGTCCTAATGTTTTTTACGTAAAAAATTCTGTCTGAATGCACCAGATACCTGGATCCCTGCGTTAAGGCATGTCGGATCCCTTCTAGGATGGATCCAAGGGACCCAGTTGAACAGAATAAGTTTTTACTCTTCTTTTGATTTGTTTAACTTGAAATTTTTTACTTTAGCTATTTTTTACTCAATATTTACCGAGTTTAAGACTTAGTGCTTAACCACTTATGATTACATGCATTCATTCATATCTAATCATGAGATTAAGGCCTATTTTGTGGTTTTAGCATTTATTGCAATGCATGATTTCTCTCTATAAATAAGGTCCTAAAATGTTTGCATCTCCATCACCTTCACCCTCTCTAAATCTTAGCTTCTTAAAAATGATGACACCCAAATGATTTCAAACCACTCAAGAATTCTCTCAAACCCGTGAAAATCTTGTTCGTGAAATCAACACACTCCAAACACATCATCAATATCATTGAAATAACATCAAAGAAGCAACTCATGCTCAAAGCTTTAATTTCAGCTTACCACCTTCCATCATTCCTCCAACACCTAAAGCAACAAAAACCGTCCGGATTAGCTTTAGACCTTGTTGCTTTGTCAATCCACTATCTTCTTCAAACAACTCATCACCACCTAACACCTTTTTACCACCAAATGACTATAATATGGTACCACCACCATCTTCTCAAAACTCACCACCTAGTTCTCCCATAACAACTCAAGTCAACTCTCCTATTGCGCCCATAATAACCACTCTAGAGGAAGTCCTCAAGACCCCAAATGTTACTCCACCACCACTATCCACTTCGCCACTCGCTCCAACTCAAACATCAAAATCAACACAACCACTTATATCCAACATTAACCCCAAAGAGCTAGTTTTCTCTACACCTCCAACCTCTTCAAATCCTTTATTTTATGATCTTGAAGATCTACCACCTAGATGTGACAATCCACAACCTCTACCATCCATCATCTCACTTGAACACCAAAAAAACCAACCTCCACCAATCCCCGACATCATGGATGTTGATACTTCTTTACCAACTTTTCCACCATCACTTCCGCAACCAAATGAACCCACTTAGATGGATGAAACTCTACCACCTCTCCCACACTACCTCTTTTGCGACCATTGCCAAAGCTCTAGGCAAGTCACTATTGAAATTAGGGACGAAATGCGCTTTATCCTTAACCATATCCTAGACCGAATCAACATCATCACCCACCGAACCTTTTTCTAATGGATATGAAAGCCTCCAAGATCAATATTATATTTTCTTATTTTACTTTTCTTTGTCTCTTTTATGTTTTAGTTTTTATGTTTTAAAAGAATAAATCCTTGTTCTTATTTTTACATGTTGGGATATGAAAGTCAACGTACTGAAGAAGTCAAAGTGCTGAAGATTCAAAGTACTGCTAAGTGAAAGTCAAAGTACTGCTGTCGAAGTCAAAGTACTGCAAATCTAAAGAACTGCTGTATTCGTTTATGGAAAGCTTTGTTATTCTAGAATATTCTTTGTTTAGATTACTTGTCGTACAAGGTTACAAATTGTAAACTGACTAGGGTTATCCTTAAGCCTATAAAAGGATCCCTAGGTTGGCATTAGAGTATGTATGTTTTAGAATCCAAAAGTACAAACGTGCATTATTAGAGTTTTAGAGAGTTCGATATTAGAGTTTTAGAGTTATTAATAACATCGTTGAAAGTTAAAGTTAATTCTTCTTAGCTTTGTTAAGTAAATTCCGCATACTTAATAGAGTTTGCTCAGTGTTTCATTGTTAATAACTTAGGATTTATTCGAGGTTATTAAACCCTTAACAAGCTATATAAGTTAGTTTGGTTAGAGTACATCGATCCAACAAGTGGTATCAGAGCTTGTGTGGAAACTCTGACTAAGAAGAAACCTTAAAACCTAGTTAACAACAAAACCTAAAGATGTCGACTGAAGCTGTTCCACCACCATCCATCACCTCACTCAGAATACCAATCATTAAGAAGGGAGAATACGACCTATGGAGCATGATGATGAGGCAGTATATTGCAATTACAGACCATGCTCTGTGGAATGTAATTGTCAATGGTAATAAAGTCGTTCCAGAACCTATTGATGTTCCTGGACAACCCAAAGCACCTAAGGCAGTCTTACCAGCAGCAACAATAAGAAATCAAGAGAGGGGTCTCAATATACTGTTGTCTGCTATTCCAGATGGTCATTTACTCAAATTCCATGATGCTAAAGATGCAAAGCAACTTTGGGATGCTCTTAAGACAAGGTTTGGAGGTAATGATGCTTCCAAGAAGATGCATAGAAATCTGTTGAAGCAGCAATTTAAAACATTCACTGTTGGAGAAAGAGAAGGCCTTGATGCTGCCTATGACAGATTCCAAAATCTTCTCAGCATGCTGGAGCTGTACAAAGCAGAGGTCTCAGTTGAAGATGCTAATCTAAAGTTATTTAAGGAGTTTGCCATTGACATGGCATGTGATTGCTACTATGATCAGAGGACAACCTGGTTTGGATGTTATGGACTTTGATGATCTCTATAATCACTTGAAGGTGTATGAGCATGAGATGAATGGCCAAACTAGTTCAAAATCTCACAGTATTGCCTTTTTGTCTTCTAAAAAGAGAGGCAGTACTTCCACTAAAAGTACTGCTTCTCCTACTCAAAGTACTGTTGCTCAAAGTACTGTTGCCTACTCTACCCCCACCTTTACTCAGCAAGCCACACCAACAAATACCATCCACTCAGATGAAGTCATATGCTCTTTTTTTGCACAACAATCTACTTTACCTGTCACTTATGAAGAAGATCTCTCACAGATTGAAGAGGATGCACTTGAAGAAATTGATATCAGGTGGCAAGTTGCTATGATCACTGCTAGGATCAGGAAGTTCATGAAGAAGACAGGAAGAGGCATTGACTTCAAGCCAAAACAGGGAATCACTTTTGACAAATCCAAGATTGAATGCTTCAATTGTCAAAAGACTGGACATTTTGCAAGGGAATGCAGATTTGATAAATATCAAGCAAACAGGATGATTGAGAAACCAAAGCTAGAGCTCAAAGAAATTCCTATTACTGAAATAAAAGCTTTGGTTGCTCAAGAGAATCTATCAGAGGTTGACTGGAGTGCTGAGTTTGATGATGAACCAGTAACCTATTGTATGGTAGCTGTGGAGGAATCAGTGGAAGAGTTTGATTGGAGCATAGCTTTTGATGAAGAACCTGGACATGTTGCTTTGGAATCCAGAGATGGTCTAGGAAGCTTTGATTGGAGCATGGAGTGTGAAGATGATCCTGTTCTACTTGCTATGGTAACCACTTCACCAAGCTCACCCCTATCTCTGAGGTATGTTCTAAGTGTCATGACTTTTATCAAAAAGTACTTAATAGTTATGTGACTGAAAGAGATAACTGTATATGGGCTAGGTCTGAGGTAGCTGGTTATCAAATTACTTTAGAGTCTATGGAAGCCAAAATAACAACTCATGAAAATAATGAAATGGCTTGGGCAGAAAAGTATGAACAACAGGATTGTCAGTTAAAATTAAGTGAATGGAAGTTAAATTGTAAGATTTCTGAAATTGAGAAACATACTAAGGAGAGAGATGAATTGTTAGCAAAGTTTGGTGCTTGGAAAGAATCTGGTCTTTCTCATGTCACTTATGTTGAAAAACAGAGAAGGGCTTACATTAGAACTGGCCTAGGTTTTGGTATGGACTTTAATAACACAGAAGAAAACCCACCTAGAGATAAGGATGACCTTGATTTTGAGGATATAACCACTAGTGATGATGAACTCATTAATTATATAGACACATATAGTAATGAGGAATCAATTAGTGAAACACCTCCTGAATATAAGAAAGACAAAGGTTATCATGCTGTCCCTCATCCTACTGGTAGTCATCAACCTCTAGACCTAATGTTTCTCGTTTTGGAGTAGACAATCTAGAGTTTAGGAAAAAGCTTACTGGTAAATCTAGGTCTAAAACCCCAAAAGAAATAGCTGAGACACCTAAGGTAGATGATGTTAAGAGTCAAGCAGTACCTTCAACTCAAAGTACTGCCACATGTTCAGCAGTACCTTTAGGAAAACCTTTTCAAAATACTGCTAAACCTTTTAGGGATAAATTTGGTAATCATAATTCTTATCATTCACATAGAAAACAAGATAGGTTTGGTCATTCACATAGAGGAAGAAATTTTGGGATTTGATGTGCTCCGGTTGGTGCAAGTTTTAAAAATTTTATAATCACGAATTAACCGTATAACCTATTAACACATACGAGCAAGTATACTCGTCCGCAATAGCAAAGTTTGGTAAGTCGAGATCGTCCCAAGGGATTATTGTTTTGAAATAGATTTTATTAAAAAGTTTCTAACAAGAAAGCTTGTCAAGGCTTCCTCAAATAAGTGTTCTAGTGAAAATACGAATCAAGAATAAAAATATATACTTGTGTGTAGTCTCATAATCAACCATAGATAATGTTCATAAAGGTTTGGTGTATACTCTTAGTATGATGCACAAATCATAAACAAATGATTCCCCAACCATGGTATTTGTTTGTAGAAATCATTCTAAGAACAAAAACATTTAGGTAATCCTTTCGGTCCTTATCCCAATGATTATCCTATAAAAGTTCCATTTGTTTGCAACATGTTCTCATTAAATTTGTTCTTACGAATCTTTCGACCCTTCGTGATGAAAACGTTCCTAGTCTTGTTTTAATAAGCAAAACATGGTGGTTGTCAATCACCATATCCCCATACTAGTTTGTCACTACACTTTTTGGAATAAAACACAAGAGAAATCCTTTCGGTCCTTTTTCTTAAAACATGTTTTATTGACAAATCAATCCAAGACTAGTATTTTTCCAACAAACTCATTTAAACAAGATCATATATACGTGCATCACATTTTGAGAACACTATTATGATTAATCACATTCCAACACACAAGTATCACAAACTACTCCATGAAAACAAGCATATCTAAACACAAGTCATAACAAGGTAATTCAAACAATTCAAGAGAATAGATTTCCATAACAAAGTTCATAGAATACCTAAACTTTTGTGATTACAAGAATTAGAAATCGTGGATTGTAGCAACCACGCGCCTCCAATCACCTAGGATCACCGCACAACTCCAAACTACCGAAACAATGGACAAGAATGGTTCCTTCCTTGCTTCTGGACGTTTTCCAGTAACTACTAAGCTTTTGGGTTGAAATAATAGGTTAAGTATTAGTTTTGGTGTAAACTAATACTCTTTTGGTTGTGTCACACTTAGTATACAAGTACTAGGTCCTTTAAATAGCCAAAGCACTTGCTTAACTGCCCAAAAAATGTTCTCTCCAAGTTAATATCAAGAAATGATCAGACTCCAATGATTATGGGGAGTTAAGACAACAATAAATGCGAATTGTGTAACTGCAGTGCCAGAAACCGGATCGGTTTCTAGGCCGACCGAATCGGTAACAGCTTTGACCATCTGCCCAGCCGGATCCGGTTGCGGGTTGCGACCGATCGGCTGGGTTTTGCTCATTTTGACTTTTTGCTGACTTTTCCCTATACGCTTCATTCTTTGCTTACGTTGATGATTTCCAAAGCCAAACTTGATATTTCTTTGCTGTAGATGCTTCGAAATCACTACGCTTCCATATCATTGAGTCCACAAGCTTCCAATCTCAACTTCCTTCCTTAAGAATCTTCCAAATGTGCATAAAAACTTCATTTCTTCATTATTCGCAATACCTGGCTACATATACATACACAATACGCATCTTTGCACTTTTGCAACAGTTATGAGTAAATATAGCCGAATATCATGCACAAAACTGACAATAACGCTACTAAAAACATGTTCATTTTAGACGTTATCAAATTCCTCCACACTTAAGCTCTACTCGCCCTCGAGTAGGTCAAACATTTGCAAAGATTGATTTCAATGGTCCATAACACCATGGTTCCAGAAAATGTAACAATTACCAATAAAAGATAAATATTATTTTACTTATAATATGTGAAAATCTTCTAAAAATGAACCAAACACTTTAGATAACATAACTAGGATACCTCACAAATGACTTTAAGATTTCACTCAACACTCATATATTGGTGGGTATATGTATATCACTCAATGCCTAGTCATGATCAATGCTTTATACCATAAGCTTGTACAAGTATCAAAACGAAGAAAATAAATTCATCAAAGAGGTCTTTTATTCGGGTTATAACGATAAGCTAAGGGTTCATAATAGGTATGGATAAGGCATGGGATAGTTTATGAAATTGGTTTAAAATAAAAATAAAATCAAGTCCAAACCTCCATGGTGCTAGTCATCATACAAACCACGATCCCGAAAAATGATTATTACTCCTCTTCTCATATCGATTCTCCGCAAATATGTATAACTCAATTTAGCTCATTGGCTAATCAATATCCCTCATATAGCTCCTGGCTATAAAATATATATATATATATATATATATATATATATATATATATATATATATATATATATATATATATATATATATATATATTTATAAGCTTCTCCTTCTTCATATATCACATCTCCCCCACACTTCGTATAAGCATTACCACAAAAAATACAAATAAGAAGTATGCATCCTTCGTCTTTGTCGGAATGGCACACACGAATGGCAAAGTGTAGCTAACTCATAATCATCAAAAACAATCCAATCATTCCAAACAACTAGCAACAAACCATTAGACTTGATAAGGGTTGGCTAAAGTTTAAAGGTGTAAAATATTTTTGTATTTTTCTGGATTTAACAAAATTGAAAAGGGAATGGCTCAGAAGGTGTAACTAGGGGTATCTAGTGCTAAAAATGAGCACTAACAAAATGGGTCCATGTGGGTGGTTAACTAACCGATGTGGTCAGCTAATATATCATTAGATGTAAATGGAAAGCCATTTGGGTTATTCCTAAGGTGCCTCTTATCACTTGAAAATATTTAGATCACTCGAAAGTGATTTTAACCGTAATGCATAACTAGTACAAGTTCTAGAATCGACATAATCACCGGCACACTCATAGCAAATATAAAACAAAAGATGTGTTTTATACAAAAAGAAACCTCACAAAAAATGTGGGAAAAAGGCTATTATGCATGCTAGAAAATGCTATCGAATCCAAAATGAATTACTTCAGTAATTTGGTTCAAATCTAAAAAATTTTCAAAAACCTCATTTTACCATTGAAATCCCAAATTATGTATTTTAATTATCAATAACGCGCGAAAATCATTAGACCATCAAGGGCGAATTTCTTCTAATCACTTGCATCCAAAAGTTATCTAAAAAAAATAAAAATGCGTATCATTTTCCTATTTTCTTCCCTCCCCCATACTTAAGTTTTGCATTGTCCTCAATGTAATGAAAAATGAACTTCAAAGTAAAGAAAATGGGAAAAAGATAGTTAAAAGATACCACGGGATAAAATATGCAATAAGCACATTGGGTCATTAGCAAGCCTGTGAGTTATCCAACTCGAAATATTTGACCATCAATAAGCTTTCAACATATCCATCCTGCAACAAAAACTGCAACACGAAATGCACAAAACAAAACAAAACTACTAAAAACTAGATAAAACCAAACAAAATACGCCAAATATCCTAAAGAAAATCGATCAAAAGATAGAAATAGTTTAAAACACATCATGACCATTGTTTTTGAAACCATAATTCACGAATGATCCATAATCACTCGTCATCCTCGCTCATTTCTTCTCCTTCTTCATCATCAAACTCATCATCATCACTTTCGGTTACGTAGTTTTCGTCTATGATTTCTGAACGAACTCTCCTCTTTTTCTTCTTACCTCCAACTCCCGATGATGATCCTCCAACTTCATAACTTGTTCCTCCAACTTCAGGTAATCGACCATATGGGGGTATTGGATCAGGAAACGGTGCGTACCCAGGATATGGATACGGATAGGGTCCAGGATAAGAAGTGTAAGGAAAAGGATATGGTGGAACATTTGGTGGATTGTAGGGTGGCAACTCATAATTGGCTTCTCGAGCCATGTGTTGAAAGATAGGCATCGAATAATCATTGATGTAGTTGTTTCTTAACATCATCGAGTCTCTCCACACATCCCTACATTGAATCTCATCTAGATGTTGGTTCCACTCTCCCCATCCTGAATCAAAACTACTGGACGTACCCATTTGCACGTTCTCCATTGGTATATTCCCTTGCTGTTGTGGTGGTTGCTGTTGTGGTCTTGGTTCAATCCATAACCCTACGGTTCCCAATCTCCTGTTCAAAGCATTACCAAAACCTTTCGCAGTCCACGTTTCACTATACTTTGGCTCTCCACACTTAGCCAATTCCTCATCAACATAATACCCAAGATTCTTCGCCAATCTTGTCACAAAATGTCCTCCACAAATGTTACTGTTGCTCTTGATTCCCGGGGCTCTCCTAGACAAATATTCGGCTATCTGCCAAATGGCATTACCGTCCTTAGTTTCTTCCAGCAACTTCATAATCCATAAGTCCGGTTTTTGACATTTGTCCCTGCTTCCAAATCTATTAAATGGCCCGGTCACAATCAACTTGTGAAGTATCCTCATCAATGGATTCCTGATGGTTGAAGCATTCCTCCTAGCACAAGTAGGATCTCCCACTTGATTCCAATAAGCGGGAATACTAGGGTAATCTTTTTCAAACCTCCGAAGTCTAGAAAAGTGAGTTTCAAATAATCGATGATTAACCTCATGTGGCTCATACAAACCAAGAGCTACACCAAAAGCTGGCAACGTGTAAGCATTATCCCTTCCACAAAGTCTAAACCAAATACAAATCTCCGACATCAAATTCCGAACATCCACCTTTCTTTCAAAATACATGGTTGAAAAGAATTCCATACACCATTCTCGATAGACTTCTTCATTAACACTGAATGCTCTTTCCCATGACAAATCATTGAACGAATCTCCATCTCCTGGATATACATAAGACGTTCGCATCATCCTTCTTAACTCATCTTCACACTCACATTCGTTAAATAAATCCCAATCAATCACCCTTGGAACCAAACATGTCCTATGTTGTAACTTCGACAATCTTTCTCGAAAAGCATGTTTCTCTCCATCGGTGAGATTTTTGAATTTTAAATTAGCATTTGCTTCCTTCTTCACACTATACTTAACCTTCTTCTTCTCGTTCCTTTCACAAAACTTCGTAACAAGCGGGTTAATTGGAATTTCCTCCCCACTCGAGCTCCCTACAATAATTCTCTGTAGAAATCACAAAAATAAGACCATATAAGAGTGTTAGAACAAACAAGAAGGTTAGAGAACCCTCTAAGATACATTTCAAAATTTCACAAAAAATCCACACAGAAACCACAACCGGATTCGGTTGGATCACCAACAGAATCGGTTTCCATCTGTCAGACACCAACCGTTCGGTTGCAATGCGCAACCGAATCGGTTGTGCAGACTACATAAGGCATTTTTCCTTCAAATCCTCATAATCTCGAATTTCTAACGCTCAAACCACTCTTAGATCGCATTCTATCATCCTCAATGATTCCCACATCATAGAATTACTCTATCTTGCTTCCAAATCATCAAACATCTAACATCTTAGAACTCATTCTATATTTTAAAATCATTAGTTCTAATAGTGTAGCATCCATCACTCTTAAAAACATATCATCCATCAAAATGAATCACCAATTGTAACTTATCTCATTTCATAAGCACAACCCAACTAATTCCGAAAAATCTTATCATCTAAAATCCATTCTATGGTGAATCAATCAATCAATCTCTTGTTGTAATGCACTCCTATATCAATTACTCACTCAATCCTAAAATATTACCACTTAATTCGAATTATAAAAAAAACCCCCAAATTGGTGACCTAATATTCAATTCGAATCAAATGTTCTAATAAAAGCTTAATTGAGTTAATTGAATGTAAATGCTTACTTGCTTGGGTGCCATGATATTATCCTACAACTTAAACAACTTCCAATCTGCTCTCTTGGATGAATTTTTGCAAAACCCACCTGGAAAATTAGTGTGTGTGTGTGTTTTTGGAAAAATAAAATTTTTATACTTTGGTGCAACCGGTTCAGTCAAGGACACAACCGTTTCGGTATGCTTTTTGCCAAATTTTGCTTTTTATATGTTTAACATGTTACTTAGGCATTTACCCTCCAAGCAACATTTTTTACTCAAAAATTCCTGCTAAAGATTCACACAACATTCATTCACCAAATGAAATTTTGAACAATCATTCAATCTAAAAAAAAAAACTCAACTCATCATATAAATGAACTAATCCAAACTCAACTCAAAACTCATAGTCATAATGCATTAAACCAAATTACCTCAATCATAACATGAAAAATAAATAAGAAACAAAAATCCTAATGCATCAAATCAAAAGAAATAGTTCATGAAATTCAAGCAAATGATTGCTTGTTATTACGGTCTTTGCCTTTTCCTCAAAATTCCTCAAAATATTCTTGTCTAAGAATATCCTCGCTTTGAAATTTTCCGGTCAACTCACGGAACGTTTCAAAAGTTTTGAATTTTCTCATAAATCTTCGTCCGTCCGGGCATAATATATCAAACTTAACATGCCATGCTCCATCTCCGGTTTGTCTCTTGTAAGTCCCCAACCCGTCGGGTTTCCACTCCAAATTCTTAAGTTGCACCGGTAAAGATCCTAAAAAGTCGGTCAACTTCTTGTAAACCAATATGTTTTTGAATGGGTTATAGAAAGCTTCTATCGCGAATGCACGTTCCATTTCGTCCTCTATATCGAAATAAGGTGGAGTTAAAGGTCCGTACATTGGATTACCGTGGACATCACGTCCCACTTCAAAACAAGTTAAATCATCATTTGCATCCATCCATTCCAAATCTTCCATACATTCTAAAATTGGTCCTCTTGGTTTTGGGTAGTATGTTTGCCTCGAAATCCCATCGTCAATAGTCATGGTGCCTCTTCCCATGTCTATAATTGCTCCACAAGTTCGTAAAAATGGCCTCCCCAACAATAGCGGTAAACTCTTGTCCACCGGAATATCCAGGACAAGAAAATCAGCCAAATACGGTTGATAGCCAATTTGCACTCTTACATTCTTAACTTCTCCCATTGCCTTTGCTTGAGTGTTATCCGCCATAGTGAGCTTAGAATGATTAGGTTGCGGATTACTTAGTCCCAAAGTTTTGAACAATGGATACGGCATCACGTTAACACTCGACCCCGTATCAGCTAAAGCATAAACTGGTGTAGTTCCATTTACTTTGATTGGCAACACAAAATTACCCGGATCCTTTTCTTTCCTTGGCATGCCTTTAAACAAAATTCGATCTCGATCCTCATCCGTGAGATTCTTATCTTCCAACCTAGCCCTCGCTAGCATCAATGCATCCAACTTCTTTCGGTAAAGTACATAATCTTGGAGAACTTCAATAACCGGTTTCTTTTCATTGAGCTCTAGAAATTTTTGTTCTAGATTTTCTAAGATAGCTTCTTTTTGGTTTTCGGTTAAGGGTTTGATAGTAGTGGTAGGTGACGATGGTGTGTAATCATTTTTGGTGGTGGAGGTTGTTGTTGGGGTTAATTTATTTGATGATGGTTTCTTTCGGTTTGCTTTCCCCATTTTAACCACTTCAACCTCTTTCTCTTCCATGTTTGCACAAACTTCCACTAGCATCTCGTTGACTCCTTTTCCTTCTTCCAACTCGGTTATATTAATCCGCATTTCTCCCATACCAAAATCTACTTGACACTTGGTCGTGACAAGAAAATCTCGACCAAAACACACATTAGGTTCATCCGCATTTCCTTCTTCTAAAACAACAAAATCAGTTTCAAAGATATGTCCATGAATATTGACCTTCAGATTTTTCACCATCTTTCTCCCATATGCTTCATAGTCCATACGAACATGACCGATTTCGTCAAGAACCTCTTCCAAGATATAATTCTCTCCATAAGCCATATTAAGCTGTGCAGCCCAAGCACGTACTCCTTCCACTTCACAAGGCGTTCCAAATCTCATCATCGGTGAATCATACACCGTTGACGGTGCTTGTGTAAACACTACCACTCTTTTGTTTTTGGGTAGTTGAACCTTGTTTTCACATACTTCTTCCATATCACCCGTGTCAATTCCCAATTCCTTCTTGCTTTCCTCCAAAATTCCTCCAATCTTTTCTAATGAACTTCCCGTATCCTTGAACATTTCATCCAAAGTACGAAGGTATTCCGAGATTCCGCTCAAAGTATCCATGTTACTTGACAACTTAACAAAGCAAAACAAAACAAATCCCGAATGATTAGCGTTAAAGTTAGTAAAACAAGAACAAACTATAAAAACATATAATAAAACAACTAAGACATCTAACAAAATTAAGAACTCAAATAAAAACTCAAAACCTAAAAATGATAAAACTCAACTCAGAAACTCCAACCGGATTCGGTTGGATCACCAACCGAATCGGTTGGTTGAAAATTCTAGACAGAAATACGAACCGGATCAGGTTGCGGGTTGCGACCGATCGGTTTGATCGAATATATATATATATATATATATATATATATATATATATATATATATATATATTTTTTAGAGAACAATAATTAATGCAAATTAAGTGTCATAAAGGTGTACTAACTCCAGTTAATTAAATAAAACTCTTCATAAACTAATAATTAAATAACTTATTAAATCTAATTAAAACCAAAACTAAAACTAAAACTAAATAAACTACCAATAAATTCTATCATGAAATAAACTATAACTGAAAATAAAATTACTCCTAATCATTACCATTAACTATTAAAAATTAAAATTAATAAAACTAGATTAATAAATGACAAATGTAAAGAAAATAAAATAAATAAAAACAATAAATCTAAGAGATGATTAAACCACAAAATTACTCTAGAAATCAAAACACAATAAACTAAGAAGATAGATACTAAATTCGAACCAAAAATATTTTCACAGAATGTCTAACCGGATTCGGTTGGCTAACCAACCGAATCGGTTAGTTTGTAACAAAACTTTTTTTTTAGACTAATTTTAAAGAAAATTACAGAAAAATCCCCGGCAGCGGCGCCAAAAACTTGATGTGCTCCGGTTGGTGCAAGTTTAAAAATTTATAATCACGAATTAACCGTATAACCTATTAACACATACGAGCAAGTATACTCGTCCGCAATAGCAAAGTTTGGTAAGTCGAGATCGTCCCAAGGGATTTTTGTTTTGAAATAGATTTTATTAAAAAGTTTCTAACAAGAAAGCTTGTCAAGGCTTCCTCAAATAAGTGTTCTAGTGAAAATACGAATCAAGAATAAAAATATATACTTGTGTGTAGTCTCATAATCAACCATAGATAATGTTCATAAAGGTTTGGTGTATACTCTTAGTATGATGCACAAATCATAAACAAATGATTCCCCAACCATGGTATTTGTTTGTAGAAATCATTCTAAGAACAAAAACATTTAGGTAATCCTTTCGGTCCTTATCCCAATGATTATCCTATAAAAGTTCCATTTGTTTGCAACATGTTCTCATTAAATTTGTTCTTACGAATCTTTCGACCCTTCGTGATGAAAACGTTCCTAGTCTTGTTTTAATAAGCAAAACATGGTGGTTGTCAATCACCATATCCCCATACTAGTTTGTCACTACACTTTTTGGAATAAAACACAAGAGAAATCCTTTCGGTCCTTTTTCTTAAAACATGTTTTATTGACAAATCAATCCAAGACTAGTATTTTTCCAACAAACTCATTTAAACAAGATCATATATACATGCATCACATTTTGAGAACACTATTATGATTAATCACATTCCGACACACAAGTATATCACAAACTACTCCATGAAAACAAGCATATCTAAACACAAGTCATAACAAGGTAATTCAAACAATTCAAGAGAATAGATTTTCATAACAAAGTTCATAGAATACCTAAACTTTTGTGATTACAAGAATTAGAAATCGTGGATTGTAGCAACCACGCGCCTCCAATCACCTAGGATCACCGCACAACTCCAAACTACCGAAACAATGGACAAGAATGGTTCCTTCCTTGCTTCTGGACGTTTTCCAGTAACTACTAAGCTTTTGGGTTGAAATAATAGGGTAAGTATTAGTTTTGGTCTAAACTAATACTCTTTTGGTTGTGTCACACTTAGTATACAAGTACTAGGTCCTTTAAATAGCCAAAGCACTTGCTTAACTGCCCAAAAAACGTTCTCTCCAAGTTAATATCAAGAAATGATCGGACTCCAATGATTATGGGGAGTTAAGACAACAATAAATGCGAATTGTGTAACTGCAGTGCCAGAAACCGGATCGGTTTCTAGGCCGACCGAATCGGTAACAGCTTTGACCATCTGCCCAGCCGGATCCGGTTGCGGGTTGCGACCGATCGGCTGGGTTTTGCTCATTTTGACTTTTTGCTGACTTTTCCCTATACGCTTCATTCTTTGCTTACGTTGATGATTTCCAAAGCCAAACTTGATCTTTCTTTGCTGTAGATGCTTCGAAATCACTACGCTTCCATATCATTGAGTCCACAAGCTTCCAATCTCAACTTCCTTCCTTAAGAATCTTCCAAATGTGCATAAAAACTTCATTTCTTCATTATTCGCAATACCTGGCTACATATACATACACAATACGCATCTTTGCACTTTTGCAACAGTTATGAGTAAATATAGCCGAATATCATGCACAAAACTGACAATAACGCTACTAAAAACATGTTCATTTTAGACGTTATCAGGATTACAGGTCAAAAATTGTGTTTCGTTTGTTATAGTTCTGATCATATAATCAAGGACTATGACTTTCACTCAGACTACTTAAGTAAATTCCCAAAGAACATATCAACCAATCATAAGCCTAGAGAGAATAAACCAGCTTGGAATCATTCACATAGGATTAACCATAGAAACTTCTCACAAGACTATAGGTACCCTCACCAGAGAAAACCTTTTACAAAACCCCTAGTACCTTCAAACACTTTTCAAGGTACTGTTAAGCCAAAACCAGTACTTTCTCAAAGTACTACTCAGTTTTCACCAAATACCTTTTGGACTAGGAACCCTAGGAGATCTAATTACTATCAATCTAGAAGGCGTTACAACTCCAGGAAAGTAGCTAGATCAAGAGACTCTACACCAGAAGTTAAAACCAAATGCGTTATGAAGGAAAGTACTGATGGGGAACAAACAGTACTTTCAGTAAGTGAAAGTGAAACAGAGATTTTAGTTGATAATAATAAAGAAAACTTGAATGAAAAAGAGATTTTTATTGAAAATCAAACACAAGTTTTGGAACAACCAAAGATAATTGATCATGTGCTTAAAGACAGTGGAAACTACATACTTAAAGAATTTAAGTATGTAACTCCACAAGGGGAACACAAGTCAGTAATGGCTTGGGTTCCTAAAATTAACTAACTCTTTTATCTTTGTGCAGGGCAACCCAGAAGAGGAGCTTAAAGATCATCTAATTATGGATAGTGGTTGCTCTGGAAGCATGACAGGAGACAAGGAGATTCTGTCAGATTTTAGATCCTATTGTGGAGGAAGAGTTGCATTTTGGAATGATACTAGTGGAGGTAGAATTAGTGGGAAAGGAACCATCAAAGCAGGAAGCATAGATTTTGAGAATGTTAGATATGTGAAGGAGCTCAAGTTTAACCTGTTGTCAGTATTTTAAATCTGTGACAAGAAGTATCATGTTCTATTCACTGAGAAAGAATGTCTTATTCTTTCTCCGGAATTCAAGCTTGTTGATGATAACTTGGTAATACTTAGAGTACCAAGAACCAATGATGTGTACAGTCTGGATATGAAGAGTCTTCACTCTTCTGGGAGAGCCACATGTTTAGTGGCAAAAGCAACATCTGAAGAAGCACATCAGTGGCATAGAAGATTGGGCCATGTAAATTTCAAGAATATCAACAAATTGGTCAAAGGAAATTTAGTTCGTGGTTTACCTTCCAAGACTTACAAGAATAATCACTCATGTTTAGCGTGCAAGAAGGGTAAACAACACAAAGCTTCATGCAAAAAGCTTGAGGAAAGAACCATTAGAGAACCTTTGGAGCTGCTACACATGGATCTATTTGGTCCTGTTTCTGTTACAAGTCTAAACAAGAAAAAGTACTGCTTGGTTGTGACAGATGATTGCAGTAGATTCAGTTGGGTATTTTTCTTGGGATTTAAAGATGATACCTTTGATGCTATTCATGATTTGATAATAGCACTTGAAAACCAGTTGAGACTCAAAGTAAGAGGTATTAGATGTGATAATGGGACTGAATTCAAGAACAAGCTTATGGATGAATCTTGTGCCAACAAAGGGATCAAGAGGGAGTTCAGCATTGCAAGAACACCACAACAAAATGGTGTTGCAGAGAGAAAGAATAGAACTTTGATTGAAGCAGCCAGAACAATGCTTGCAGATTCATTACTACCTATTTAATTCTGGGCTGAAGCTGTGAGTACTGCTTGCTATGTGCTTAACAGAGTATCAGTCACCAAACCTCAGATGAAGACACCTTATGAGTTACTAACGGGAATCAAACCCAACATTCGTTTTCTAAAACCTTTTGGATGCCCTCTGACTATTCTCAACACAATTGATCATTTGGGCAAATTTGATGGCAAGTCAGAAGAAGGATACTTATTGGGATACTGCACCAATAGCAAAGGATTCAGAGTATATAACAGAGTCACCAAGAAGGTTCAAGATTGTCTTCATGTTGAATTTTTAGAAGATCGAGAAAATCAGAAGGGTAAAGGTCCTGATTGGATGTTTGATCTTGAAGTTTTGACTCCTTCTATGAACTATGTACCTGTTAGAGAAGAAAATCAACCTGTATACAACGGAGAAGATTTACAGTTGGTTGTACATGGAGTCCATATTAGACCTAATGTTGTTCCTGATGAAGAACCTATAACTGTTGAGAAGGAGAAAAGTATTGATGAGCCAAAAGCTACATTATCTGCTGAAGAACAAGCTAGTCAAAATGAGCTTGATAGGATGCTTTTTCAAGATGTCATAGCACAATCTTATGATGATGATCAAAGAAGAGCTTATGAAGAAGCAAAGAAAAAGAACAAGTCTGCAGAGTTTTCTCACAGTACTTTGAGTGACAGTACTTTCGATCAAAGTACTGCTGCACCTGTTAATAGCACTTTGGATAATTTGGATGATCCTACCAAGCCTGGCTTAGAAGACACTGATGATGAATTTTAAGATGAAGGTTGAATCATAAGGATCATCAAACATGTCTGTTCACTTGCTTTATCTCTCATGAAGAACCCAAGAATATAGCTCAGGCATTATCTAAAGAAAGTTAGGTTAAAGCTATGCAAGAAGAACTTCTTCAATTTAAACTTCAAGAAGTTTGGGTATTATGTGATCTACCTGATGGAAAGAAGGTCATTGGTACAAGATGGGTGTTCAGAGTCACGAGAGATGAAATAGGGAATGTCATAAAAAACAAGGCAAGGTTAGTAGCTCAAGGCTACAGACAAGAAAAAAGAGTAGATTATGATGAAGTATTTTCTCCTGTAGCAAGGATTGAAGCCATTCGAATCTTCCTTGATTTTGCATCATATATGGGATTTCAGGTTTATCAGATGGATGTCAAGAGTGCCTTTCTCTATGGAACTATTACAGAGGAGGTTTATGTCAAACAGCCTCCTGGTTTTGAAGATCCTGCACATCCAAACAAAGTTTACAAGGTGGTTAAGGCTCTTTATGGCCTTCATCAAGCTCCTAGAGCTTGGTATGAGAGGCTCTCTACTTTCTTATTACAACATGGTTACAGGAGATGAGCCATTAACAAGACCTTGTTTATCAAGAGAGACAAGAAGGATATCATGTTGGTTCAAGTATATGTTGATGATATCATCTTTGGAGCTACCAAACAGTCTATGGTTAAGGAGTTTGAGCAGCTGATGCAGAATGAATTTCAAATGAGTTCTATGGGTGAGTTAACATTCTTTTTGGGACTTCAAGTTAAACAGTCAAAGGAAGGAATTTTCATAAGTCAAGACAAGTATGTATCTGACATTCTTAAGAAGTTTAATTTTGATGCTATGAAGCCTGTTACTACACCTATTAAATCTATCAACTCACTGGGAAAGGATGAAGATGGACAACCTGTTGAAGTCAAGTTGTACAGATCAATGATTGGCTGTCTTATGTATCTAACTGCATCTAGGCCTGATATCATGTTTGTTGTTTGTTTATGTGCACGATATCAAGTCTCACCTAAGGTTTCTCATATGAATGCAGTGAAGAGAATTATCAGTTATTTAAAGAAAAAACCTAAGTTAGGGTTATGGTATCCTAAGGATTCCCCTTTTCACTTGGAAGCTTTTTCAGATAGTGATTATGCAGGTGACAACTATGACAGAAGATCAACTACTGGAGGATGCCAATATCTTGGAAGAAGATTAGTTTCATGGCAGTGTAAGAAGCAAACAATTGCAGCAACATCCTCTACTGAAGCTGAATATGTGGCCGTTGCAAGCTGTTGTGGACAAGTTTTATGGATGCAGAATCAACTCTTGGACTATGGGTTCAATTTCAAGAATACTCCTATCAATATTGATAATGAGAGTACCATTTACATTGTGAAGAATCCAGTTTATCATTCCAAGACCAAGCACATTCAAATTAGGCATCACTTCATCAGAGATTGTTATGAGCATAGACTCATTAATGTTGTCAAGGTGCATACAGATGATAATGTAGCTGATTTACTCACCAAAGGATTTGATGTTTCAAGATTTAATCACTTGGTTGTGAGCATTGGCATGATTAATTATTAAGTTACATTTAAGGGGAGGACTGAATGGTTAGTTAGTCAGTCCTGTGCTTTGCTTAAGGGGAGGAAATACAATGCCCACATGGAGTGTTTGTCATTATAGAGAAGAAGATGGAAAAGTACTGCTGTTTTGTCCTATGAAAGTACTGCTAAGGAAAATACTGCACACGTGGAAAGAACTGCTTGTCTTATCAACGTACTATTCCAACGGTCATAAAGAAGGGTAAATTCAAATAACGGTAACTTTGTTATTATGGGCTGTGATTTTTCAAATCCTACCTATAAATAACTACTTCCCGATTTTCCCCCTCATCTTTATTCGTATCAATCTTTTTCATATTTCTATCTCTCTCACACACTTACGTATTCAAGAATCAATATCTTTTACCCTCATCCATGGCAAACCTACACACAGTTTCTAAACACAACATGGTGGCGAATTTAGATAAAACGGAGGCTAATGTCATCTTCCATGACATAATTGATTTCTTAACTGGTTCTCCAATCAGTTATGCGCTTTTGGTGGAACCTGATTTAATTGATCCCTGGATACAGCAGTTTTGGGCAACTGCAGGAATGCATATGGAGAATGATGAATCTTATATTCAAGCTAAAGTTGCTGGAAGGCTTATCAAGATCACTGAAGCATCAATTCGTGAAGATTTATTGTTTGATGATGCAGAAGGAGCTATTAGGTTTGATAAACAGCTTCTTTGGGACACACTGAGAGATATTGGATATGAAGGGTCTTTGGTTGACACAACAACATTCAAGAAGCCCTTGTTCAGTCCACATTGGAAGTACTTAGTACATGTTCTTCTTCATTGTATCAGCTCTAAAAGTACTTCTTGGGAGCAATTTGGTTCAAACATTGCATATGCACTGGTAGGATTGGCTACAAATCGTATGTTCAATTTTTCAAGGCTAATCTTAGATGGAATGCTCTCTCACATTTCTCATGGGTCAAGATGGTTAATGTATCCGAGATTTATTCAAGTTTTCTTGAATAAACAACTTTCGGATGTACCAAAGCCTGCAAGTCTTTTACGTATTGTGGTACAACCAGCCAAGATTTTCACCTTTATGGCTAGGAAAAGTGATATGTTTACTGGAAGGAACACCCCATTGACCACTTCAATGATGGAGGTTATTCAAGCAATACGCTTCACAAGGTACTGATGTTAATGAAGGTACTGCAGTTTCTCCTACCTCATCTCCCCATGATACTCCACCTATTGTGTCACCAGAACAAGCTATTCCTATTCCATCATCATCTTCTGGAAGAGACACACCTACTATACCCCCTGAAGGTTTAGTGTTGGATAATTATGTTCTGACAAGGGAGCTAGTCAGATTGAAGAAAACAACTGAGGCTCAAGCTGCACAGATAGCACAGTTAAAGACCAAGGTTAGAAAACTTAAGAGGTCTGTCTGGCCTGTGGTAACCTGATTGGTGCTGAACCGTCAAGTCTAACAGACTTAAAACAGCTTAAACACAAATGCAATTTAGATCAGAGGAATATAGTGGATTCCTAGGTCGTTAAGTCCCACGGAGGATGAATTGGTGTTTAAAACAACTTCAGATGATAGAATGATCACTAAGGATAGTGATCATTAAGGATATTGATAGATAATTACCTAAAGAAAAGATTTACAAATAACAGCGACTTAAATGCAAATTAAGAAAATTAAAAAGTTAAAATCTATTAAATAAACGCTATCACTATTTTTACAGATCGATGAACGTTTATGATTTTATAAAACAAAATAACTTAAATAAACTATTTTAACTAAAACGTAAACTCAAATTACTTAAAAACGTTATTTAAAACGGAAACGAGCGTTATTTACGAAAATGGCGCTGGAGCGCAAGCAAAAACGTAAAATTTATGAAATAAAAGGCCTACAAGTGTAAAATCAATTTTCTTACAAAATATATGATAAAAGAAAATTTTAGAAAAAAGATTTATATTTTTTTGACTTTTATATTTTTTATTATGATTTAAATAAGTTTTTACACTAATTAAACGTTAAAAAAAAATACTAAAACTATTTATAAAAATCTGAAACTTTTTGTAAAAATCCTTAATACTAATATAGATTTATGAAAATTAGAAAACTTGAAAAAGCTACACTGAATAAGCTCGTAATAAGCTAAACTAGCCAAATAAGCTAAACGGGACTAAATGTATTTAAGAGATTTGTTGTGTAAGAAAATAACAGAAAAAGTCCCAAGGGCGATTGGTTTACAGGTACACATTAAACACTCTATCAAGGGGGAGGTCGCATGTTCGAACCTTGACCTCCCCTTTTTGCTAACCATTTTTTTTCGATTTTTTTTCTTTTACAAACCAATTTTATACATGAAAATAAGTACTTTTGTTAACTACCACTTTTTATGAAAACGGCTAATAAGCACTAAACCAGCTTAAGTTTTTGTCACAGTGGGCTTTTTTGAAAATGACTAAGTACAAAGCTTGAGCTAAAATACTTAAAAGCTAATTAATAAGCACAAGGTAAACTGTAACAAGCTAAACTAATGTTTATAAGCACACTTGAACACTGAATAAGCACAATGACTATTAATAAGCACTGAATAAGCTAATAATAAGCACAAGTCACCACTGTTATGCACAGGTCACTGTTGGATTTCTGGCTACTTTCAAGATGACTTTTAAGCACTGAAATGATCTAGAAAATGAAAATAAGCACTTGGACTAACAAGTGCACCAGCTAGGCTATCTAAAAATCTAAATTACACATGCTTAGGAGTACTAGATAGCTTATAACAAGCTTGTGAAAAAGCTTGTAGTTCCTGTGCACAGAACAGATTTTCAGACAAGGTATCCAAAAGAAGTTAAAAAATAAGCACTCTATAAGCTGATTACAAGCAATCTAGTATTTTTCTATTTTTCTTGAGCAACTAAAGTTTAATAACCTAGAAGATTATAAGCTGAATCTTAATAGTAAACACACAGTGAAATTCTAAGGTTTATTCAAAATCGACCAAGTGAAAATTTGACTTTCTATATTACACTAAGCAGTTGACTTTTATGAGATTTGAATGATCCTAAATGATTGTTTATGTTATATTAAGCTGTATTAAGGCTAATTTAAGCTAGAGTACCTAATTATAAACAACTTTGATGAGATTTGCAATGAAAACTCTTAACAGTTAACTAATTTGGTGAGATTAATACTAATTTTGACTTTTGCTGTTGCAAGTGCAGTTTAATTGGACTTGAATGAGTTAATTACAACTAAACAAAGGTAACACCACAGACATTAACCACTGGACCTTCCATTTATGCAGATTAACAAGCTAAACCAAACACCTCTTTAAAAACTGATTTGAAGATTTAAACAATGAAACAGATTTTTAAAGCAAAGGACCTATTAATTAGCTTATATTAACTGCAATGAGACAATATTAAGACAGGATTAACAAGTTTTAACTACTGAAACTAAGAAATGCAATATTTAAGAAAATGGCTTACAAAATGATTTCAAGTGTCAAACAGAGAAGTGAGGATCAAGAACACACCTATTGCTTCCCATGAAGCACTAAACCAAGATATAATCCAAAACCAGCTATGCTTCACCCAATATCATGAACCAGTTCAATTTATGCCTTAACAGTTGACTTTTGTTGACTTTTTGGATACTTGAGAAAATGAAGATTGCAATAAACATAAGCCTTGAATAAGCTATAGTTTAGCTTAACAAAGCTCAAACAAACAGTAGCAGAGCTTGTTAGAAGCTTTTAAGAGGATTTGAACTAAAAAAAAATTGCATGAACTTGAAAATCAGACATAAACTTGAAATTGATAGCTAAAAAATGTTCACATAAACTAAAAACACTTAAATAAGATACTTGAGAGTTTTTACAAACACTGAAAAGCTTAAAACATTAAAAACGACATTACAAAATTAAAATTACACTACTTCTAACTACTGCTCTTCCATCTTTGCTTCTATCTTTCTTTATAATGACTTCTAGGGCTCTGTGGGTCCCACTTGGTCTTTCCCATCAATAATCTGAGCCTTTGGATGAGTCAAACTCATCCTAGCCTTCAAATTTGTTTTGGCGCCAAAAAGTCATAGGGCAGTTTCTTTGCATTAATTGGGTTTGGGATGATATGGAGGTGGAGGGGGACAGGATATAGAGTGGGTAAGGAGCTGGAAAGGTGATAGACAGGTGGTGGTAGCAGGTGGAGCATTGGTGTGAAAACAGGTGTTGGGGTGGGAGATGGTGAACAGTGCTGGCGGGTTTGGTTTTAATTTAAACACTGGATTGGGCCGGGTTATATCTGGTTTGGGTTGGACTGGATTTGGATTAGATAATATAAAAGGTCCGGTTTGGTTTTAGCTACACAAGGACCATGGTTGTAAATTGAGCAAAGTTAAGGGGCTGGAATTGTGATTCTCCCAAAGTGTTTTCAAGGACTGAACCTGCAATTAACCATTAGTACAAGGACCACAAGTATAAATTTCATTATTTTAAACCTTAGGGACCAAATCTGTCAATTTAGAAACTCCAGGGACCAAACTTGAAATTTCTCAAAACTTTTCTCATAAGGACCAATATTGTCAAATATGAATAGTACAAGGTTTATTTTGATTAATTTCCAATTTTAAAACCTTAGGGACTAATTTTGACACTTTTGCAAAGTTGAGGGACCAAAGTTGTAAATTTGTGATTTTTAAACTTTGAAGGGTTTATTTTGACAACTTTTGAATCTCATGGACCTTAAATGACATTTTACTTTATTTTGATAAACCAGGGACTAGTTTTGACAACTTTTGAAACTTGGGGGACTAAAACTGCCAATTATGCAAACTTGATACGTTTTTCACCAGATTTTGATGTTTTTGCATTTAAAACATATAAAACACTTGTTTGTGATAATTTTATCATTTTGAAGCATTTCTGAGTGTTTTCAGATGTTTTTGGCATTCTAATAGTATAAAAATGATGAGTATTTAGACACTCATCAATCCCCCACACTAAGATATTGCTAGTCCCTAGCAATGATTTATGAAAAGTTAATGGATTTTATCTCTTTACCAAAAGCCATCACTTCTGGAGTAGCCAATTGTTTCAGTTCAAGTAAGAACCTTGGCACAACGATAACCAAATGATTTTGAGCAAATCATAAGCTGTCAACGGATTTGATTTGTCTTTACCAGAAGCCGTACCCTTCTGGACTAGCCAACTCTTAGATAAATTATCAATATTATCTTTGGTGAGCCGATTACCAATTATGGATTTTCAACTGCCTTTACCACAAGCCATAAACTTGCGGGCTAGCCAACTCTTAACTTTTTAGGATATGGTGAGTTGAACACCATACAATTTTGGGCAAATTGCAAGCCATAAACGGATTTGAGATATCTTTACCAAGAGCCGTTTGCTCCTGGATTAGCCAATCCTTATGTGGGTTAGACATGGTGGACTGATTACCATTTGTTGTGTTTAGTACATAGTACTTCCACTAAATAAAAAATTTTAAAATTTGGCCATTTTGGGGGAAAAAAGGACTAAAAGGGTACATTTATGATCAAAATTCGCCAGAATTTCCCCCCCCCCCACACTTAGAAATGAATATTGTCCTCAATATTCAAAGTACCGGCTGTAATGCCGAAACTTAGAACATAAAAAGATAACATTACTAGCTAAGTGTAGAAACACAACAATTATTCTCTTTTTGAATATTTACAATTTTCATTCATTTTTAAGATCTATATACAACATGTGGGGCATCTCCCCCACACTAAGGTGGTACACACGGGTGAAAACCCATGTTCAACTACTGTTTTTGATTTCCGAGTCGCTAGCTTGACTCGACCCCGAATTAATTTGTTCATGGGGAAGTAAGTGGAAGAGATAATCTCCATCGGACTTTCATTGAAGATGTTTGTATAAACATTGAAGTACGTGAAAGTTCCACACCGATGAGATATACATAGAACCGGCTCACATATGATACATGAAAATGCCGGGGTCAAAGATAATGTCTTCATTCCCGAAGGAGTGAAGAACAGGAGAAGCTACGGGATAAGTGAAAAAGAGAAAGAAAGTCATGATAAAGATCATGATTAACTCATCATCACTCACAGGAGAATTCATGGTTTCATGAATTTCATCTTTTAAGCTCAATTGGTCTAGACATATCCCGGGTGTGTCTAGATCAAAGTAGAAGTTATCATACTCCGGTGGAGATATGATATGAGTGAGTTCACAGGAGAACTCCTCAAAGGAAAATGATTCATATTCGGGATTGATTTGACTGAGTTCACTGGGGAACTCATCAAAAGTGAATGATTCATAATCGGGGAGAGAATTATGAGAATGAGAAGTGGTAATACCACTAATCTTCTCTCCCATATGATCAAAATGGAACGTTTGCAATTCTGGAATAGAATCATTGAAGAAAAGTTTACTATCCTCAAAGGGGATAGAATATGAAGTAGGCTTTTCATTAAAAGCCTCGATTCTAGAAATGAGAAGATTAACATTCAATACTGTAAGACAAAGAGCTTCGTCTTGGATTATTTCTTCTTCATTCTCTTCTCCTAAGCTGACAAGCTCAGAAGGTAATTCCCCCTCATAACTTATGTCTCCACATCTCAACATGATCTTTTTGGAAGACAAGAGGAGTAGGGATATCACACAAATGCTCGAGAATTCCCTGTGACTCTCTTGGGATTGGGACAAGGTTCTCGACACTAGATTTTATGAATTCGTCCGATTCCTTTTCAGGAACAGTGTCAAGATGCTCATCCCCCATGTTCAGAGAGTGAGTGTGAACCTCGGGTGTGATAGCAGTAAACTGAGGGAGTTGAGAAGGACTAGCAGTTATGGATTCTACAAGTTCCATTATTTCTACTGCTAGTGATTCAGTCATATTTTTTTCTCCCTGTATTTCCACGGATGGAATCTCAACTGATGAACTTGATGAATAAAATTGTAGAATATCAAGGGTATCTTCATCATCATCGTCATCAGGAATGAAATGGAATTGAGAGCTAGATTTGAATGCTTTTTGTAGAGCAATTGATTCCCTAACAGTGTTTTCAATGGCAATCTGAGAATCTAATTTAGCATCCCGTTCCTCAGCTAACAATTCTTCCATGGATTTCTCATGTGACATAGCCGACTCCTCCTTAAGTTCTTTTAATAACTCAAGACTCTTCAGTAGAAGGTCTGTCGTAGTTTCATGAGGAGTTGCTTGAATCATTTGGTACTGTGGAGGTTGGTCTTGATACGAAGAGTCGTAATTGTTACAAGTTAATGGATTCCCTGTTTGACAATCCGAGCTAGAGTGAGGACCTCCACAATACTCACAACAGTAAAACTGATGTGGCTGTGAGTTCGATTGACAATCAGAACTGTAGTGTGAACCACCACAGTACTCACAACAGTAAAACTGCTGATTCTCACAGTGTGGTAGCTGATGGAATAAATCAGTTGTGTTATGGTAGGAATAGGGATCCTGGTTATAGACAGACCCGTTTCCTGATTCCACCATGCTACAACTGGGGCAATTACCACCATTATAAGGACCACCACACCATTGACAATCAAGAGGGTGAGGATAAGACATAGAAAGAATCAAAGGTTTACAGAGGGTAAGAAATGAAGAATCAAAGATGTGAGAGGGTAAAGATGGATATTTTTGGATTTTTGAATAAACATTTTGTAAAAACAAAAAATGAAAATATTTTTGGATTTTGTGTTTGTTGAAAACTTGAATAAAAAAATGTTTTTGGTGTTGTTAACACTTTAGGAAAAGTGTTAATGAACTTTTTGATTTTTAAAAAACTGTTTACAAAAATGTGGTATATGTGCAAGTACGGGTCTGGAAATGCTTAAAACACGCTTACAGCCTCCCCGGCAGCGGCGCCAAAATTTGATTGGTGCTGAACCGTCAAGTCTAAC
>BPTQ01000001.1:58396948-58453832 GCA_019973895.1 Chrysanthemum seticuspe | reverse complement strand
ATAATCTTACGGTTTTTGTAGACTTTTGTGAGTCTTTACGAAGTTTTACTATTTTAATAGTGTTTGTTCACAAAATATACAAAATTTACGTTTTTGTAGTTTTAGACCACTTTTTGCATAGTTCAAACGTATTAACCGTCAAAATCAGGGGGTTCAAAGTTTTCAACAGTTTTGATCAGGGACCAAATAGTTTTATTTCATTTTACAGTAAATTCCAGGTACTCTAAGTTTTCAACAGTTTTATTTGGGAAGTTTCAAATTTTTAGTGTTTAAATGTTGAAACCAGGGAGTTGAAACGTTTTCACAGTTTTAATCAGGGATTCCAAAATTTTAACCTTTAATTAGTTTTATTTGGAACATGATAAGTATAAACTGTTATAACCAGGAATACTCTTTTCAAAACTCTTTAAAGTTCAAACCAGGGACCTCAAAGATTTAACTGTCTAAACCAGGTTGACAACTTTTGAAACTTGGGGGACTAAAACTGCCAATTATGCAAACTTGATACGTTTTTCACCAGATTTTGATGTTTTTGCATTTAAAACATATAAAACACTTGTTTGTGATAATTTTATCATTTTGAAGCATTTCTGAGTGTTTTCAGATGTTTTTGGCATTCTAATAGTATAAAAATGATGAGTATTTAGACACTCATCATAACCCATCACAGATTATGGATCAAGGCTGAAAGGAAGAAAAGAAAACATTTCAAGAAGGCTTCAAAGAGCAAACAGGTTCAACAACAATCTTCTGTCCAATTGGGGAGGAATTTAGAGAAAGAGAATTTGAAAGAAGGTGTTGAATTTCAAGATGAACCTCAAAGTACTGAAGCACAAGTAAATTTTCAAAGTACTGGGCCTGAAGGAACTAGTGTTCAAAGTACTGATGATCAAGGTGCTGATCAAAGTATTGCTCTTCAAGGAACATCTCGACAAGAATTAATTACACCAAGGGTGTTAGATTTTAAAGAAGAAGCTGGTCCTTCAACAATTCCACAAGAAGAAGAAGTTGATACACCCAATCCAATACACACTGCAAGTGATGATGAAACTATTGCTGAAATATTGCATGATTTATCAAAACCAAGGGGTGTTAGCATTCCAGAAGTTGCTAAAGAACAACATCAAGTTTCTCAATCTCAACCTGTGATAGATCCTAAAGATAAAGGGAAAGGTAAAATGATTGAAACAAAGAAGAAAAAGAAACTCACTTTAGCACAACTAAGGGCTACTGAAGTTTCTAGGAATGAGGAAGCAGCTAGAAAGGTACAAGCTGAATTGAATGCTGAAGTTGCTATTGAAGAAGCTAAGGATAAAGAAGTAGCTAAGAAATTGCAAGAAGAATTGAATGCTGAAGCTGCTGTATCATTAAAGACACCTATTCCTGTTTCTGCTCTACCAAGAAGACCAAGTCGTGCTAAAGAAAGAAATGCAATGATGGCTTATTTAAAAAGTCAAGGATATATTGGATTGCAGAAGTTGAATTAGGTTGAGATGAAATAGCTGTATGAAGCTGTTAGAGAAGCTTATCAGAAGCATGTTGATAGTATCAAAGATTTTAAAGATGATGATGCTTAGAAAGAAGATGATAGAAAAGGAAGTTTAAAAAGAAAAAGAACAACTGAAGTTGAAGATGATCAGCCATCAAAGAAGGTTGAGTTAAGGTCTGATACAGATGATGAATTAAGGAATTACTTAAGAGTTGTAGAATTTGAGTATTCTAAAGATGATGCAGAAAAGAAGACAGAAAAGAAGAAGAAAAAATCACCATTAACTACTTTTGAAGTTGTAGAATCAAAGGATGGAAATTATCTGATGTTTCATAGAGAAGATGAAAGCTTCAGAGTGTTTAATATGCTATGGGATCTATTGCACATAATAGATAGAAAGGATTTATTTCATTTATATCATTTGGTGCAAGAATATTTTGAACACATTCCATCAGAAGGTGTTGGTTTAATCTTGCTTGGAGATCTCACAACTGTTTGGGAAACTAAAGAATCAAGCACTGATGAGATTTGGAAAAATCAAGAAGATTGGGAGATTATCAGCTGGAGATGTTTTTGAAGAATCTGGAGTACATGTTTTAGAGTTAGAAGATGGAACTATGATTCATATTTTAGCAGATAGAAGATATCCGCTTACATCAGATCTTATGAGGAGAATGCTAGAAGATGGTATGGAGGTTGAAGAAGATAATGAAACTGCACTTATTGTCATCAAATTGTTTATCAGATGGACAACAATGGCTGAGGATGAAGATTAAAATACTGGTATGATGTTTATAATATATAAATTTTTGAAAAACAAGTACTTTATCCAAAGTACTGCTGGAACAAACAGTACTTTAACCAAAGTACTGCTTGCAGCATAAACCAGTAAATGTTTTTTAAAAGAAAAACTTTTGTCAAGTAAAGAATATTTTGAAACAAAAGTTAACAAGCAACAATGGTTTTTGAGATGGTTATAACAGTAGGTTATCAGTTCACCATGTTTACAAAAGAAATGGTAATCCATGAGCAAACGGCTCTGGTAAAGATATCTCAAATCCGTTATATAGTTGACAACTTGCTAATAAGTTGTATGGTAATCAACTCACCATATCAGCAAATGTAAAGAGTTGGCTAGCCCACAAGTAAAATGGTTTGTGGTAAAGGCTGTGGAAAAACCATGTATATGGTAATTAGTTCACCATGGTTGCAAGAACTAACTAGTCCAAAAGGGTACAACTTTTGGTAAAGACAAATCAAATCGGTTGATAGCTGATGATTTGCTAAAAATCATATGGTTATCAATGTACCATGGTCTTACACACCTAAACATTTGGCTACTCCAGAGTTAATGGCTTTGGTAAAGAGACATCAAAATCCATTAAAATTTAATGATTCACCTCTCATAGGAGTTTACACACCTGAAAGTGATGAGAATAGACTGAAACTTAACTGAATTAATGTACAAATTGTCATATGTTGTTGAGTTGCTGAAAAGATGGAGATTGCTGAATGTTGCTGAAAAGAGATTACTAATAAAGGTTGCTATAAAGAATGTTGCTAAAAGAATAAAGATTACTTTGATGATGATGATATACGCACATAATCTTCAAAGACAAAATTTGAAGATAAAGCCACAATCCCTCTTTGAAGACAAAGATGTTAAAGCTGAATATACAAAAGAAACTTGAAGTCAAGCAAGTAGAATTCAAGTTAGGGGAGGATTGTAGGGATATGAAAGTCAACGTACTGAAGAAGTCAAAGTGCTGAAGATTCAAAGTACTGCTAAGTGAAAGTCAAAGTACTGCTGTCGAAGTCAAAGTACTGCAAAGCTAAAGAACTGCTATATTCATTTATGGAAAGCTTTGTTATTCTAGAATATTCTTTGTTTAGATTACTTGTCGTACAAGGTTACAAATTGTAAACCGAATAGGGTTATCCTTAAGCCTATAAAAGGATCCCTAGGTTGGCATTAGAGTATGTATGTTTTAGAATCCAAAAGTACGAACGTGCATTATTAGAGTTTTAGAGAGTTCGATATTAGAGTTTTAGAGTTATTAATAATATCGTTGAAAGTTAAAGTTAATTCTTCTTAGCTTTGTTAAGTAAATTCCGCATACTCAATAGAGTTTGCTCAGTGTTTCATTGTTAATAACTTAGGATTTATCCGAGGTTATTAAACCCTTAACAAGCTATTTAAGTTAGTTTGGTTAGAGTACATCGATCCAACATTACAAATGTATATGGTCTAAATGCCACTACATTTTGGTTATTTTATTGCACGAATTAGTTTTACGTACCTTGACTATCTCTTGTCTCCTATCTCGTTCTTTAGATTCATTATCTCTATTAGGCTAAATTATTGTATTACTAAATTCATCTTACGTTGGTTTTCGACTCCATTTTTTACTTGACGTCCTCTTCTAGGAGGAGTTCACGTCAAGGGGGAGTTTGCATTTGGAATTTTTAATTCCGTCATATCTTTCTCTTCCACACTCTTTTTGTTACGATAAAAAAGAAAGAGACTAAAACTTAAAACATTTTCCAAAACATTAAACATCTTAAGGTTTAATTAATATATTTTTATGTTTTGTCATTAACAAAAAAGGGGAGATTGTTAATACAAATAATTCGTAAAAAGATTTATTTATATTTCTCGATCTCTTTAAGTTTTGTCGATAACAACCATAGAAAATTATCTCAAGTACAAATCTAAAGATTACATGTTGCTACATTTATTTTTACTACTTACTTTTATTTTTTAGTTATGTATTTACTTGTAACAATATAATTGTAAGTAAATGGGTTGGGTAATTCTTAACTCATAACCCCAGAACCCATGGCCCATGTACATTACATTATGCATGACATCAAGTTGGGTAAAGTCCATGACCCATGACCCAAAGTCCATAACCCATAAGTAAAAGTATGTATTACATCATGCATGACATCATATTGGGTACCCATGACCCATAGTCCATAACCCATAACCCAAAACCCGAAATTGTAACCCAAATCCAGACTAGACTGACCTAGTTGCCGGATCCCTGGGTTTACACTGTCCAGATCCCTTAAGGGATCTGCCGGATCCGTGTGATCAAAGAACTTTTGCCTATAAACAGTGATCCATTTCTTATTTGTTTCTCACCCATTCTTATACATATCTTCTCTCATTCTTATATCCCTCTAACCTCAGATCTAAGGGTCATTCTTGTAGTTATCTTCTTGTGTTTCTCAAGGTTCGTCTTAAAAGACGAGATCATGCTTCTTTGCATACGAGTCTTACAATCTTCAAGAGAAGAGTTGATAGGCTTCATCATAACTACAAGCTCACTGAGTTGTTTCTTGTATTTGATACATTACATTGTATTTGTTAAGTTGGTGTGTTAATTGTGTTTGTTGTGATAGTTGTGTTGGATTGGTTCTTCCATGTAAACAACCCGATATTTAGCTTTGTACCGGAAAAAGTGTAAGCGACGTTGTGAGGCTTTTCCGCCGGTTAAAAGAGCTTGTTGACATAGTGCTTAAGAACTCTCGAGTTGGGTACTTGAGGATTGGAGTGGGGCAAAGAAGGTGTCCTTGTAGCCGAACCACTATAAATCATTGCTTTACGGTTCTATCTCTTTCTCTCTTTCCTTTATCATATTTATCTCTTTTCTTACTTACTTGCATTGTCTATATTTCATCATCCAAAGGCTTCACATACAATCGATCTAAAATTCTTTGTAAACAAATTTAAATCGGTAAAAACTATTCAACCCCGACTATAGTTTTCTACACTTTGACTTCAATCATTTTGTTACAATGTGTCGTTTTAAGTCAGCAATATTTATGACTTCTGGTTGTTGTAGTACCATTTTTCCTTTGTTGGTTGATAAAGTAGTTGGCGTGCTAGGTGTTGCATGGGCTTCTGTTTTTAGATGTTAGGTTGTTTTCTGAAAAAAATAAATAAACGGAAGTAGAGACAATGTTAGGCATCTGAATAATAGTCTTAGTAATGGTAAATTGGTGAGCATCTTACCATAGGCAATAACTTGTGATGCATAACGAGTAGCATGTAATGTAGATAGGAGTTTGGTTTATAAGACTACGTAAAAGGTAGTATATTAACATGGCGAGCTACTATAACTAATAAGTTGGTATATGTTACTATAAATGGCAAATAAACCTGCTTGCTTCTAATTAAGTTAGCATAGTAACATAGTGCATTAGTAAATTTAATAAGGCATTATATGTTGCAGTAAATTTGAAATAAATCTGGTTGCTTTTAATATTTTCCAGAAAATCTTCATATACTATGTTTTTTGTAACATTTGGTAGTTGGTTTTCTTGTTGTTTAATTAAGATCTTCACTCCTTCTATCGAGGTTGCCATTGACAATGCCACATACAACTGTCTGTGGCCAAAAACTGGTTCAGGGAGAAAGGTTCCAATTTGCTTGAGTAATTGGCCTTGGATTTTATTGATGGTCATTGCATAACAGACTTTCACAGGGAATTGTCAGTTTTTGAAAATAAATGGCAGTTTATCTCCTTTATTTATCAACAAAATGCCTGGGAGGAATTTTTTTTCAGAGATGCGTGTCACGGTGATAATTTTTGCTTCGATAACTTTTGTGAGAAAATGTGTCACGATTATTCTTGTTCCATTGCATAGGCCCCCAATTAGGTTCATATTTCTATGGATCATGATTGGTGTACCTACTTTTAGCTGTAATTGGTGAGGCGAAAATCCTGAAAATGAGAGAGCGTTCACGTATTGGCAGGATATAATAGTTCATTTCTGCGCCATTGTTATCTTTAGGTACAACTTCATCTGAACTCTTATAAGATTTCAATTCTCCTTCAACCATTCCTAATACATGTGCATTTATCATATCTGCCGTCTCATTTTTTGGATACACAATGGCTTTATCCTGCAAGGCTTTTACGGTTACCTTTTGAAGCGTTTCATTATCGTATATGAAATTTACCAATTCACAACTTGCGTTGTCTGAGTCATGAATACAAAATTGTTGTGGAATTTCCACCCAAGAAGAATTTTGGCTGTCTGATTCGTCTCGTTTACCAATTTTGCCATCTGCCTATTTGAAGCAACCATTTGGAAAATATGTTGATACTTTGCTTTTCATGTGGTTGCATACCTTCTTTTTGTAATTGCATGTTTTCCTGGAGGGAAAAGACCTTTAACTTTCTCCAAAGGTATGACTTTGCAATAGAAGAGGCAAAAATTTCATTTTTTGAAGCGCCTTTTTTAACAGGGAGTGTCTGTCTAAAATCCCCGCCTAGCATGACAGTCTTGTTTCCAAATAAACTATTTGGAGCATCAAGAATATCCCTCTTAGAGTACGATCCATTATTTCAAAACACCTGCGGTCATTCATAGGTGCTTCTTCGTATATGATGAGGTCCGTTTCTTTCAATAAGTTTGCTATCTGAGTACCTTTTCTTACATTGCACATTGTCTCGTCAGTAAGATCCAATGGCAGCTTGAATCGCGAATGTGTTGTTCGGCGTGCTAGTAACAGCAATGATGAGAGGCCAGAAGATGCTATTGCCAAAACAATCTTGGCTTCAGAACGTAATGTGCATATTATAGTCTTCCAAATAAATGTCTTGCATGTGCCTCCATGACCGTAAATGAATACCAGTTTTTTTAGTTATTTGCTAATGAAATAACAATGAGGTTGAAAATGCTTCGTTGTTCCCTGTTCAGCCTTGGAATGAGTGATTATTTCTCTCTTAGCAACATTTCCCGGTCAAAGTTCCTTTCTTACATGAGAAGCCTATTGTTTAATGCCTTCAGAAGATCTTTAGGAGGTAAAGGGAGGCCAAATTCTGGAAGTGAACTAGAGTAGCTATTCAGAATACGTTCGAGCTCCATCAACAACGCATGCTTCTGACTCTGCTTCATTTCTTTCAACTAATGGAATTCCAAGTGTCTTTGAAAGTATGTAGGAACATCTTCTGACATTTGTTTCCAAAAAGATTTCCATAGAGCAGATGGGTCAGCCACGTCGCAGTAGATAAGTATTTGCGCAAACAATGATCATAATTGTGTAGCAGTTGCGTACACCTTGTTGTCAACTGTGAGGATATCCCTAAAGTTTTTGCATCTTTTGTGGTGTTACAAAAGCATTCTTTGGTAAATTAGTCCCCTAAACTTGGATGTATATACGTTAGCTTTCCAATGGATGGCTTGTTCAAGTTTCGCCTACATTGCCAGCACTTATCAGAGTATGGGAACGGAGAATGTGCCAACCAGACGAACGGGTCAACTATTATTAATTATTATCTATAACGGACAGCAGCAGATTGCTACCAACTCTAGGGTTTGAGAAAGAAGAATCCAAAGTTCCATAGATCATTTAGGTAAATGAATATGATGTTATTGGTGTTGTCGAGGACCACGTCGATTGTGATTTGATGAGAACTTATTTATCTTCATGAAAAAGAAAACGCGTTTCAGAACAAGTTAAAAAAGGTAATAACGATGACACCGGTGCTAAATGTATTTTGGTAGTAACAATAAAAGGAAAACGGCCATTCTTTTATTATTGTTCAGATTCAGATATGAAAAAGCCAATTTCGTTGATAAAATTGATTTACCCAAAGAAAGATGGGTAGCAGAAGAGGATACGGTGAAAAAATTTGATGCAAATTCTATTAGCACATTCTCTTTTGTCCATTTTATCACCTATATTGTCTTTCACTTAATCTTCATCTGAAATGATATCAAAAATGAATTAGCTTTCGTTGATTTCAAAACTGAAATACATTGACCATTACCATCATCACTGTCACATCTTTTAATTTGATCTGAAATACGTTTTCGTTTTTAGCAAGATATTTTCACTTGATCACAATCACTGTAGTCATCATCATCATTTTCCTCAATGATCTCTTGAACCTTGAGTTCTTAGGAGGTCTACTGCTTTCTGTCACAGATAAGAATTCATGAAATTAAAAATGAACTATTTCAGTAGAGCAACTTATTATGTTTGCAAGCACGACAAATATATCTATAATTTTGCTAATATATATGCGGTATTGTACTTACATATATACGGTCTATGATTGCTTATTTTTTGTAATTACGTTTACGCTTGATGATTTTCATATTGTTCAAACTAATAACTCTTTTCGATGTAACTTTTAGACTATTTTTTAAAAAATATTGAGAACTACGGTCCACGATTTCTTATATTTTGTGTTTATATTCTTCATATTACTATTCTATTGCCGACGGTGCATTTGGCTTTTAATTCTTTTTTAGCGTTGGATCATGTTTAACTTTGATCCTAACCGTGTAAATTCATCCTTTTAAAGTGGAGAATTAGGTTAATGGATATAGGTAAATATGTAGTCTACAACATCCAAACCTAAGAAGGTTAACAAATTTTTGAAATTTCAAATTTTACAATAATACATCTAAATCACCGTTTTTGTTTTACATGTGAATCTTCTATCTAAATCCTCGAAATTCCCATTCTTTAACCTTGCAATTAACTTTGATCTCTCATGTGAGTTGGTGTTAATATGTTGTATATTGTTTTCTTCTTTGCTTTATTTTGGCTTGCTATGGAAATTTTGGACATTCTGCAATATGAGCCTCTTTCGGTCACGATTTGATGATACCAAGGCAGTTTTCCTACTCCCTTGTGTACAAACATGAATGTGATAATGTATTAATTTTGATACAAATGTGTTCTTACTTCTTGAGTTCTTTTTTGTATGACACGTTCCAAATTTCATTTGAAGTTCTTTATCTCTATTTTGATAGGTTTGTCTCTTGACTGATATAGGATCAATTGTCTCTTGACTGATATAGGCAATGTAAGTTTTAACTGTATGTTTTGAATGTTTTTAAATGATACATTTAATTGTCATACCTCAAACTAATCTGCTCGATGTTGATTATTTAATGGTTATTATTTGGTGGTTCATGGTTGTAGACTTGTAGGTGCTTTCTTGAAGGTAATTTAATATATCTATATCGAAATGTTTTTGGGAACGTGTATAAAATATAGATTATCTTTGTTAGTTTGTTACTATTATTGTGGCTGATCCATAATTTTTAGCTAGAATTTATTCCATATACTTATATATGTCATCAACATGTTAACAGATGAAATTGAGGTATGAGAAAAGTTCAATACGGAACAAAAAAAAACTAAAGAACAAATACCTCCATCTTAACAATTGATTTCAATTTTGATCTAACGGTGGATATGTTTTTTATCCGTCGTATTTAGTTAAATAAAAGGGTAGGTCTGTAAATTTATTCCCATTTATTTCTCTCACTTACTGCATTGACTCCCACTCACTCACTCAATCACTTTCTTTCTCTCTCACCAAAAACATTATCTTCATTATATAAACTTTTTCATTCACTGTGAGATCTAAACTTCTTTATAAGATCGAAACTTTGACATGCAAAATTGTCATTCAAATTCCCTTCTTTAGAGACCGATTGATATATTACTTTTTTTAATCCATTGTATCAAATCTCTTCACATATCGTGATTTAATTTACAAAAAGTGACATCTTTATATTCAAGAGTTAGTGCAAAGAATTGTAGGTGCATTAATAATTTATTGGGATGGGTAAAGAACTCGAAATAATATTTTCGTTTAGACACAGGTGGTTGTGTATGTATAGGTATGGTGTGGTGAAATGAAGATATTTTTGTTGTTGTTGTTTGGTAATTGTGATGATTTTAAATTTATGAAGTGTGGGTCTAATGATGGAGGTTTGTGTTTTATTATAAAGATTGTGGTAGAGATGATGTTGCCTTTGAATCATCTAGTGACGTTGAGATGACATCACAAGAAACGATGGGTTTCTTACAAGATCTATAGAAGGAAAGAAAGAAACCGATAATAGACTTGCAGCTATTGCAGTAGGGACGTCTGCTCGTGGTTTCAGTTGTATAAGTATTTAGAGGAGAGGGATCAGATTCTTAAGAAGTTGAAGGAAGAGATGAACAGTTAAAGAAACCGCTTCAAGTCATGAAGTGAAGCCAAAAGCTGATAAACAAAAAAAAAAAAGATCTACAATCTGAAGATGGAGAATATTTTTATTCGTAATGGGGGACATATTGCCAAAACGGACCTTGAGTTTAACCAGTTGGTTATTTGTAACTGCACATTCTCTCTGTTTTCGATTTCTGAGTATCAATATGATGTAGCTTATCTTAGGTGGTTTTTGACAATTTATCTATCATACTTTGGAATGGAACTTGTCTTTTTTGTTTAATTAGTTTGCTTTTTGGTTGTTTTTTTGTTGTTTCTTGGATTATACAGAATCCCATGGGATTTATACAAATCACAAATGAATTTTTTACGAATCCCGTTGGATTTTTTTACGAATCCCGTGGTATTTTTTTACGAATCCCGTAGGATTTTTTTACGAATCCCGTGGGATATTTCTGGACTGAAATTTTGAAAAAAAAAAAGTTCGTCTTTTTACGAATCCCGTGGGATTTTTCTAGACGGAAATTTTGAAAAAAAAAGTTCGTCTTTTTACGAATCCCATGGGATTTTTATACGAATCTCGTGGGATTTTTTACGAATCCCGTGGGATTTTTTTACGAATCACGTGAGATTTTTCTGGACGGAAATTTTGAATAAAAAAGTTCGTCTTTTTACGAATCCCGTGGGATTTTTCTGGACGAAATTTTGAAAAAAAAGTTCGTCGAAAGTATATAAAAGTGCATATCAATAGAAAGATGATTTTTTTCTCGTCGCGATGGTGTATTTTTTGTAGCTTGAAGATTTACCGTTTGTAAGATATGTTGTTTTTTAAAAAAGGGTGAAAAGTGGGTTTTTATAGAATTACATTTTTACCCTTCCTTTGTTAATTTTTGTTTTCATCTCATCCATTGGATGAAAAGAAGATGAATGGTTGAGATCTTATAATTTGTTCTTTAGATTAAATTTGTTTTGTATTGATCTCACCTCATTGAGGTATATCTTATATATTTTTGAATAAGTCCGAGTTACCCAAAATGGCATTATCGTGACTGTATTACTTTCATTTTAGCGGACAACGAAGATTATTAGGTGGCTTTTCAACTTTACAGCACATAGTAACCTCATATACTTTCATTTAAGTTTATTTCAATAATATTTTACTCTACTTTTTTCACGTCACATGAAAAGGATTTTCTTCTCAGCAATGTTGTTTACATGAAAAAAGATTACAAGGAAGGAAACCATTATTGAAACGGTTAACCCGGGCAACGCACGGGTATTGCACTAGTTATTTAGATTGTTCAACCATCAATGTTCCTAAGCCGGGGTAAAATAAGTTGGCTTTTTATGAGAGAGTTATTAAAAATGGAACCACTGATAAGTTATGGCTCAATAATTTAGAAAAAAATTAATCTTTTGACTAACGCAATGCTATCGTATATAAACACTCCACCAATGTTTTGTTGTTAGTGGCGGATGGAGAAAGTTTGCAAAAGAATGTTAGTCCAACTATAATAAGATGTTAAAGTTTAACTATACTTTCAATGTTTACAGCATGAACCAATATGATGAAGATCTAATACCGGTGTTTCATGTTTGTTACATTATCACTTTTGATTTCAGAGTTGAGATGAATGTAGAACTAAAATATTCTAAAGATCCAATCATCAAATGCTAGCCATTTATTTTTTCATCAAAAAAAAAAAAAAAAAAAATACTTTTCACCTCTTTTTTAAAAATAAAATATCTTGTAAACGGTAAATCGTCAAGTGGAAAAAAAAATACACCATCGCGACGAGTATTTTTTTATCTTTCAGTAGACGGGCACTTCGATATACTTTCGACGAATATTTTTGATTTTTTTCGGTACGTCTGAAAAAACCAAATGTGATTTGTGATACAAAGCACATGTACTGATTGTAGAGTCGCTCAAGACGAGCTCACAAGAATGGCTAGAATTACTGGTTGTAGTTCATCGTCCTTGCCTTTCACGTACTTGGGTCTTCCAGTTGGTCTGAATATGAATCTTTCGGCTAACTGGTCTCCTATCATTGACAAAGTTAGGAAACGTTTGTCCAATTGGAAAGCAAATTTGCTATCCATAGGAGGGCGCCTAACTCTGATCAAATCGGTTCTGGGATCTCTTGGGATATATTATATGTCTCTTTTCAAGGCTCCTCTCAAAGTTCATAACCTCCTTGAATCTCTTCGCTCGTCTTTTTTTTGGGGAGGTAATGGAGAAGACAGAAAAATTCATTGGGCAAAGTGGAATCTTATTCTCAACTCTAAAGAAAAAGGAGGGCTCGGGGTGGCTAGTTTTCATGCTCTTAATCTAGCTCTCATGTACAAATGGAGATGGCGGTATGTTCATTGTCAAGACTCCTTATGGGTTAATGTTCTAAAGGCTATTCACGACCATCAACCCAACGGGCTGCACCCTCATGTTAAAGCAAACTATGGTGGAGTTTGGGCTACTATAAATCGAAGTATTGAATATTTACATCACAACCAGACTATTCCTTCTTCATCTATGTCTCTCAAGCTCGGCAATGGTCACAACACTAAATTCTGGACTGACATTTGGCTCGATGGCATCACTCTTCAATCCAGGTTTCCTCGTTTGTTTGCCCTTGAAACTTTCAAAAACTGTACGGTTGCAGCCAAGTTTTTAAATGGAGATTGGAATTGGCAATGGCGTCGGAATCCTAGAAATGGTGTTGAATCTTCTCAACTCTCGGCTCTAATGAATGCATTGACGAACGTCTCTTTCAGTGATGAAGCTGACAAATGGATATGGAACGTAGATAACTCTCATGTCTTCTCGGTTTCTAATGCTCGGCAGTTGATTGACGATGTCAATCTCTCGTCCGGTATTCGTCCTACTAAATGGAACAAATTCGTTCCCATAAAGATTAACATCTTTGCTTGGCGCTTACTTTTGAATCGGCTTCCAACGAAGACAAATCTCAACGACCGTGACATAGATGTTCCTGATATTCTTTGTCCTATGTGCAATCAGGTTCAAGAAGATGCTTCTCATATCTTCATGCACTGTGAGGTGGCATCTCAAGTTTGGGTCAAAATTGCTCAATGGACGGACCTCTCTTTTCCTCAATGGCTTAACATGGAAGATTTTTGGTCCTGGATTGCAGACTCTCATCTCAATGGGAAACAACGAATCATTATCGAAGTCATTATTCTCTCCTCATTGTGGTCCATTTGGAGATATCGAAACAGTGTGATCTTCCAAGACTCCAAGTTTAGAAAATGTCACATTATTGATAACATTGTCGTTAACTCTTTTGATTGGCTTTCTAGTAGATTTAAAAAATCTCGTCTAGATTGGTCTTCGTGGTTGAAAAACCCTATGTCTTCCTTGTAATTTGTTCCTAGCATCTTGCTAGTTTTTAATAATATTTCTGCCGTTCAAAAAAAAAAACATGTAATTTTTTCAAACATAACTAAAAAAAATCAAAAAAAAAAAAAAAAATCGTCGAAAACATATAGAAGTTTTATTCTATAGAAAGATGATTTAATGCTCATTGCGATAGTATGATTCGTTTTGCGTAACCAATAACGGTTTACGAGATATTTAATTTAGAAAAAAAAAAAAAAGTTTGTATTTTTTGTTTTAATGATAAAATGAATAATTATTATTGGCTTTAATAAATGTTGGATATACATTTTACTTTTCTCCTTAGTTTTAGTTTGATCAGTATACGAACGTATACTTTTGTGATTATTAATTCGTAAGATATTAACGCGTGGTACTTTTTAATAGTGTTATTATGGTCGTGTATGGTTTATTTCTTTTTTGGTTTTGGTATAGATTGCAACACGCTTCCTATATTTTTTATAGTCGCACGATTTTGATATGGTAAATTCACAAATGGAATGGTGGCATACATATATTCATTCGATACATGGTACATATGATTTGGTAAAGTTAGTTAAATAAATTTAACAATGAATGCTGAAACAAATAAATATGATAATGTTTGACGAATATGTAAAGTTAAAGATTATGAAGTAGTTCTATGCATAATACATTGATTTTTGTTTATAGCCATCTTTACGGCACGACAAAAGATTGCAAGCGTATTCTTGGTGATAACATTGATAACATTTAAATATGATAACATTAAATACGGGTATAGTTGTTGGAACATTTAAAATACCTAAACTTGGGTTTTCCATTATTAGTCTATACTAGGAGATAACAAATAATATAGCAATTAATGTAAGTGAGCATTTGCTGAAAAATAACACTTTTTTCGTATCAAATTAATCGTTCATGTTTCTTCTTCAGATGTTATAACTAAATTGTCCACTACTAAATATAAATACGAAAGTTTGATCGAATTTATCATATTACTCTTATTATAAAAAAATTTAATTAATTAGCTAATTGTAAAACTGTCACTATACTAAAAAGTAAGAAATAGAAAACAATATCAATTATGATTTTCTTAAATTTGTGTTTCTTTTCGAAATACAACTAATTTAGGAGGTTAAGGTGTTGGCCTTGATGCTCCATTGGGCCAAGATCTGCCTTCTGTAGAGAATTGGATTACCAAAAGAATAGGCTGAAAAGCCCATAGTACACAGATCAAAAAAATGTATACAATTCATCATATTTTAACAATCATTATAGGGACCCATCATTATACACGTTACACACATATTATTGTAACATAATCTTTTTTTTATATCAAATCATATGTATGACGTGTTAAAACTATTGACTAGATTATGTGTAGAAAAAAAAAATAAGAAGCGTGGATGCCGGCAAGTTTGACCGCCACGCTTAACGAAGCAGCTCGATATTCAACAATAGAGAATATGGTAATGGCGGTTCAAAAAATTCATGGATGACAACTCCTCGTATTAAGTTCTCTTTGAATTTGGTCTACCAATTTGGCTGGACGCATTCGATCATTTAACATCGGTTGGGCACCATTTTTTTTTCCTCCTCAACCGATTTGAACATCGGTCCTCTCGATTAGGACACTCGGTTGCCACATCGGTCGAATATCAAGAATTTGCAATATCGAGTGCAAATTCACTCGATGTTAAAAGCTTCTTTTGGTCAAAAAGTGACCGTTTGGTCATTAAACTAAAAAAAAAACTTTTTTTAAAACCAATTTTACCTCTCTATAAATACTAACTTCACCTCAAACACACTTCTTAACACACGATTTCAAACACAATTCAACCTCAAAATACTTCTCAACACAAGATTTATTATGCCTTGCCGTCTCCCCCATTTCGCTGAAGATATGAAAATGTACGTTAACAAACAATGCGTAGAAGATGATGAGGCTCGAAAAAACGCTATTATAGATGTTATCCATCTGTTTGAGCAGGCAAGGGCAGAGAAGCAACTGATGAGAGAAACTACAAGAGTTGCAACGACATTACGCCTGAACGAAAAGCTGTGATCGACAAGTTTTTGAAAGATCAAGCCCGCAAAGACGGCGATATTGCTGACAAATTGTGGCGGTGTGTTCAAAAGGTAACGGACAACGTCAGCACCAAAATAAATTGGAGCTACCGGGGAGCATTCAGATTAGATTTATGATTTATGTATTTCGTATCGTTTTTATATTTAATATATTACTACGTATTGTTTTTATTTAGTATTGTAACATTTTAATTATTAATGAAATTTTAGTTTATGTTAAAAAAAAAAAAACAAAAAAAAAAACAAAAAACTTGGGTCATCGACTGGGGCATCTGGGTCATGTCAGGTCGCTGGAGAGAGAAAGCTGACGTGGCGCTGGATAACCCAGGTCGTCCCAGGTCACGATTGGACCAGCTTTCTTATCGTAAAAAGTGATACCGGATCGTAAGAGGCAACTAAAATATGAAATAGTATAAAAAAATGACTCACGATTTTAACGTGAAAAACCTTAATAGAGTAAAAGTTACAGGCAAAAGAAGATACATTTTAACGTGAAAAACCTCCTAGTAATAATTACACTTCTTTCTAATTATAAGGATAAATACTTTTATATCTCTTATAATTAAGAAATATTAAGAAATATTACACAAACTCTCTAATAATCACACAATTACTGGAAGAACTTCTTTATGTGTATTTGGAATGAGATGAGATGTCAAATGAGCCAAGTGCCCTTAACTTTTATAGGCACATTTTGGAGCCAAATGACCAAGAGCCAAATTCTATCATTTCATTCAAGAGGAAAATGCCCTTTTCCAAAAAGGCAAATGCCCTTTCACATCTAAGAATCTCACTTGAAGATTTAATTGAAACTTAATCAATCTTCACACGCTATCAAACCTTGGCATTTTGGTTGCTTACGTTTTTGCTAGGCCGCATGAGGAGCAGCACCATATAAACTTGTCACAGCTGATTGCTTTCGTAAGATAGTCTGCCATGTTTTCATCAGTATAAATTTTCTTCATATTAACGGTTCCTCTTTCCACTTTCTCACAAGCGAAGTGATACTGAAATTGTATATGCTCTGTATTTGAATTTAATGTCGAATTCCTTGCTAGATACAAGGCGTTCTGATTGTCACAAAATAGAGTAATTTTATCTTAGTCGTGCCCGAGCTCTTCCATCAACATCTTCACCTATACTGCTTCTTTGCTAGCTTAGTAACGATGACATATTCTGCTTCCGTTGTTGACATGCCCACAACTGACTGCAGTCTTGAAGCCCAAATTGTTTCGCCAGAAAGCGTAAACATATACCCAGTGGTTGATTTGCTTCCATCAAGATCACCTGCATAATTAGAATCAACATATCCTTTGAAAGTAAAACCCGATTCCCCCAAACATAACGCAACATCTAAGGTTCCTTAAATGTATCTAAGGATCCTCTTCACAGCTTCCTAATGCTCTTTACAAGGTTCTGCCATGTACCGACTCACTACTCCCACTGCATGTGCCATGTCTGGTCTTGTAAAATCATCGTGAACATTAAACTTCCCACTGCTGGTGCATATGGTACTCGAGACATCTCCATCCTCTCTTCTTTACTGCTAGGACTCATCTTAGAAGTTAAGAACGGGGTTGATATTGGCTTATAATTTTGCATAATAAAGTCCTACAAGATTTTCTTCAAATAATTTTTCTGTGACAGCCAAAAAATTTTACTAGCTCTATTTTGGTGAATTTACTTCCCTTGAATCTTCTTTGCGTGTCTAAGGTCTTTCATCTCGAATTCCATAGCCAGTTGACCCTTCAATTTACTTGTAACACCCCCAAATTATCGCAGCAGAAAGATAACCGGGGGTGTGACTTCATGGGAAAAGATCACACAATAATAGAGAATCATTCGTAAAAGATACTTTTGATTACAATAAAATAAGATTAAAATATTGATAAGTCTTAACAATTACATGGGCCCAAATGAAAATAGTTCAAAACATATGATATAATTGTGTGAAAACACTTTTTGAATGTGTGATGATACGTGAGACTTTATGCCATTCTGAAAAGCTAAGCACCTGAGAGGACATGCTTAAAAAGTCACCATTAGGCTGGTAAGTTCATAAGTTTAAGTAATTCATAAGTGTGGGCCACAAGGTTTCAAGCATACGACCATTATAACACATATAACGTCATACAAAAAGGTATTACGATTGCCCAAAGTCCACGACACTGAAGCTACGATAGTTAAAGTATGCAAATCTATGCACATAGTATTAAAGCCCGGTAAGTGTTTAACCCTCGATACTTAGATTCTGCCATGGTATACGTTAGTTTGCCTATCCGGTCAATCCGAACGGGAGAGTCACCCAAATAGATCTATTTATAACACCCACGCTTTCATAAGAACTAACGGTTCATGATAGCGGGCATAGTGTGTTATCGTTACTTAGGCTAATCCGTAACAGTTAAAAGAAAAGTACTTGTGTCCAAAGAAAAATCCAAGAAATGTTCTCACCCCAAGTTTGTAAAACGAGTAAGTAAATGAGTAGAAAGGTGGGCCTATAAACTCACCTAAAGTTTGACAGTGGTTCGGGAATGACCAAGTCAAGAAATAAGGCACAACGGCTCCGAAACGCGACCTAAATAAGTACGGGTTTGTCTTAGTATGATGCTAAATGAAATGAAATGATGCAATGCGTTTTCAAGAGTTTGTATCACCATTACACCTTTGTGTTTTAGTTTTATAAGTAAAAAAAATACACTTTACATCAAAGTTATGTAAAATTAAGTCTCGACACTTTGTCAAATACTCATGCGTTAACCAAACTTTAATAGTCATGTTATAGAAATAATCTCGTTGTTTTATTCTTTATAATTTATAAAAAGTTATAAAAGTATTACGTATTTTTATCGGGTTTAAAATAGTATTCATTTTATTATTTATAGAAAACTAGGTTTCGTCTTTATATCGTGTTTAAAAATAATAACAATTTTATTGTTTATAAAAGTCTATAGTTTCATCTTTATATCATTATTTCTAGAAAATAAGCATACGCAGTATATACATTGTTGTAAAGTTTTAACGAAAATTGGGTATGTCGCGTTCTTTTATTCTCATTTTAGACTTTTCCGGAAAATAACTAAATATATATTAACCAATGTCTTTTACCAATTTTCACTCAATCTTGTTTCTAACGGTTCAAAAGCTATCTCAAAGCTTATAAAAAAATACATTTGCTAATAGTGCAGTTTTTTTAAAGTATATAGTTTTCGTCAAAACCTAAAATTGTCGTATCTTTTTTGTTATAGGTCCTTTTTGAGTGGTTCAAGCGGCCACGTGTAGTTTATAGTGTCTAGTTTTTATTTTTATATTCTATTGTTGAAAAACTTAAGTCCATTTTGGTGTATTTTCTGTTTTAGGACAGCAAGGTCATAATGTATATATTTCGACATTTTAACCACGTTTTCAACCGCAAATCACAACTTCAAGCTAAACCTAGTCCATTCCACCGATTGTTATCATTTTCTCAATCAACAACAACTCCAAACTACCTAGTCCCTTCCAACGATTTGAAAAAAGAACATAAACATATCAACAAACGAAAATAAACCGCAAACTAACCATAAGTGAACTTTGTACATATGTTTAAACATAAAGACAAACACAAAGATGGTGATACAAATCTTGTCAATGTTTTAGCATGTATGCCGTGTACATATATAAATGTACATAGTTTGTTCTTAATTTTTTATTATAGATCTTAACATATAAGTTGTACTTTTGTTAAACATATTTTATGAACATCAAGAAAGTAGAAGAAATTTCAAGAAAATATGACATTCAAATTTTGGTGAAAAGTGTAGATTTAGTGTGCAAGAACAACCCAAGGTAAGTGTTGTGACCCAAGAAAGTTAACCCAAATGAACTAATCAAGCTTTCTTAAACCCAAAATCTTCAAGATTCAAGCAAAAACTATTTAGGGGTGTTTGTGTTTTGTACGATCCAAAGGGGAAGGAGAGGAGCAAAGTAAGCTAGATTTTTAGTTGGTGATTTTGTGAAGTGCGATTGCATGATTTTGTTGGCTTTTAACCTAGGCTAAGCAATACAAACAAGAATGTTGACATATGAATAAGACCAAATACATGATCTCATTATACTTAGGTAGTTACACAAGGCAACAAATCACCCATTTGGGTGCTCATGGGTGTGTTCGGTCGAAAGTAGACGGGGGGGGGGGGGGGGGGGGGGGAGAGTTTTTAAATATCAAATTTTGTGTATTTGAGTGTGTTTTTTGATGTTTAATGCAAAGGTGATGGGTTGGCTGGGCATTTTCGTAAAGAAAATTGAAAATGTAAGCGTTTTTATGCAAAAATTATAAAAATAAATTTATAAGTATTAGAATATACTAATTTAATGCAAACCATAGTTAGTTTAGTGGGTACGCGTTCAGGCTCGTTTGGATAACTTTTCGGTTTTGAGTTAAATAAGCTTATAAATGTTCAAAAAGAGATAATTTGAGTTTCTGATTAAATAATAACATGTAACTTTGCCGGTTGTTATATTACTGATACATTCTTCGTTGGGGCCTGCTACCAACATGTCGTCAGCATATAACTGCACAATGATTAAATCATTATTTCCAAACTTCTTGAAATATGCACATGGGTCTGCATGTTGTCTGCTATATTCAAGGATCCTGATGAAAGAATCAAATCTCTTGTACCAACACCTTGGCACCTGCTATAAACCGTACATAGATTTGTTTAACCTACAAACCATGTTTTTTTTTTTTTTCTTTTTTTTTAAACCTTCTGGTTGGAGCATGTAAAATTCCTCTTCAAGATTTCTATGAAGACATGCAATTTTCACATCTAGCTACTCTAGATGTAAATCATATGTAGCACACAATGCCAGAACCACTCGAATTTTCGTCATTCGAACCACAAGGAAAAATATTTCGTTGAAGTCGATTCCTTCTTTCTGAGCATATCCTTTAACCACAAATCTTGCATGATACCGCTCTACTTGATATTCATCGTTTCTTTTAATTTTATACACCCATTTGTTTCCAATAAGTTTTCTACCTCATGGTAGTTGCATCAGCTCCCATGTGTTATCTTTATGAAGGGCTAATAAGGTTTTAAAATGTACCTTTTTGAGGGGTCGTTTAAGCCTTTATTTGATCACTTTTGTATCCGTTATTACTTAATATCGTTCCTTTTCACTTTTTAGGTCTCTTGAAGGCAAATGCTGGAATGGCACTTATTTGGACGAAAAGGCGCGGATATACGAAAAAAATGGCCAAAGTCAAGAATCGAGACACTCAAGCTGCTGAAATACAAGGGGACGGCGTCAGGTATTACCTGCGACGCCGTCGGAGCACTTCTGTGACGGCTCAGTAGCCAAATTGCTTATTTTCAAGTGACGGTGTCAAGCTTTAAAAGATTAGGCCGTCGCAACTCAGACGGCCTAGATTTGATCCAGACGGCGTCAGAGACTGAAGGGGACGGCGTTACAAGCATAGGGTGACGCCGTCGCAATACTAACGTGGCCAAGACGAAACCCTAATGACGGCGACCCGACGGCGTCACAAATCATAAGGTGACGCCGTCGCGATTGTAATCTTATATATAGAATCCGAATTTTTCAGTTTTCAGTGTGTAGTCTTTTGGAGTAAAAACCTAAACCGAACCAAGGCTGTCTTGTACAGTATTTTAGGGTTCCAAAGCCTATCTTACACCAAGATAAGTACTTTACTTCATTAATTCAATTATGTCTTCAATTATTTGTGTGTATGCTTGCATGTTTACCATGTCCGGCTAAATTACTTGTGTGCTTGCTTAGATATATGAAACCTAGTTGTTATTTATTGTTAGGTTGTCTCTTATCTTAATTGGAATTGGCTTAGGAGTGCGACTAGGCTATCGTTGTATTTAATACTTGATAAATCTTTGATAGTTTATGAATGACTTAGTGTATTTCGTTTACTAAACCCAAAGATAACCTCAAAGTTAGTTTATGAATGACTTAGTGGATTTTGTTTACTACACTTAAAGGTGACTTCAAAGAGTTAGGGAATGCACACCTTACAACCTTAGAAAACACAACGCGTTAAGAATAAGGACGTGACAATTCAACCATCAATAGGAGATAACTAGGGAGTAGTAGCATCTAGGTAAACACATCTTTAACTATCATACGAGCACACAACAATAGACATAGACTATCCTCACCTGAGTTAATTAGATAATTAGATAGTAGAAGTAATCGGTAGAAATACCAACCCCCCAAATCCAAAACCCGAGATTCGTACCTTTCCATTTCCTAAAAAATATAAAAAGATAAAAAAATAATCTTCCTCAACCCCAAACTTAGCGTAGCAACCTCTCACTAGCATTCCTATTCCCCTAGAAAACGATATCAATACCCGTGGCTTACCCTAATACTACACTACAACGATTAAGTTCACTGCCTAGGGTGTTATAAAACTTGGTCGAAGAAAAGGAAGTTCCTTTGACCCCGAACGACGCGTGTAGCGTTATCAAGTTTTTGGCGCCGCTGCCTCGGAATAGAATAGCTAGTTAGTAGTCCACCTCGTTTAGGTTTCTTTGCTTGATTCCTATCAAGTAAAATTTTTCCCATTTTTAGCTTCCTCATAGTCTATCCCCCTTCTTCGTGACCTTTGTTCGTAACCCCATCACTTTTCATCATGGAAGGTGATAACCAACCACCATTCATCAACCTACCACCAAATGACCCGCCAAGAGGCCGTACTCTTGGTGAATACTCGAGACCAAGCCACCTAGGCTATAGGAACACCATTGAGCTTCCTGACCAAGCCCAAACTACGACCCTGCGATCCGACACCATCCGGTTGGTGCAAAACGGATGTGCATTCCATGGACTTCGTTCCGAAGATCCTAACCAGCATCTTTTAAGGATTTCCTTAAAATTGTCGATTCCATCGACCTCGATGCTACTACTCGGGAGACCACGCGTCTGCGTCTCTTCCAATTCTTTTTACGGGACCAAGCTAGTAATTGGCTTGAGCGACTTCCCACCGGCTCCATCTCAAGTTGGGATGATCTCACCTCTCGCTTCCTTGCTCAATTTTTCCCACCGGGGAGAACCACTAAGCTTAGGAATGACATCTTGATGTTCCAACAACGTCAAGGTGAATCTCTCTACGAAGCATGGACTCGATTCAAGGACTTACTCCATAGAGTCCCTCATCACGGCATTGATCTTTGGCTTCAAGTCCAAATCTTCTATGATCATGTCAATTTCCCCACTAAGCGATCCATTGACCAAGCGGCCGGTGGAAAACTTAGTAAACTCACCGTGGAAGAATCATGGGGTATAATAGAGGACCTTGCCCTCTATAAAAACGAATGTTGGAATGACCCCCGTGAGTTGTCCAAAACTGATAAGGCAGTCTCTTTGCCTCCCGTAGACTCACAACCTTCCGATCGTAGGATGCTCGAACTTGAAGATCAAGTCAAATTCCTAATGAACTCCTACGAGACTCCTAAGCTCGAGCCTAATAACTTAGGAAAATCCTACAACAACCCTCCAAACACCAAAACTTCCACTAGTCTGGAGGGAATGGTGTCCAAATTCATGTCATCTCAAGAAGCTCGATTGACACAACTTGAAGCCGATTTCAAGCAACGACAAAGCGAGATGACAACCAAGCTCGACACCCTCTTAGAAGCCTTCAATGGACAAAGGGATGAAATACAGAAAAAATGGCGGATATGATGGACTTAGTGAAAGAGTACACTAAGACGAAGATTCCCGAGAAGGTGATAGTGAGGAACGATGAGCACGCCACCCCCACTTTGTCTGTTAACGCCATTTCCATTGCTTCCGATGAAGATGGAGCAGTTGAAAAGAAGGAGCCTGAGAGCAGCAAGAATAGTAAGGATAAGAATGAGGCTCGGACTGATGATGAACCCAAATTCATCAAGCATTACCTTAAGCATGAGATCAATAAGAAAACAATCGTTAACCAAGTGAAAAACTTTAGGTTCAATGATGTTCTTAGGAAAGCCCTCTTAGGTGAAATAGGAGAGGAAGAGTATGACACCATGCCTATTGGACCTATGTACGAGTCGATTCTGAGAAATCCAGTAACTAAAAAGCAAGAGATCTCTGGGAACTTTGTAATTCCGTGTAGCATAGGTGACTTAGAGAACCTAAATGCCTTGGCCGACCAGGGATCCGATGTAAACATAATGCCGCTGTCAGTCTATAATAAATTGACTAAGGAGGAACCGACCAAGACCAATCTTAGACTTTCCTTAGCAAATCATTCATATGTTTATCCCATAGGAATAGCGGAGGATGTCTTAATTGAGGTTGCCAATATTGTCTATCCGGTGGACTTCGCAATTGTAGACATTGAGGAAGATAAAAACCTGCCATTAATCCTGGGAACACCTTTCCTGACCACCGCCAAGGCAACCATCAAATGCAGTGAAGGGATTATGATACTCAAAAGTGGAAAAGGACAAGTTAGGATACCTATTGTTCCCAGATATCCTTTGAAGATTATTGATAAGGTAAAAGATAAGAATTCGCAGGTCTCCAATAATGCCGTTAAGAAGAAAATGGTTGAATGGGAAAAGGGGCTTAGAGAATTCATGGTTCAAGGGTTAAATGCGACATTGTGGAAACGTGATAAAAAGTTAGGAAATAACTATACCACAATACCACAAACTCAAAAGAACCCTAAGGAATTTTTGAATGGAGAAAAGGTGCTTTTATATAAATCAAGAATAAAAGCATTATGGGGAAGGAATAAGCCAAGATGGTTTGGACCTTATACGGTGAAAGAAACTAATCTAAAAAATAAAACCGTTATCATAATAGACGATGTTGGAAGAGAATTCACGGTGAGCATACAACGTCTACAACCTTATGATGAAGGCTTAGTGGAAGAAAAGAAGGACGGCAATGAAATCACGTAGGGGCACGACTTCGAGTCTAGCTACAAGACTCGTAAATAAAGAAAAGCGCTTCGTGGGAGGCAACCCATGCTTAATTGTTTGCTTGTTAGTGTCATATATCCTTTATTGATTGTTTATTCTCATGTTTAAATTTGTAAAAATGCTTTATTTTGTTGTTAACCTCGTCTTAGTTGCATATAAATGTATTTTACATAAAGGATAAGTGTAGGGAGGATTACACACGTTTTCAAAAGAAACGTAAACATGAGAATTGAAATTAATTAAAAGATATATATGTGTGTTTGTTAGAGTCAAATGCTTGTATCGAGTCATAATGGATGTTTTGCAGAAATTTTTCCAGATTCAAAAGATGTAAATTTTCCAGAAAATCGCAGACCAGTTTTTTTCAGGATAACCTGACGGCGTCAGGATCGCAACCTGACGGCGTGATGAGTGTCTAAATACTCATCATTTTTATTTCATCTGCACTGCAAAAACAGTCAAAAATACTTTGAAAAGTTTTAAAAAGACAGAAAAAATATTTAGACTGTATTTTATGCATAAATTGTCAAATCTGGTCCCTGGTTATTCAAAACATGTTAATTTTTCATAAAAGACCCTCAGGGATTTTCAAGTTGTCAAAGTTACCCTTATAAAGTTCAGTTTTTCAAAATGGTAACTTTAGTCCCTGAAGTTTCAAAGATTGACAGAATTTACCCCTGGACATTTTAAATTGGAAAATTAATACTTTTAGTCCTTTGGTAATTCAAACTTGTCAAAAGTGGTCCTTATAATAAACTTTGCAAAATTACATTTTTGGTCCCTCAAGAATTGGTGAATTACAAAAATGGTCCTTGTTATTAATACCAAATCCAAACCAGCCTTGAACCCCTGTCAAAATACCCTGTTAACCCCCCCCCCCCCTTTTGTGAACCCTCCCTATTAATATACACCCGGTCAAACACTCGGTCAAACCTCTCACCCTTTTCCCTCCAAAGCCTTCCTTCTTCACCCACCCTCTGCAAAACCACTCACCACCCCATACCTCCAGCTCACATACCACCACCCTTATCACTCCACCTCAACAACAAAACAAGAAGCATTAATTGCTTCTTTCTTCCCTCCAAGTTATCAGGCCAGTTGCAAAATTCTTTTTGGCGCCAAAAACACAAATCAAGGGCTGAGATTAATTGGACCAATCCAAAGGCTAAAGAATGTTCAGAGCACCTTTTTGAGAGCTATATAGAAGAAAGAAGACTGAAGAAAAAGGGGTCCTATTTTTTAGACCAATTCGTAGTGTAATTTACATTGTGTTTTTAAGTTTCATGTAAAAGACTTCTGGGTTTTGTTAATTCTGTATTGTATGAATCATATTAATCATAATTCAAGTGTTTTCATTAAGCAATTTCATGTTTTCAGTCCTAACCAGTTTTCCCGCCAAATGTGCTTTGCATTGGTTTTGATGTTATAATCTGTATTAAGTGTTTAAATAAGCTTTTATAAGCTTATTAAAGTAATTAAAGAAGTATTAAGAGGTTCCTGAGGTTCTAATTTCATTTTGAAGAAAAGTCAACAAAAGTCAAACTGCAGTTTTATGGTTAATATGAATTGCTGATTTGGAGTTGAAAATGGGTTGATAATATTGATTTGGGTTGAGATCAGTTAAGTAGTGGTATTCTGTGTTGTTTTACAAGTCATTGTGACTGGACTCATGTAAGTTCTGCTCATCTTATCTTGCCATTTCTATTTCATTACTGCTTCATTTGAATAATTAGTATTTTATTCCATTAATAGTTTTAGTTGAAGCTTTTGTACTAGTTAGGTATTAGGACCTGATTCACTTGCAGTCATGGTTATGTTTGTAGTGCAGAAGTGAAATACTTGCATATTAGTCTTATAAACTAGTGATTGGATCAGTGGGCTAAATTGAGATTGATACTTGGTTTGTGCTTAAGATCTGTCTACTTAATCTCAATTAGGACCATTAGACTTAATTTGGTCATTAGTTTGCATATCAGAACAGTTATAGTAAAAAATGTGTTTAATCTGCTCTAGTTTCTATTTCAGTAATATTCAGTAGTACATAGCTTGCATATAGGTTAAGAAGTAGTTAAGTTAGCTTATTCTAGGTTTATTTTATCATCAAACATCATAATCATTTCACAAATCAAGCTTAAAATTCATTTTGGTCAAAGTTTCATTTCTGTCACAAAAAGTCAAAAATGGAAAATGTGATTTTTGCAAAACTTTGTGGTTTTTTCATTTGCTAATTTCTGATCCAAATCTGGTGAAATTTTGGGATAAACAACTTCAGTTGGTCAAGTTTTCAAATATCATTTTTGTGGAATTTTAGGAATTTTCTATCAGCTCTGAATTAGCTGTGCAAACAGCTTGATTTGTCCTGTGCACACTCAGCATACACTGAGTGTGTTACAGGCAACTTGCAGGTCCTCTCCTAGCTTCATCTTAGCTTGTACTTGGCTGAAACTTGGTATAGTTGATCTTTGGTTGGTTGACTAGAGATTCCTACTTCTGTTTTTCACTATAGCTTATTGGATAAGCCTGTGCAGGGGCTTAAAGTGGTACATTAGGCCGTTTGGCATTAAGAAGTCTTAAACTGATCTAGTGCTTAAATGCCTTTTTCTTGAGCTTATTTGATCCATTCCAGTTGCAGTAGCTCAGTTTCAGATAATTTAGGCTAGTGGTAGCTTATAGTAGCTTATTGGTAGCTTTTAGCTTATTTCAAGTGCTTATTTGCATTAGTTAGTTGCCCAAATCTTATTTCTTGCACTCTATAGTAGTTTCTGTTATTTTTCCCTTGTTCTCAGTATTATTTTATAATATTCTGAAAGTTTTCATATTTTTCCAGGGTCTCTTGATATTTTTCTGCATTTTATGTCATTTTCTAGCATTTTTAAATAGCATTTTATTCAAATAAATTAGAAAAAGCTCATAAAAATACAATTTCAATTTTATTAGTTTTATAATATTCAAAAAGTCATAAAAAGTATTTTTCCTAAATTTTCTTAGTTTAAATAGTATTTTCTAGCATTTTAATTAGTTTTAAATAGTATTAAAGTCATAATAAATAGAGAAAAAGTCAAAAAAATGTGATTCCAGTTTCTAAAATTCTTTTTAGTCATTTACGATTTTTGAAAAATAGTTTTGTATTTTTCTAGTTTATTTTCCTGATTTTTAGTATTTTAAGTCTATTTTAAATATTTAAAATTAGTTTTTAATTCAAATTAAATCAAGAAAAATCCAAAAATTAGCTTTAAATTTCCAATAATTTTCTTGCATCATTAGGATTGTAAAAATGTATTTTCCATATCCGTAGGTATTTTACTTCTTCATTTTCTTGTTTTATTTCGTACGTTCACGTAATTTTATTTAAACGTACGTTTTAGGTTTTAATCGTTAAACGATTTTAAAATATAGAATTCAAATGACTTCAAAGTCTTTAATAGATTCAGATTCCTTAGTGTAAAATCAATCATAACCTTTTCCTGTTCAATATTCACCCGATCACAGATTCGTTGTATTACAGTTTACACACCTCGTTGGGACTTAACGACACGGGGAAACACAAAACTCTCCTGGATAATTGCATTGTGTTCTCAAGTGATTGACTCTTGTTAACCATTCACCTGGTTAATTTGGGTTGACCGTTTGGGACCAATCAAATTTTGGCGCCGCTGCCGGGGAGGTGTGCTGCGTACTACGAATTTGAAGCATCAGTGTTGTTGAATATACATCCATTGTATATTTATCATCTTTGTCCATATTTCCTTATTTTCATATAAAACCAAAATTATCGTGAAGTTAATTCGTTTGACTAATCGATTACCAAAAATATTTTCATTCTTTGTTTTTACAACATGTTTTTCAAAAATACCAAAAATATTCCTCTTTACCCTCTTACCCTTTTGATTCTTCATTTCTTACCCCTCTGAAACCCTTTGATTCTTTCCTATGTCATATCCACACCATTTTGGTTGTCAATGGTGTGGTGGCCCTCATAATGATGATAATTGTCTCAGTTTTAGCAAGGTAGAGTCAGGAAATGGGTCTGTCTATAACCAAGATCCCTATTCTTACCATGACACGACTAATTTATTTCATCAGCTACCACATCATGAGATTCAGACATACTTGTGTGAATTTTGTGGAGGTCCTCACCAAGGATTTGAGTGTCAGACCAGAGACACGTTTTTCTATGAACAAATCTCTGATAACAGTCTGAACTTTGGAAATGATCAATATCCATGTTATTCACCAAATCAGTCACAACAATCATTTTGTTGTGAGAACTGTGGAGGTCCCCATTTCAGCTCTGATTGTCAAACAGGGAATCCATTTCCTTGTAACAATTACGACTATCCATATCACGACCAACCTCCACAGTGCCAAATGACTCAAACTCCTCAGCAAACCCAACAAGACACTTATCTAGAGCTTCTGGAGTTAGTGAAAAGAACTGAGGAGTTGAGTAAAACAGCATTTCGAAATGCTCCCAGTTTTTCTTGTGTATATTGTGGGGGTCCTCATGATGATTATCAATGTCAACCTTCCGGTTTTGACAAATCTCCACTCCCACAATGTCCCGTCATTCAAAATTCACATGAGAAATCCATGGAAGAATTGCTAGCTGAAGAGCAGGCTGCTAAAATAAATTCCCAAATTGCGTTTGAAAAATCTATTAGGGAATCAATTGCAAAAGAAAAAGCAGCCAGATCTAGCTCTCAATTTCGTTTTATTCCTGATGACAGTGATGATGAGGATACACTTGATATCCTTCAATTCTATAAAGATTCATCAAGTTCATCAGTTGATATCCCAGCAGTTGAGATTCATTCTCAAACTACTGCTATCACACCCGAAGCTCCCACTCACTCTCTAAACATGGGGGACGAGCATCTTGACACTGTTCCTGAAAAGGAATCGGACGAATTCATAAAGTCTAGTGTTGAGAACCTTGTCCCAGTCCCGAGAGAGTCACAGGGAACTTTTGACCATATGTGTGATATCCCTTCCCCTCTTGAGTCTTCTCTAGATCATTTTGAAACTTTCTCCGATTTTAGCGACGATTGTGCTTCCTATGGAAACATCGAGTATGTTGAGGCATCACTCCCACAGTCTGGTCCTCTTCTTGAGGAGTTCACCGATGAACTCACTCACATCAGTCTACTTTCATCAGAAAGTGACGATGGTCTCTTTGATTTCGAAGCCGATCTGGGAGAGATTGAAAGTCTCCCTTATAATGATCGTTCACTCATTTCTTATCCCAACAGTCCAATAGAGAATGTTGATCACTTTGTTTCTGAAGCGTTCAAAACAACTATCACTAATCCTCTATTTGAATTTGACTCTGAATTCACTTTAATTTATGAGAATCCACTCTTTGATACTCAGATTGAGGATAGTGATGAGTCTACAGTGGAACAAGAATTCACAGATTTACATCTTGTGATTGATTCTCTTCACGAGGAGTTCGCCGGTGAACTCACTCATATCATATCTCCGCCAGAGTATGATAACTTCTACTTTGATCTAGACACACCCGGGATATGTCTAGACCAATTGAGCTTAAATGATGAGATTCATGCTATTATGAATTCTCCTGTGGGTGATGATGAGTTAGTCATGATGTTTATCATGACTTTCTTTCTCTTCTTCACCTATCCCGTGGCTTCTCCTGTTCTTCACTCCTTCGGGAATGAGGACACTATCTTTGACCCCGGCATTTTCATTTATTATTTGTGAGCCGGATCTATGTATACCTCATCGGTGTGGAACTTTCAGGTACTTCAATGTTTATACAAACATCTTGAATGAAAGTCCGATGGAGATTGTCTCTTCCACTTACTTCCCCATGAACAAATTAATTCGGGGTCGAGTCAAGCTAGCGAATCGGTAATCAAAAACAGTAGTTAAACATGGGTTTTCACCCGTGTGTACCACCCTAGTGTGGGGGAGTTGCCCCCCGCTGTTGTATATAAAATTTCAATATAAAAAAAAAATTTCAAAATTAATGGCCGTAATATTTCCCTTTTACGTTCTAAGTCTCGGCATAACAGCCGGGTACTTTGAATATTGAGGGCAATATTCATTTCTAGTGTGGGGGGGAATTCTCACGAATTTTATCATGTAATTATACCGCCCAATTCCCCCATTTTTGGCCAAATTGTTTTTTTTTGGAGTAAGTGTTTTGCACTTACTCAGCTTACGGTTATCAGTCCGCCATGTTTAATAAACAAAAGGATTGGCTAATCCAGGAGCAAACGGCTCTTGGTAAAGATATCTCAAATCCGTCGACGGCTTGCAATTTGTCCAAAATTGTATAGTGTTCAGCTCACCATATCTTTAATTAGTGAAGAGTTGGCTAGCCCGCAAGTTTATGGCTTGTGGTAAAGGCAGTTGGAAAACCATAATTGGTAATCGACTCACCAACGATATTTTATCTAAGAGTTGGCTAGTCCAGAAGCAAACGGCTTCTGGTAAAGACAAATCAAAACCGTTGAAAGCTGGTGATTTGCTCAAAATCATTTGGTTATCATTGTACCAAGGTTCTTACTTGAACTAAAACAATTGGCTACTCCAGAAGTAATGGCTTTTTGTAAAGAGATTCAAATCCATTAAGTTTTCTCAAAAGATTGCTAGGGACTAGCAATAGTTTAGTGTGGGGGATTGATGAGTGTCTAAATACTCATCATTTTTATTCCATCTGCACTGCAAAAACAGTCAAAAACACTTTGAAAAGTCTTAAAAAGACAGAAAAAATATTTAGACTGTATTTTATGCATAAATTGTCAAATCTGGTCCCTGGTTATTCAAAACATGTTAATTTTTCATAAAAGACCCTAAGGGATTTTCAAGTTGTCAAAATTACCCTTATAAAGTTCAGTTTTGCAAAATGGCAACTTTAGTCCCTGAAGTTTCAAAGATTGACAGAATTTACCCCTGGACATTTTAAATTGGAAAATTAATATTTTTAGTCCTTTGGTAATTCAAACTTGTCAAAAGTGGTCCTTATAATAAACTTTTCAAAATTACATTTTTGGTCCCCCAAGAATTGGTGAATTACAAAAATGGTCCTTGTTATTAATACCAAATCCAAACCAGCCTTGAACCCCTGTCAAAATACCCTGTGAACCCCCCTTTTGTGAACCCTCCCTATTAATATACACCCGGTCAAACACTCGGTCAAACCTCTCACCCTTTTCCCACCAAAGCCTTCCTTCTTCGCCCACCCTCTGCAAAACCACTCACCACCCCATACCTCCAGCTCACATACCACCACCCTTATCACTCCACCTCAACAACAAAACAAGAAGCATTAATTGCTTCTTTCTTCCCTCCAAGTTATCAGGCCAGTTGCAAAATTCTTTTTGGCGCCAAAAACACAAATCAAGGGCTGAGATTAATTGGACCAATCCAAAGGCTAAAGAATGTTCAGAGCACTTTTTTGAGAGCTATATAGAAGAAAGAAGACTGAAGAAAAAGGGGTCCTGTTTTTTAGACCAATTCGTAGTGTAATTTACATTGTGTTTTTAAGTTTCATGTAAAAGACTTCTGGGTTTTGTTAATTCTGTATTGTATGAATCATATTAATCATAATTCAAGTGTTTTCATTAAGCAATTTCATGTTTTCAGTCCTAACCAGTTTTCTCGCCAAATGTGCTTTGCATTGGTTTTTATGTTATAATCTGTATTAAGTGTTTAAATAAGCTTTTATAAGCTTATTAAAGTAATTAAAGAAGTATTAAGAGGTTCCTGAGGTTCTAATTTCATTTTGAAGAAAAGTCAACAAAAGTCAAACTGCAGTTTTATGGTTAATATGAATTGCTGATTTGGAGTTGAAAATGGGTTGATAATATTGATTTGGGTTGAGATCAGTTAAGTAGTGATATTCTGTGTTGTTTTACAAGTCATTGTGACTGGACTCATGTAAGTTCTGCTCATCTTATCTTGCCATTTCTATTTCATTACTGCTTCATTTGAATAATTAGTATTTTATTCCATTAATAGTTTTAGTTGAAGCTTTTGTACTAGTTAGGTATTAGGACCTGATTCAATTGCAGTCATGGTTATGTTTGTAGTGCAGAAGTGAAATACTTGCATATTAGTCTTATAAACTAGTGATTGGATCAGTGGGCTAAATTGAGATTGATACTTGGTTTGTGCTTAAGATCTGTCTACTTAGTCTCAATTAGGACCATTAGACTTAATTTGGTCATTAGTTTGCATATCAGAACAGTTATAGTCAAAAATGTGTTTAATCTGCTCTAGTTTCTATTTCAGTAAAATTCAGTAGTACATAGCTTGCATATAGGTTAAGAAGTAGTTAAGTTAGCTTATTATAGGTTTATTTTATCATCAAACATCATAATCATTTCACAAATCAAGCTTAAAATTCATTTTGGTCAAAGTTTCGTTTCTGTCACAAAAAGTCAAAAATGGAAAATGTGATTTTTGCAAAACTTTGTGGATTTTTCATTTGCTCATTTCTGATCCAAATCTGGTGAAATTTTGGGATAAACAACTTCAGTTGGTCAAGTTTTCAAATATCATTTTTGTGGAATTTTAGGAATTTTCTATCAGCTCTCAATTAGCTGTGCAAACAGCTTGATTTGTCCTGTGCACACTCAGCATACACTGAGTGTGTTACAGGCAACTTGCAGGTCCTCTCCTAGCTTCATCTTAGCTTGTACTTGGCTGAAACTTGGTATAGTTGATCTTTGGTTGGTTGACTAGAGATTCCTACTTCTATTTTTCACTATAGCTTATTGGATAAGCCTGTGCAGGGGCTTAAAGTTGGTACATTAGGCCGTTTGGCATTAAGAAGTCTTAAACTGATCTAGTGCTTAAATGCCTTTTTCTTGAGCTTATTTGATCCATTCCAGTTGCAGTAGCTCAGTTTTAGATAGTTTAGGCTAGTGGTAGCTTATAGTAGCTTATTGGTAGCTTTTAGCTTATTTCAAGTGCTTATTTGCATTAGTTAGTTGCCCAAATCTTATTTCTTGCACTCTATAGTAGTTTCTGTTATTTTTGCCTTGTTCTCAGTATTATTTTATAATATTCTTGAAGTTTTCATATTTTTACAGGGTCTCTTGATATTTTTCTGCATTTTATGTCATTTTCTAGCATTTTTAAATAGCATTTTATTCAAATAAATTAGAAAAAGCTCATAAAAATACAATTTCAATTTTATTAGTTTTATAATATTCAAAAAGTCATAAAAAGTATTTTTCCTAAATTTTCTTAGTTTAAATAGTATTTTCTAGCATTTTAATTAGTTTTAAATAGTATTAAAGTCATAATAAATAGAGAAAAAGTCAAAAAAATGTGATTCCAGTTTCTAAAATTCTTTTTAGTCATTTATGATTTTTGAAAAATAGTTTTTTATTTTTCTAGTTTATTTTCCTGATTTTTAGTATTTTAAGTCTATTTTAAATATTTAAAATTAGTTTTTAATTCAAATTAAATCAAGAAAAATCCAAAAATTAGTTTTAAATTTCCAATAATTTTCTTGCATTATTAGGATTGTAAAAATGTATTTTCCATATCCGTAGGTATTTTACTTCTTCATTTTCATGTTTTATTTCGTACGTTCACGTAATTTTATTTAAACGTACGTTTTAGGTTTTAATCGTTGAACGATTTTAAATATAGAATTAAAATGACTTCAAAGTCTTTAATAGATTCAGATTCCTTAGTGTAAAATCAATCATAACCTTTTCCAGTTCAATATTCACCCGATCACAGATTCGTTGTATTACAGTTTACACACCTCGTTGGGACTTAACGACCCGAGGAAACACTAAACTCTCCTGGATAATTGCACTGTGTTCTCAAGTGATTGACTCTTGTTGACCATTCACCTGGTTAATTTGGGTTGACTGTTTGGGACCAATCACGGCGTCAGAAAGGAGTAAAAACAACAGATTATTTTTTTTCTCGTTTTTTGAGCTACTTATAAATTTTTGGAATTTTCCAGGTCTTAATTTTCCAGAAATTCTGTAAACATCCATTCCACAAGCATTATATCGTAGTTTAGTAGAGTCTTATATATATTATTACCGCCGATTTTACGCGAAGGTTTCGTTTGTTTTCTTCAAGTGTGCAGGTTTAATTTATTAAGAAGAAGATACAAAAGATTGGAAGGAGCTTTTCACGCATACATTCTTCTTGAAAAGGATTTAACCACCACTTTGCACGGATCCTACCGAGCTAATCAGGGGAGTATTAGTTTCTTTCGTTTTTTCATTACCTTATATTATCATAACTTTGATACTTTCGGGGAACATTGGGGACAATGTTCAGTTTAAGTGTAGGGAGGGAAAACAAAACGGGAACTTTGAAACTATGCTTATCCTTGATTATTTGCTTTGTCCAATTGTATTTGTGTAATAAACCATGAGAAAATGTCGGTTAGGGTAATTTTGGCACCAAATTTAAAATTTTTCATGACATATAGGAGTGGGCCATTAGTCTTAACAAAAGCGTCTCACGGATAAGAAGTTGCATGACTAGCACAAAAAACCCTTTACCACCTAAATTCCACCTAAAATGTGAGGATCACCCTTAGATTAGTAGGAATTAAAGCATTCATCTTTAATGCTTAGAGTGTGAACCGGTAGTATATTAGATTCTAGAACTTGTTTTATGATGCATCCCGAGATCGCTAGTAAGACTACACTTGTGTAGTTAGGAATAACTAAATGATAAGAGGCATTAGGATAACTGATTCGTTTGAAGTGAGTGGTGAAAAAAACACAATATCAATATATATCAAATTAACCGTAAAATTCGACAAATTAACCTTTTAGGAAAAGGGCTAACGTGCCAAACCTTACGGGTGTGATAAAAGTGATACCGGAAAAGTTATTTCCCGGGTCGTGTCCCAACGAGGTGTGAATGGAAGGAATCGTTGAGTTTTGTGATTATGGACTTGATTTGGTTTTAATGATTTGTTTGATTTGAATTACGTTATCTACGAATTAATTAACGGGAAGGTAATTAAGGAAAGGGAACCCTAATAAACTAAAAATAAACTATCACTAAGCCTAAGGAATGATAAAACGAAGCTACACTAAGTCCTAGGGTGCTAAAACGTAAAAACGTAAAAACCGGCAAACAACCCGAGCCATAAACGTAAAATTTTTGCAATTTAAGGGCTACGGGTGTAAAATTAATTTTCCTACGTTCTATTTGACAAAAAATAATTTTAGAAAAAGACCGGGTATTTTTTTGACTTTTAAATTGATTTCTACGAATTAAAAACTATTTTAATCTAATTAAATAATTAAAAATACTAAATGTTTTGAGAAAAATCTGAAAAATTCACAAAAACTACTTTAGATATTACTGATTCTAGGAAAAATAAAAAAATTGTGGTTGCTATTGAAAATAAGCAAGAAATAAGCTAAAAATAGCTTATGAGCAAAACTGTTTTTAAAGGTTAAGAGGATTGTTTGTGTAAATCTTGTGAGACAAGTCCCAAGGGCGCAGATGGTTGAGGTGTTGGTGTTGTGTTTCTGTTAAGTGAGGAGACCCAGGTTCGAATCTGGTCTCCTACACTTTTTTTTTGAACTATTTTTTTTTTCAAAGTTTTCTTTTGGGAATCAAAGTCATAATCAAAATGAGCAAGTTTTTGTGAAAAACTTTTTTACGAAAACTTGTCAATAAGCTGTATAAACAGCTTGTTGATCACTGATTTGGACAGTTTCCCAACAAACACACCACTAAGTCCACTTGAGCACAAATAAGCAAACTCTATATGAGAAATAAGCAATGGGTAACTAAACAAGCAAATGCAAAATGAAAATAAGCCAAGTATAAATGAAATAAGCTAAATGGAACAGGGATAAGCAGTTGGGATAAATTATACTAAGGGGAGTCCTAAACTAAAACTAATAAGCAAATATAAGCTATAAATAAGAACTATGAGGAACTAAATAAGCTACTAATGATCTAACCTACACTAAGCATGACCTAAAGGATCTAAAGAGCAGAGTACAAAACTGATAAGCAAGAATAGAAAGCTAATAGTGACCTGTTGCTGTTGGGTTGCTGCAAGCTCACAAACAGCTTGAAGGTGTCTGTTTGAGCTTAGTTTTAAGCCACGAAAATCCTTCCAAATCAGAAAAAAAAACTACAGAAACCAAGGTTAGTATAACAGATATACAAAAGAACTTAGTAATGGTGTTGAAAAAGCTGGTAACAGCTCAAAAATGAGCTGAGATCAGCTGGTTTGGTGCCATTTTGCGACTGATGCAGAAAAAGAAAATGGTCAAAAGACAGATTTTAACAATGATTTAAACGAGCTATTGGATTCTTTGATGCTTAAAACTGGAACCAAATTAAGTTAGGATTACCAATAGTTAAGAAAAACCAAACTTGCTTATTTTGAATATCAAATAAGTTGAAAGTTAAGTTCATGAACACCAACTGTGGCTGCTGTCATGAGTGAGACATCAACTCTTTTTTTCACAACTAATACTTAGAAAACTTTTTCAATCAAAATGCAATCTTGTAAAATGACTAATGACTCAAAATGAGTTTGACTCCAAAAGTCAACCGGGTTAAAACTATGATTTTGACTCTTTAATAAACTGACCCAAACACCCTTAACTGGTACAAAATACTTGAGACAGTTTAAAAAAAAACTTAGAACTTGGAAATTCTTTCAATAAAAGCTAGAATGCAACTCAGTAACTCTAATTTGGAAATCTAAATTCTACTAAATAAGCACTAAAAAACTGTAACAGTTAAATAAAAAAGGAGGCTTTCATTGATTAAAAAGGAAACATTACAATAGAACTTGAAAACATAAACTGATTTTAAAAACTAAGAAAAGGGTGCCTTATAACTTGGCTACAAACTCCTATTTATACTACTACATCTTGGTCTTCATGGTCTTCACTCTTCACTTCTTGTGTTTCTTCTGTGTGAGGTAAACAGCTAAGCAACCTTTGTGCTTTCTTCAAATGATCCAGTCCATCCATTAAGTAGGTACCATTGAGCATGAATCTGAGCCCTTCATTGAAGCCTTTTTGACATGGATTGCTGAGGTGGAGTGGGAAAGAGGAGGGAAAACATTAGTAGTGGGTTTGGGAAATGGGTATAACTGGGTAAAAGGTTGATGTGAGGTTGAGTGTTTTGGGATGGTGGGATTTGGGTAAAAGGGTGTGGCTGGTTCTGGGTTTCAGAGAAAGGAGAAAGCTAGGGTTTATAGGAGAGGGGAAAAGTATTTGGAGAGGAAAAGGGGTGGGTCGGGTTTGATGGCTGGGTTGGGTATTTTAATATGGGTCGTGGGTTTATTGGGCTTGAGATTTTAATTTGGACTTAGGATTAGTTATGGATCCAAGTGAGATTTCAAGGGCTAAACATGTAATTCTGAAAATCCAGGGACCAAAAATGTAATTATCTAATATTCATCATAGGGACCAATTATGACAAGTTTAATTTTCCCAAGGACCAAAAATAATAATTTTCAAATTAAAAATGTCCTGGGGTACTTTCTGTCAATCTTTGAAATTTAAGGGACTAAAGTTGCCATTTTGCAAAATTGAATTTTATAAGGCTAATTTTGACAACTTGAAAATCCCTGAGGGCCTTTTATGAAAAATTAACTTGTTTTGAATAACCAGGGACTAGATTTGACAATTATTGCATAAAATACAGTTTAAATATTTTTTCTGTCTTTTTGAGACTTTTCAAAGTGTTTTTGACTGTTTTTGCAGTGTAGAAGGAACAAAAATGATGAGTATTTACACACTCATCAATCCCCCACACTAAAACATTGCTAGTCCCTAGCAATCTTTTGAGAAAACTTAATGGATTTGAATCTCTTTACCAAAAGCCATTACTTCTGGAGTAGCCAATTGTTTCAGTTCAAGTAAGAACCTTGGTACACTGATAACCAAATGATTTTGAGCAAATCACCAGCTTTCAACGGTTTTGATTTGTCTTTACCAGAAGCCGTTTGCTTCTGGACTAGCCAACTCTTAGATAAAATATCTTTGGTGAGCTGATTACCAATTATGGTTTTCCAACTGCCTTTACCACAAGCCATAAACTTGCGGGCTAGCCAACTTTTCACTAATTAAAGATATGGTGAGCTGAACACCATACAATTTTGGGCAAATTGCAAGCCGTCAACGGATTTGAGATATCTTTACCAAGAGCCGTTTGCTCCTGGATTAGCCAATCCTTTTGTTTATTAGACATGGCGGACTCATAACCATAAGCTGAGTAAGTGCAAAACACTTACTCCAAAAAAAATTTTGGCCAAAAATGGGGGAATAGGGTGGTAATACATATGATAAAATTTGCGAGAATTCCCCCCACACTAGAAATGAATATTGCCCTCAGTATTCAAAGTACCGGCGGTTATGCCGAAACATAGAACGTAAAAGGGAAATACTACGGCCATTATTTGATTTTTTTTTTTTTTTTAATTTTTTAGAAAACTTTATATACAACAGCGGGGGACAACTCCCCCACACTAGGGTGGTAGAAAGTAGAAAGAAGTCAGAAATACGGGTGAAAACCCATATAGAGTGCTACTGTTTTTGATTCCCGAGTCGCTAGCTTGACTCGGCCCCGTATTCATTTGTTCTTGGGGAAGCAACGTGGAAAACCAATCTCGATCGGACTTTCGTTCACAATGTTAATAAACATATGAACATCAGAAAGTTCCACACCGACGAGATACAACCGCGGTATTGTTAATAGTAGAAACTATAAAGGATGATACCGGGGTCAAAGATGGTGTCCTCATTCCCGAAAGAGAAAAGGGAAAGAGCAACCACACCATCTGTGAAGAATGGAATAAAGATGTGCATGAGAATGCAAGTCCATTCCTCATCAGTAAAAAGCAAATCACCATTTTTGACATTTTTAAGCTTAGTCTTGAAGTTTGTGTGGTGATTGTCAACAGAATTTCCGGTAGGGAGGGTTGGAAACGGTTCTTCAATCAACAGATTTTCCAGAAAAAGGATGTCCTCCTCCGAATCAAAGTAAGTATTATCAATTCCTGTTGGAATCGACTCATCACTAAGAAAGGCATCGACTTCATTCCAAAAGTTGTCATCTTCCTCATCCGGAGTGAGAGAAGGGATGGAAGAGTCGGAAATAATAAGACTAGGGGATGATGGATCATTTTTGAGCAATTCTTCAATGGGAAGAATGTCTCCCATTGGATCACAAACATCATCATCCAATCCGGATGAAACTGAAGAGAGTCTGGTTTCATTCACAGAGTTAACAAACTCAATACGATAAACTGATTCCGGAGGTGGGACAAGTGGTGTGCTCTTAGAGCTAGCAATTTCCACCACTTCCGATAAAGTCTCCGATTCTAGATCATCATCATCAAGAACACTCTTGACTTCCTTGGTACAACTTTCAAACCATTTGTTTGAACCAGGGTTGATTTTCAAAACTTTTAGCTCAGCACATTTTTGGTGACTCCTCTTAACCGTGAAATTTGAGAGTGTTGCATTGATACCTTCAGATTTTTGATCAATTGTGGCAACACTATGTTTGTATAGAGGTTTGGAGTTCTGGTTGATATTAAACGTGAGTTCTTCGTTGTCAACCCGTATGGTCAACTCTTCAGCAAATACATCAATTAGAGCACGGCTCGTTCTCAAGAAAGCTCTCCCTAAGATGAGGAGAACTCTAGGATCTGCATCAAAGTCTACTACAACAAAGTCAGTAGGAAAGTGAAACTTTCCTACTTTCACCACGACATCCTCGGCTATCCTAAGTGGACGAGTTTGGGTACGGTCCGCTAGCTCGAGTGTCATACAAGTGGATGTAAGTTTAGGAAGAGACAGTTTCTTCCATACTGAGAGTGGCATGAGGTTAATGCTTGCGCCAAGATCGGCAAGGCGGAGCATTGAACCATCCCCAAGAAATGACACGGGATTAAAAACCTGCGGGGTCTTCAAGCTTTTTGGGAAGCTTCTTGAGAAGGACCGTTGAGCATTGCTCATTGAGAGGGGTTTTAGCCATCTCAGATAACTTATCTTTGTTGCTCAGCAAGCCTTTAAGCGTGGATGCAAATTTGGGCATTAGAACGAGAGCATCAACGAAGCTTATATCAAAGTGCAGTTCATTGAAAATTTGGAAATTTTTTTCCATTTGCTCTTTCGTTTTGTCTTTGAGCTTCTCATCATGCAATCTTGATGGGTAAGGAAGCTGACTAGACTTTTGAGCCGGGATGGAAGTCATTTCTGGCTCAGAATTTGTCTTCGGAACTTCGGGTTCCGGACTTAAAGCTTGGACTACCAAAGGTGGGACGTGTGCGGTACTTCGTGGGCTTGAGAAATGCACCTTGTCCGTTGTATCCTTGGTAACTTGACCCATTGCTCCTGGTGGAGGAGGCATTGGAGTCGAGGGTCCATTGTGCGTCTTACCACTACGAGTGGTGACGGCTTTCAACTCGGCATTTGGATTTGGAACTGTATTGCTTGGGAGTCCTCTAGAAGATGACGAAGCTTTGTTCATATTCATGTTCATGAAACTGCTCATCATATTCTTCAACTCATTTGTCTGCCGAGACATTATGGTATCAATTTCCTTTTTTAGCTCAACTCTCATGTTATTGATCTGAGTTTGCATTGAACGTATGCTTGACTCAGTAATTTTCATGAAGTCATTTGGTAGGGGAGCTTGAGAAGGTTGTTGATAACTTTGCTGATTTGGAGCTTGATATGGTTGGTTGAAATTGTTCCAGTTCTGATTGAAATTTTGAGAGTTATTGAAGTTTTGACCTTGATTTGGAACAAAACGATTCTGATTGCCATGGTTTTGCACAGGAGGAAAACCAGGTGGTGTCATACCGCTAGGTGCACGGTATTGAGGATCAGCTTGTGGTCGGTATTGATTGTGGTTTACAGAAGCTACGGGAGCTTGGTAAAAAGAAGCATCGGTTGCTTGACAATCTTAATACGCGTGTGGACCACTACAAGTTTCACACACCTTGTTCACGGCTTTGATTGGTTCCGGCTTATGAATTTTGCTTTTGATTTCCTTTACCTCTTTCATCATACAACGGATGACGTCCGTTAGAGCGGCTAACGGAGCGACTAACTCGGAAGAGTTACCGGATGAAGAAGCAGGAGTGTTCGGAATATTGACTTTGTTGCGAGAAATAGGAACTTTTGATTTTATTTCGCAAATCTCAATCACATCTTTAGGCTTACGATTCAAGATATTGCCACCTGCGGCTGCGTTCAAAGAATCTTGATCGTTACCGTTCAACCCATTATAAAAGATATTAACTTGTTGAAGTTCCGTGAATTCATGATGGGGGCATTTCCTGAGGAGATCTTTGAATCTCTCCCATGCCTCTCCAAAGTTTTCATCAAAATTTTGACGAAATCCAGAAATTTCATTTTTAAGATTAGTCGTCTTTGATGGAGGAAAGAAATAATTGACAAACTTTTGAACAAGATCCTCCCAAGTTTCGATGGTTCGAGGGGGTTCTTTTTCCAGCCAAATCCGGGCTGCCCCCTCAAGTGAGAACGGAAATAGCATTAGTTTGATCACTTTTTGTGGCACATCCTTGTAATTGATAGTTGAGGTCAACTTGTTAAACCAACGGATGTGTGCATACGGGTCTTCTCGATCAAACCCGTGGAATTGATTCGTAGACACAAGTTGGATCAAATGCGTCTTCAATTCAAAGTGATCAGAATTGATTGGTGGTAAAACGATGGCATCTCCATAACCCTCGGTGGGTGCCTGGAGCATTTCCGCCATAGTTCGTTCGTCTGCCATATTGTTGTTTGGAATAGTACGAATCTCGGGTTCGACTATTCGGGCAGCACGTCTATGAGAACGTCTTCTAGGAATTTCTACTAGATCACGAAAAGGGCTCAATGATCTAGAAGATCGAGTGCGCATGCACTAGACGTAACTCGAGGAAACAAGAGAATTATGAAAATGGGGAAAGAAGAATCTTTTTGGGTTTTATTGTTTTTTGAAAAGTAAAAGATAATAACAAATCCAATTAAAACAATATCGAGGCAAAACGACAGTGAACTTAAACCAATAATCCCACGTGAAATGATCACTTCTATAAGTAAAACGCACAAAGGAGCGAAGAGACTTATTAGGTCAGCGCGAAGCTTATTAAAAACCCGTCTCTTTTCAGCCGCAATTTAATGTCAGGCCGTCCTTATACCCCTCACACAGTTTGTTAAACCGATAAAAGTAAACCAAAACACAAGCGACACAAAGGCAAGTTTTAAATCTTTTGTTCGGGAACTTATAATGATAACACCTCAGTTGAGAATGTTATATTGATTGTGCCTTCTATATTATTTAAAACAACAAGGAAAATCTTTTTGTATTTTTAATCTTTTACATATATATACAAAGAAAAGAAAAATATTCTTGTATTTTTGTATTTTTATAAAAACAATAACTTCACGAGGAAGGTTCTTCAAGTCACTAATCGCAAAAATCACGATATTGTCGCAACACACCTCCCCGGCAGCGGCGCCAAAATTTGATTCGTTTGAAGTGAGTGGTGAAAAAAAACACAATATCAATATATATCAAATTAACCGTAAAATTCGACAAATTAACCTTTTAGGAAAAGGGCTAACGTGCCAAACCTTACGGGTGTGATAAAAGTGATACCGGAAAAGTTATTTCCCGGGTCGTGTCCCAACGAGGTGTGAATGGAAGGAATCGTTGAGTTTTGTGATTATGGACTTGATTTGGTTTTAATGATTTGTTTGATTTGAATTACGTTATCTACGAATTAATTAACGGGAAGGTAATTAAGGAAAGGGAACCCTAATAAAATAAAAATAAACTATCACTAAGCCTAAGGAATGATAAAACGAAGCTACACTAAGTCCTAGGGTGCTAAAACGTAAAAACGTAAAAACCGGCAAACAACCCGAGCCATAAACGTAAAATTTTTGCAATTTAAGGGCTACGGGTGTAAAATTAATTTTCTTACGTTCTATTTGACAAAAAATAATTTTAGAAAAAGACCGGGTATTTTTTTGACTTTTAAATTGATTTCTACGAATTAAAAACTATTTTAATCTAATTAAATAATTAAAAATACTAAACGTTTTGAGAAAAATCTGAAAAATTCACAAAAACTACTTTAGATATTACTGATTCTAGGAAAAATAAAAAAAATGGTGGTTGCTATTGAAAATAAGCAAGAAATAAGCTAAAAATAGCTTATGAGCAAAACTGTTTTTAAAGGTTAAGAGGATTGTTTGTGTAAATCTTGTGAGACAAGTCCCAAGGGCGCAGATGGTTGAGGTGTTGGTGTTGTGTTTCTGTTAAGTGAGGAGACCCAGGTTCGAATCTGGTCTCCTACACTTTTTTTTTGAACTATTTTTTTTTTCAAAGTTTTCTTTTGGGAATCAAAGTCATAATCAAAATGAGCATTTTTTTTGAAAAACTTTTTTACGAAAACTTGTCAATAAGCTGTATAAACAGCTTGTTGATCACTGATTTGGACAGTTTCCCAACAAACACACCACTAAGTCCACTTGAGCACAAATAAGCAAACTCTATATGAGAAATAAGCAATGGGTAACTAAACAAGCAAATGCAAAATGAAAATAAGCCAAGTACAAATGAAATAAGCTAAATGGAACAGGGATAAGCAGTTGGGATAAATTATACTAAGGGGAGTCCTAAACTAAAACTAATAAGCAAATATAAGCTATAAATAAGAACTATGAGGAACTAAATAAGCTACTAATGATCTAACCTACACTAAGCATGACCTAAAGGATCTAAAGAGCAGAGTACAAAACTGATAAGCAAGAATAGAAAGCTAATAGTGACCTGGTGCTGTTGGGTTGCTGCAAGCTCACAAACAGCTTGAAGGTGTCTGTTTGAGCTTAGTTTTAAGCCACGAAAATCCTTCCAAATCAGAAAAAAAAAACTACAGAAACCAAGGTTAGTATAACAGATATACAAAATAACTTAGTTATGGTGTTGAAAAAGCTGGTAACAGCTCAAAAATGAGCTGAGATCAGCTGGTTTGGTGCCATTTTGCGACTGATGCAGAAAAAGAAAATGGTCAAAAGACAGATTTTAACAATGATTTAAACGGGCTATTGGATTCTTTGATGCTTAAAACTGGAACCAAATTAAGTTAGGATTAACAATAGTTAAGAAAAACCAAACTTGCTTATTTTGAATATCAAATAAGTTGAAAGTTAAGTTCATGAACACCAACTGTGGCTGCTGTCATGAGTGAGACATCAACTCTTTTTTTCACAACTAATACTTAGAAAACTTTTTCAATCAAAATGCAATCTTGTAAAATGACTAATGACTCAAAATGAGTTTGACTCCAAAAGTCAACCGGGTTAAAACTATGATTTTGACTCTTTAATAAACTGACCCAAACACCCTTAACTGGTACAAAATACTTGAGACAGTTTAAAAAAAAACTTAGAACTTGGAAATTCTTTCAATAAAAGCTAGAATGCAACTCAGTAACTCTAATTTGGAAATCTAAATTCTACTAAATAAGCACTAAAAAACTGTAACAGTTAAATAAAAAAGGAGGCTTTCATTGATTAAAAAGGAAACATTACAATAGAACTTGAAAACATAAACTGATTTTAAAAACTAAGAAAAGGGTGCCTTATAACTTGGCTACAAACTCCTATTTATACTACTACATCTTGGTCTTCATGGTCTTCACTCTTCACTTCTTGTGTTTCTTCTGTGTGAGGTAAACAGCTAAGCAACCTTTGTGCTTTCTTCAAATGATCCAGTCCATCCATTAAGTAGGTACCATTGAGCATGAATCTGAGCCCTTCATTGAAGCCTTTTTGACATGGATTGCTGAGGTGGAGTGGGAAAGAGGAGGGAAAACATTAGTAGTGGGTTTGGGAAATGGGTATAACTGGGTAAAAGGTTGATGTGAGGTTGAGTGTTTTGGGATGGTGGGATTTGGGTAAAAGGGTGTGGCTGGTTCTGGGTTTCAGAGAAAGGAGAAAGCTAGGGTTTATAGGAGAGGGGAAAAGTATTTGGAGAGGAAAAGGGGTGGGTCGGGTTTGATGGCTGGGTTGGGTATTTTAATATGGGTCGTGGGTTTATTGGGCTTGAGATTTTAATTTGGACTTAGGATTAGTTATGGATCCAAGTGAGATTTCAAGGGCTAAACATGTAATTCTGAAAATCCAGGGACCAAAAATGTAATTATCTAATATTCATCATAGGGACCAATTATGACAAGTTTAATTTTCCCAAGGACCAAAAATAATAATTTTCAAATTAAAAATGTCCTGGGGTACTTTCTGTCAATCTTTGAAATTTCAGGGACTAAAGTTGCCATTTTGCAAAATTGAATTTTATAAGGCTAATTTTGACAACTTGAAAATCCCTGAGGGCCTTTTATGAAAAATTAACTTGTTTTGAATAACCAAGGACTAGATTTGACAATTATTGCATAAAATACAGTCTAAATATTTTTTCTGTCTTTTTGAGACTTTTCAAAGTGTTTTTGAATGTTTTTGCAGTGTAGAAGGAACAAAAATGATGAGTATTTACACACTCATCAATAACCCTTGTTTGATACCCGTAATATAATTACTTCTTCCACATCGGTTGAGTAATTCCCCCACACCTTTGCGTTGTACTCATCTTTAGTACACGATACCCCTAGTTAACCCCTCAGAGTCTATCATTTTCGCGGTTCTCGTGATGTTTTGGTTTTTCTGGAATATCAATGAAGAGCATTGTTTACACCCCACCCCCAAATGTACACCCAAATATCCTTAGCCTACCTTGTATGCACTCACTTTTAGTGCATTATTGTTATCACCCTAAACCCTTAGTTCAATTATCTAGTTGCTTGCATGAGTTGCTAAGTCGAGTCATATCTTTTGTACACAGTTTTGGGACGATTGGGACTCATGGAAAAAGTTAAAGTTTATGAAATGACTGGAAGGGAACGTTAAATTCCCTTATTTGCGTAATAATGTACTCCAAGTGTTTTGATCTTTTCAATTCGGGTCAAATTAGTGTTAGAGTAATAAAAACTCAAATGTATGAAAAAAAAATCGAAAAAAAATAGAAAAAGAGAAAAGAAAAAAAATAGAGTGTTCAAAAAAAAAAAAAAAAAAAAAAAAAAAAACGGGCTACCATCCTTCATCTATCTTTAATTTTTTTTTTTCAGAGTTTAGAGTGTCGAGTCTTGGCTTAGCAACGCCATTCTTCATATGCTTGTAACATAAGATTTTTGACTTGCCACCACTAAATAGCCTATCCCACCAAACCCTTTGTTTCCCTACCGTAAGCCTGACATTACAACCCTTTAAAGACCTCTTTGATAGTCTTTCCTAGGTGCTTACGCCAAAGCGATGGAGGTTTAATCTATTCTCAAGCCTATGGTAATCTATGTACTAGGACCGGTTAATGAGTTTTATCTTCCATTTCCAACTTGTTATATTTCATATACACCCGAGAGATGTGAGTACCCAAACACCCCATGTGAGGTGCTAGTATGTAATTTCCGTGCTTGTTATGACTTTTGCGGGGCTTATATGTGTTGTGGATTGTTCTAAACCAATGCTTCATGACCCCTAACTTATAAATTAATTGGCTAAAAGCACATTTGCTTGAGGACAAGCAAATACCAAGTGTAGGTTTTAAAATGTACCTTTTTGAGGGGTCGTTTAAGCCCTTATTTGATCACTTTTGTATCTGTTATTACTTAATATCGTTCCTTTTCACTTTTTAGGTCTCTTGAAGGAAAATTGCTGGAATGGCACTTATTTGGACGAAAAGGTGTGGATATACGAAGAAAATGGCCAAAGTCAAGAATCGAGACACTCAAGCTGCTGAAATACAAGGGGACGGCGTCAGGTGTTACCTGTGACGCCGTCGGAGTATTTCTGTGACGGCTCAGTAGCCAAATTGCTTTTTTTCAAGTGACGGTGTCAGGCTTTAAAAGAGTAGGCCGTCGCAACTCAGACGGCCTAGATTTGATCCAGACGGCGTCAGAGACTGAAGGGGACGGCGTCACAAGCATAGGGTGACGCTGTCGCAATACTAACGTGGCCAAGATGAAACCCTAATAACGGCGACCCGACGGCGTCACAAATCATAAGGTGACGTCGTCGCGATTGTAATCTTATATATAAAATATGAATTTTTCAGTTTTCAGTGTGTAGTCTTTTGGAGTAAAAACCTAAACCGAACCAAGGCTGTCTTGTACAGTATTTTAGGGTTCCAAATCCTATCTTACACCAAGATAAGTACTTTACTTCATTAATTCAATTATGTCTTCAATTATTTGTGTGTATGCTTGCATGTTTACCATGTCCGACTAAATTACTTGTGTGCTTGCTTAGATATATGAAACCTAGTTGTTAATTATTGTTAGGTTGTCTCTTATCTTAATTGTAATTGGCTTAGGAGTGCGACTAGGCTATCGTTGTGTTTAATACTTGATAAATCTTTGATAGTTTATGAATGACTTAGTGGATTTCGTTTACTAAACCCAAAGATAACCTCAAAGTTAGTTTATGAATGACTTAGTGGATTTTGTTTACTACACTTAAAGGTGACTTCAAAGAGTTAGGGAATGCACACCTTACAACCTTAGAAAACACAGCGCGTTAAGAATAAGGACGTGACAATTCAACCATCAATAGGAGATAACTAAGGAGTAGTAGCATCTAGGTAAACACATCTTTAACTATCATACGAGCACACAACAATAGACATAGACTATCCTTACCTTAGTTAATTAGATAATTAGATAGTAGAAGTAATCAGTAGAAATACCAACCCCCCAAATCCAAAACCCGAGATTCGTACCTTTCCATTTCCTAAAAAATATAAAAAGATAAAAAAATAATCTTCCTCAACCCCAACCTTAGCGTAGTAACCTTTCACTAGCATTCCTATTCCCCTAGAGAACGATATCAATACCCGTGGCTTACCCTAATACTACACTACAACGATTAGGTTCACTGCCTAGGGTGTTATAAAACTTGCTCGAAGAAAAGGAAGTTCCTTTGACCCCGAACGACGCGTGTAGCGTTATGAAGGGCTTCAATTTCTTCTTGCATTGCTGTCATCTATAGCGATGTATCTAGGTTATTTAGTGCCTCTTGCGTAGTTGACGACTTTCGTTCCTCTGTAAGAAGACATTATGCAACATTGCTTTCCATAACATAATTTGAGTGCCATACTTGACGTTTTCTTTCACGATTAAGAGTACGGGTCGCTGGAGCTTGGGACTCATTTGTCTTATTTACCTCATGCTGAAGTGCAGCTTCAGAAGAATCCTTCTGTTGAAATTGCTTTTCCATCTGTATTGAAGTAGTTTCTTTTGTTGTGCTATCATCTTCTCTATTATCTTGAATTTTGTCTTCTATAAAGACAACATCTCTGCAGGAAGTGAGGTCCCACAAGCGATACCCTTTTACTCCGTTAACACACCCCAAGAAAAAACATTATCTGGATTTCGGATCCAGTTTTGTAGTTTCTTGGGTATTATACATCACATACACATGGCTACTAAATATATGAAGGTCTGAATAATTGACTGGCTTTCCCGTCCACATCTCCATCGGGATCTTCAACTCAATTGCATTTAAAGGCGACCGCTTTATCACATAACATGCGATATTGGATGCTTCTGCCCAGAATGATTTTTCCACACATGCAGTTGCCAACATTGCTCTTGCTTTTTCAAATAAGGTTCTATTCATCCGCTCTGCTAATCCGTTCTGTTGAAAAGTGTACGCTGTAGTGAACTGCCTTTTAATTCTTTCTTGCTTGCAAAAATTAACAAATCCCATCACCAGTGTATTCGCCTGCATTATTTGTTCTCAAACACTTGATCTTTTTTTCAGAACTAAGTTCAACCCATGCTTTGTAAACTTTGAAAACTGCAAACACATCAAACATCTTCTTGATTGTGTACACCAAACATCTCCTGGAATAGTCATTATTGAAAGATACAAAATACTTTGCTCCGCCCAAGGATAGAACAAGCGCTTGCCAGACATCAGAGTGAACCAATTTTAGAATAGAGACATTCTAGAATTTGATGTATTAAATTTTAGGCAATGCTGCTTGCCGATAACATAATGCTCACAGAAAGGTAAAGAAACCTTTGTAAAGCCATGAAGTAGCTTTCTTTCAACAAGAAACTTTATTCCTTGTTCAGACATATGTATAAGCTTCCGATGCTATGTTACTGTAACTTTATGGTTCGGACTATGTGAAGCAACATATGATTTTGCCTCATCCATTATCTCTCCTTTCAGTTGGTATAAGTTTCCAGCCACCTTTTCTCCTTTCATAAGTACAAGCGCACCTTTTATGATTTTTATGATCTTGTTTTGTATTTCCACCTTACAACCGAGATCATCCAATTATCCTAAATACAATATATTCTTCCTTAAGCCCTCCATGTGTCGCACCTCACGACTAGTACGAATGTACGATCATGCATCTTCACCATGATACTTTCAATTCCAATGATTTTTAGTTCATGATCATTGCAACTGTACACAGATCCGCCTTTAGAGATTGATTTATATTGATGAAACCATTCTCTTCTAGCAGTCATATAAAAAGTAGCTCCAGTACATCTGCAAATCTCTTTCTGCCTTCATTTGCAGTCGTTGCTTCACAACACAATGCATTACCATATTATGAAATGCTAGCGACATTTCCTTAGAGGTATTTAAACCCCAACAATCTTTTCTCAAGTTACCCGGCTTACCACATTTGTAGCATTTGTAACACTTCTTCTTCTGTGTTTTAAATCAATCTTACAAATATTGAGATTTTCTTAAGTTGTGGTTAACATGACTGTTAATACAAATATCGTCATTAAACGTTATTTATATTTTTGATATTTACCTAAGTTTTGTTAACGACAAAAGTAAATTTAATTTTTATAAAGCTTAAAGCTTGTCAAGTTTAATAGATATTAAAACAAGCTTTTTCAAATAATATCTTCATCACTTGAAGCATTTTACGTTGTGATTAATCACATCTTGATATGACTCTAAACCATAATGCATGATAGTAGTTTTTAGAATGTTTTGGTTTCTTAAAAACTAAACATTACATACGTATTTACATATTTCTAAAAATAGAAAAATAAACACATGACATCATGTGATGCATCATTGAAATCATTGGAAGATTTCACAAGATTCTTTGTGTAGATTTAGGTTCTACATATCTTACACAATCTTGCATAGATATGGTTAACTTTGGCAAGATTTTGAGATCTTGCTATCAGACCTCGGCGGCACCATAATTTAACACGGGCGGAACCCTTTTAAGGGTTCCGTTGTCCGTGGTGCTTGCTGAGTGTTTTGGCTATAAATAGCAAAGCCAAACCAAGTAGTTTTTCATCCCTTTCTATCATACTCTCATACATTCCTTCTCTCTAACCTTTCTAACTCAGTTTCATATCATATTAGTGATCTCTTTTGTAGCAAAGAAGATCAAGTCACATTCAAGCTTTAACGAGGAGTTGGAAGTCTTGTTTGTTTGGTGTTGTATGATCTTGTGTTGATTTATACTTCATTGTTGTACCAAACTATCATAATCTTGTGAGTGTGAGTGGTTAGTATTTTAGTCCTTAAAATACATTGTGTGTGGGAGTGGTTGTACCCTTGGAAAGAACTCGACATTTAGCTTAGTGTCAGAAATAGTGTGTAAGCGAAGTGTAAAGGTTTCTCCGCCTGTGGACAGAACCACTATAAACAACTTGTTGGGGTTTGATTGTTTCTTTCCTTATTTACTCTTTGTATATTGTTTACATATTTCACTAACATATCTAAGATCAACATCAATTGATCTTTCAATAAGTTTCAAAACAAAGTTTTTAATCGGTAAACTATTCAACCCCCTTCTAGTTTTCTACAATTGGTACCAGAGCCTCGTTGCTCAAGAATTTCTAAAATATATTGTATTTTATAAACTTGAAACGATCCATGGATTCTGAAAACTTTAAAGAAAGGAAATCTATGCAAAAGCCACCACTCTTTGAAACCAATGGATTTATCTATTGGAAAAATCGTTTTGAAACATATGTAAAATCAAAAGATATAGATCTTTGGTTTCTTATTGTTAAAGGGGATTTTAGTTCTACAACAAAAGATATTTCTGTTGATGAACAAAAGAAATTAATTGCTAAAAATAATAAAGCTAAAATGATGCTTTATAATGCTTTGCCTAGAAAAGAATATGAAAGAATTTTTATGTGTGAAACCGCCAAAGATATTTGGGAATCTTTGATTGTTACACATCAAGGAATTTCACAAGTCAAGGATAACAAAATTGATCTTCTTGTTCAACAATATGAACAATTTGTTATCCCTGAAGATGAAACCATTGATTGTGGCTTTGCTCGCTTTAATACTATTATTACATCATTTAAAGCACTTGATGAATCTTTTCGTAGTAAGAACTTTGTCAGGAAATTTCTTAGAGCACTCCATCCGAAGTGGAGAGCTAAAGTGACGGCCATTGAAGAATCAAATGATCTCTCAAAAATATCACTAGACGAGCTAATCGGAAATCTCAAAGTATACGAAATGGTGATGGAGAAAGATTCGGAAATCATCAAAGGAAAAAGAGAGAAAATCAAATCCGTTGCTCTAAAAGCAAGAACGGAATCAAGTGATGATGACGAATCTTGCTCCGGTAGTGAAGATGAAGAGTATGCCATGGCCGTTAGAGATTTCAAAAAGTTCTTTAGAAGAAGAGGAAAGTTTGTAAGACAACCTCGAGAAAAAAAGAAACCATTCCGAAAAGATCGGGATGACAAAAAGGGTAAAGGTGAAAGAAAGTGCTTTAGATGTGGTGATTCAAGTCATCTAATAGGAGATTGTCCCAAGCCACCTAAAAGCAAAACTCAACGAGCTTTTGTAAGTGGTACTTGGAGTGATAGTGAAGATGATGAAGAATCAAGCAAGGAGGAAATCGCTCTAATGGCACATGAGTCAAATGAGGTACATTCCGACTCATCTTATTCTTCTATTGATGATGACACTTTTCAAAAACAATACAATCAATTGTGTGAGCTAAGTCAAAAAATCATAACTAAAAATAAATTTTTAAAGACTAAAAAGGAATTTTTAGAAAATGAAGTCTATGAGTTAAAAGAAAAGGCAAAACGATTATAAAAGGGAAAAGAAAATGACGATGATTGCAAATCATGTCAAGAGCTTAATCTTGAAATAGAAAAACTAAAGCTCACACAAGATGTTCTAATCGAACATAATTCTAATTTTAAAAGGTTTAACAAAAACATCGCTTGTGCCGATGAAATAGTTAGAATTCAAAAAACACCAGGAAACATGAATGGGATAGGATTTAATGAGGTATTAATTCCAAAGAGTCAAAACAAAACGGCCGAAAAAGACAAACAAACTGTCAAAACTGCTGCAGTGCAGCACAGAATGTTTGTGATACGGACCGTAGCGAATTTGTCAAAGTAACAAAGAAAACCAAGGATAGTGTTAAACTAAAACCTGCTGTTACATCAGGAGTAGGACTTGCTAAAAATGAATTTAGATCAAAAACTACTCAACAACGACATAAAACACCTTTTGCCAAACGCCCCTTTCCTAAGAGCAACCACAACATACAACCTAACTATCAACATAACGGTTGGAATCAAAACTTCCCTAGACCATATCAAACTCCAGATTGCATGTCATGGAACCCTAACCCATCGTTTCCATACATGAATCAAATAAATGGTATGTTTAACCCAAATGGACCCATGAGATATTGGGGACCAAACGCTTGAGTTATTTGCTTCTTAGGTATGCTTGAAAGTTGGATTGGAACCTGATGAGTGGATAAAAGATAGTGGATGCTCACGACACATGACGGGCAACAAAAGTCTCTTCTCATCATACCAAGAGTATGACGGAGGTAATGTCACTTTTGGTAGCAATCTCAAAAGCAAAATCATTGGCAAAGGTACGATCGCTCATAACTCCCTAACTATTGAAAATGTTGCTCATGTCGATAGGTTAGGATTTAATCTACTTAGTATTAGCCAATTATGTGATAAAAAGTATAAAGTACTATTTGAAGAAAATGGTAGTAAAATACTAAAAGATGGTATCACCATAGCTAAAGGAGTTAGGAAAAATAACATATATGTTATGAAAATAGATAAAACATCTAATGACAAACTTTGTCTAACAACATTAGATGATAGCTCAACTCTTTGGCATAGACGCTCTGGTCACGCTAATATGAGACTTATACGGAACCTATCTTTAAAAGAGCTAGTTAGGAATTTACCAAAACTTAAATATGACCAACATTTTTGCGACGCTTGCAAAATTGGTAAACAAACCCATAGTAGTCATAAGTCTAAAAATATGGTGTCCACATCTAAGTGTCTAGAACTTTTGCATATGGATTTTTTTGGTCCATCCGCTATAAGAAGCTATGGAGGCAACTTATACACTTTGGTCATAGTAGATGATTACTCAAGGTTTACTTGGACATTGTTTTTGAAAACAAAAAATGAAGCTTTTGATAAATTTGAAATTCTTAGCAAGAAAATTCAAAATCAACTAGGTGTTAAAATTGTGTCGATCCGAACGGATCATGGTCTCCCCCTAAGGGAGGTCTCCCCATATTTTACATTTCGAATCCTAGCATTCTATTTAATCTTCAGTCTTGAGATCGTAGACATTAATTCTTCAACATCTGCATCTTTGTGCTTTTGCAGTGATTCTTTAAAGTCCGATAACTTTGTACTTTAAGTGGAGGCCTTTATACTGATCCACATCTTTGATGATCTTCGAGCTTTAATTGAGATCATCAGCCACAGTAAATCTCTGGATCACCCTTTATTGTGTTGCCAACATGTGAAGTTGTGACTTACGGACCGACATGCTCACACTTTTTGAATCAAGACATCTTTCCATCAGAGTAGCGGAAGCTTTACTGGCTCATGATATTTGCAGCAGCGTAGCAGAAGCATAGTATAGAAATATCAGAGCCAGGTTATGTAGATATGCACCAGTCATGATTTCTTCAATTAAGTGTGGATGCTGTGAGCATGCGGCTTTGGATTGACTCCTCAATTCAGATCAGCTGCAACCGTCCAAATGTACCTGCAAACAACAGTTAGCAATAAAACACACGAAAGTGTCTTTGGTCACTTTCGTTTAATTGAGGTACACGGCCCACGGTTCCCCGTTGATCAGTACAAGTACTGCCTGTGATCAGGTAGGATTCCTAAGAATCTCCTTGACAGGGTTTCGCAGCTGTTCTAGCTGTTCTCAAACCGGAACGTCTCAAAGAAGACAACACGGAGTGAGTGAACCAGCGAATTGATATTCACTGATTGATAAAAAATGATATGAAAACAATCGCGTATTGATTTAAGAAAGAGTTTTGCAATACGACGAAGGTTTTATGAGAAAGATCAATTTTTCAAACAAAATACTTTTTGTATAAGAGAATGAGTACACATTCGACGTGCTAGCGAAAAGAAGAGATTCGCACATCGAACGGTTTTTCTAAAAGTATTTCTCAATCAGAGATACTTTTTGAATTTGAAATATGAATACACATTCGACGTGCTAGAGAAAAGAAGGTTTGCACATGGAATGGTTTTTCCAAAAGTATTCGTCAATTCCATTCCTGGACCAAGGTTGATTCAAGATTGAATCTCCCCATCGTTTCTATCCAGTTGTCACAAGCTTGATCTTACGAGAAAATCTCACATGTCACCCACCAAGAGCTTGTTCGATGTTGGCTCTAGAAGGATTTCCATCTTCATCGTGAATACTTTTACATACCACTCAGATGTTCTGGCAATACCACAAGGATAATGCGTAGGACTCTTAATATATACTTACTTTCCACATTGTGTGAAACATCAAGTTTTCATTAATTGTGTGTCCTAATGAGATATTGTGGATGATCTCTTGGCTCTAGACTCACTAGTGCTCATTTGGTTCCTGTGCCGGAGACTAGGGAGAGGGTCTCCTTCTTCAATATCAACAATCTCTAAGAGAAAGTCGATAGATTATGAAGGTTCCCCGTGAGAATGAAACAAGCCCTTTTAAGAGGAACTTGAGTAGCTTGGGAAGTTTTAGTGCAGTGCGTCACTGGGTCCATGACGTCTTGTCTTCAATACCGATGTTACCTTAGTAAACACCAGTAGCATATGAATTGAACCCGGTAACTGCCCTAAGGTTGAATTATTGGAGGGCTATTTCTTTTCACCCTTTTTCATATTCATTTCTTTTTCATTCTTCAACCCCTTCAGTGCTTACGAGACTTCATTACTAGAACCTTGTTGGGTTTATTCCAGTACTAGCTCTGTCTCAGTCCGCACTCTTCCCATATTCTCATTTTTCTCCTTTTTTCAATATACCTAAGGACTCTACACTATCTAGTGGATTGTCCCTGGGTAGATCCCTCCGGTTCTGGCGAATCGTGGGAACAAATACCTAACCTAACCATCCTTATAACACCAAGCATAAAGTAAATTTGGTCGGTCTTTTGGTATTGTTCATTCCTTCTCGAAACCAATTGAAAAATCATTTGGAAAACCAATCAAGGTACTTGTGATACGAGATCAAAGCATTTTGTACCTTAATAGTTTTGATCATTTTAGAAATGCTCCCCCTCAACATGTGCATATGATTTTGAAATTGTTTAGCACATGGAGGCAAGAGTTCTTTGAAATAATTTCTTTGAAATAATTTCTTGATCACAATTTCCATGGAAAAAGCCATTTGATTTTCTTTGGTAAATTCTCCCCCTCAATATGTGCATAGGATTTTTGAAATCATTTTTATCACATAGAGGCAAGAGTTAATTTGAAGCACATCCACAATCACAAGCGCCATTAAGAAACCATTTTAAAACTCAATCAAGGTACTTTATGTTAACACATAAAAGCATTTGCACCTCGATAGTTTATTATCTTTAAAAATGCTCTCCCTCAATATATGCTTCGAGATTCGAAAGCGTTTAGCACATACGAGAGAGCAGCCTGCACAATTAAATCAAAATGATCACCTTCTGT
>BPTQ01000001.1:58363645-58390482 GCA_019973895.1 Chrysanthemum seticuspe | reverse complement strand
TGCCATATATGTTTAAACAAACACCCCCTTGTAAAGCAGACTGCAAACCGGTTTTTGAGAGCTCAATTTTGTTAATGCATAACTTGTTTTAAAAAGAAAGTTGGATGACAAAATTTCACATTTATTTTCGGGTGCACTTATTATATATGGTATAGTACTTAGTTAACGTGTGTTTTGAAAATTATTTTTGTAAATTTATGAATGTACCCACTTTGTGTAGTAAAAAATGGAAATTGTGTGACATGCTAATGTGCCCACAGTGTGAATAGTATGACTGTATGACTAGCGAGCAGTTAATGAATAATTTTTTGACACGTTGGTAGTGTTGTAGGACACACACACACTATTCCCTAGGTATACTTTGACGTTTGTTGCACCGACTAAAACTATGTCGTTTTGTTAATTTCAATTAGTGACTTTGGAAATTATATTAAATTTACCGCATTATAGAAAGTCTTATTATTACCTGTTTTTTAACTATGCCTTGTTTTTTAACTACAAAATAATTCGCAAAATTTACGTTGGTAGTGGCAAAATCAAAAATGTATTTCCTTTTCTTTTTGGGAACATGAACATCATAGACATTGTATGTAGTCATAAGATATGAGTCAGTGGTTTGTTTATTCGTTCGAGTAATATTAATGTTATAGTAAATTGCCAAAATTGTTTGTGGTGTCAAATTATAGGTTTAGTTTTTTTTTTGAATGCATTCGTCATCTTTGTAGAGAACTTACAGGTGTACCTTTAGTTCATGGCCGAATTTAAATGACTAAATTACGAACAAAGTGAGAAAGAAGACGAAAAAGTTAGTTTAGCAATTTAACTTTAGCTATGGACCAAATGTGCACTTTTAAGTTATTGGGACGATAAGTGCACTTTCAAAAAATAGTGACTGGACCTGCAAATTTTTACAATTTACTTTTAATTTTTTTACATAGTTTCTCAATTAATATTGAACATAAATTAAAGAATTTTTTAGACGGTTTTTATTGTAAATGTTTAGCCGGTTTCTAGAGTTCGTTAACTTTTTTTTATGTGATTAAAACAAAATCCTGACTACGTCACTAACTATATGGTATCTCTTACGCTTTCAGGAAAGACTTATTTGGAGCAGTTGGACAAGATTAAGCATGGGGTTAATCTTGATGTCAATGGGTTTACCATATTTGTTTGGTTAGTGTATGTATGTGGTACTATGGTTAGATTAGAGGAAGAGACAACATGACATATTCTATGTAGAAAATGTGGTGATGTTCTTCTTTGCTTCTAGTTTGCAAATTCTTTAATTAAATCTTTGTGTCATATATCCATCATCATTTTCAATGTGTCTGTTTTGTTTTGCATGAAATTGATGTCAACATAGATATTGTTTATTTTGTGTTTTGGGAGTTTAAATCAACCTACAAACTTTCAACCGAAAGGTGAAAAAGATAAATGATGCCTTGCACATGAGTTCAAGAATATACTATTGCTTAAAGCAGATTTTATACACTATTTAATTGTTATATTCTAACGGCTCTTTTCTTAAAGCAAAACAAGTTGGTCGATATAGTATGAAGTCTGACATTTCTTGTGTTGTGCCTCGAGCCTCAGCACAAATCACGCCTGTATGTTTACGAGCAGATCTGGATCAAGATCCGACCCAATGACAGACATATCAAACGAACTTTTTCACCATGCCAAAATAATATAGAGCCGAAAACGGATGATGTGTAAACCTAATGTTTGTTCAAAGACGGGTATAAGGTAGACGTATCGACCGAATAACCCGAACATCAACCAAGTTGTAGCTTATCGAAACAAAGCTAGTTCTAGTATAAAACCGGGAATAATTCATGTGCAAGAAGTGTTGCTAATGCAAAATCATCTTAAGATCACATCACGTGTAAGAAGTAGGTGAAATTTGATTAAATGCTTATTATAAGATCCAACCAAAGACGTCAATGATTCATTACCATTACTCCAATTGGATACTGCATAATAACTATACTTACCTACCTTGGCCCTTTGTCTTGAATGCACATCACAAATTCACAATATCACATACTAGCATTTATCAATTGTCACCCTTGAAATTGAAAGCCTATACCGGGCCAAACATGCTCAAAAAGGGTTCACTTTAGATAGGAGGTCCTGCGACGTCACGGGATCACGACGAAATTTTGTTGCATGGTGCTAATTCTAATAAAGATATGCTAAATGTACTAAAATGCAGCCGATCATAAGTCTTTGTGTTTTTATTACTTGTTTAATTGATTCGTTAATAGGTGAAAAATAGCCATAGTTTATAAACTCAATCGTTTTAATTAAATCAATCCTTTTAAGTAAATCGTACATTTTATTCAATTTTTCCTCTTATACAACAGTTTAAAAAAATTATGCTCCCCGGCCAATTTTAATCCTGGTTGCGTTACTGATAGTGTATATGGTTGATTAAATATTTTTAGCAGTTTACGAACTTATCAACTTAAGTTAGTAGTTTCGCGGCTGTAATAAGTTGGTGCTACAATAAGCTGAAACAAACACTTCCAATTCTTCTGATGTCGGCGACTCATATTATGCATATTTGTACTAAAGTACATTTACCAACTTGGCTATAGGCAAGTTCGTTTGTGCTACTGCCACACCCAGTAGGAAATTAGTGAACAGTGAAACGCACAGTAACTATCGGTCGTTAGTTAATGACCGTTATCTACTAACGGTCGTTAATTTTTTTTTTTTTTTTTCAAAAAAACGAAAATGCGACAAGAGTCCCTGAGGTTCACCTTGCGTTGCAAAATTGGTCCTCTACGGACTAACGATGTAAAAGTGAATAACGGTCGTTAGTTAACGCCCGTTATCTACTAACGGTCGTTATTATTATTATTTTTTTCAAATACTTTTTTAAAAAACCAAAATGCGACAAGTCCCTGAGGTTTAACTTACGTTGCAAAATATATCCTCTAATGACTAACGATGTAAATGTTTTTTACATAATTGGTCCTTTATGTTAAACGTTCATTACACAAACAGTCCTACTAACCGCCATTATTTAACGGTCGTTAAATAACGACATTCTATCATTTTTAATTAAGAAGCTCTATATAAAACGCAACGCAACCAAGGCTTGATAACATACTTTTTTGGTAAATTCGCAACCGCTTAATTATATTGTTCACGCTTCAAATACTAAACATATCTAATAGGAGCACACTTAGCTCAAGCGTTAAATAATACTTCTGTATGCAAACACCCCGCTGCGAAACGCGGGCTAAAAACCTTGTACTAAAGACAATTCGCAAGTTGACATGTAATTCTGAATATGAGTTGTACAAGTATGTGTAATAATCCATTATCTATCTGGCAATCACTAGCAGAAATTTCAACAACATAGTCATTTACTCATGGACCCTCATGAAAGAGATGTTTCTACTTAGTGGAGCTATAGTGAGCAACAACTTTTTGATATCAGTTCATTTTTTTTGTCCCTTGTAAACAGAAATTACATGGCTTTAAGAGTTCAAGTAGCTAGAAGTCATATGCATGTTAGAAATTGTGTCAATTTGGGTCATTTTCTAACCAAGATAATAGAATCTATAAATGATGATCTTTGTAAAAATATGTTAGAGCAAAGGGTAATGGTTGTTTTTTACACGCCAAATGCAATTTTTTTGAACTAATAGCATGCCAAACCTCATACCATGCAAGTGAGCTACATCCATACCAAAGGGAAACGAGCCATTAGATTGGCTCACGCCAAAGAGAGAAAAGTGTACCTTTTGCTATATATATATTTTCTTTATTGTATTGTGAGTGAGTGGATGTTTTTAATGGGGTATTTTATGCGATCCAATAACATGTTAGTGATGTGTTATGAGGGAGGGGTGTTTGAGTGATAGGTTTGTTATTGGAAAGTGTATGATGTAGCGATTGTTAGTCTATTAGTATTAGTATTAGTATTAGTATTTGGCCCATTGTATATTCGGCCCATTATGTATCTTATATAATCTTGATGTACCGAACATAATTATTCATTCGATATACACGATTACATAAACTTACTTGGTATCACAGCCTAACTATAATGAGCCGAATATACAATGGGCCAAATACTAATACTAATACTAATAGACTAACAGCGCTAAGATGGCATACCAATAACGTGTTATTGGTATCTCCCTCACCTTGTGCTCTTATTTTATGCATAATAGCAAAAGGTATGCTATTGCTAACCATTAACACGTCATATGCATCCTGGTTGGACTTTTGGCACGCCATTCGTCGTATTAGGGAAAGTGCCAATCGTGAGCCAAATGTGTTTCAGCCATTTGTCATTTTTTTTTTTTTTTTTTTTTTGAGTGCGTGAGTATTTTTAGTGGGTATTTTGTGGGACCAAATAATATGTTAGTGGTGTGTTATGAGGGAAAGTGTTTTAGTTATTGGGGAGGTGATGAGGTGGCATACCAATAACGTGTTATTTGTATCCACGATACCTTGTGCTCTAACATTGTTTGACTTTGATGAAGCATTAAGTTTTATATAAGAATGTTAAGGTTACTTGTTAGAGCACAAGGTGAAGGAAGAGCGGATAACACGTTATTGTTATGCCACCTCAGCGCCACCTTACCACCTCCCCAATAATACGTCAACAACTAAAACACGCTCCTTCATAACACCACTAACATGTTATTGGGTCACACAAAATACCCTATTAAATATACCACTCACTCACATTACATAAAGAAAAAAAGAAAAAAAAAAATGGCTTGGGAACCTTTACCACACCAACGGCACATAACACGGTATGGTAATAACATGTTATTGGTTCATAGTTGGGACGGATAAGATGTTATTGGTATTCCACACCGAGTGCTCTTACATAAATGACTCAAACGGGTATAGACTATTTATTTATTTATTATTATTTTTTTTAATAATAAGTTAAATATAAAAAGCGATTCAATGACTAAAATTAGAGAAATGAAAAGTGGCAATGCTATGTTATGCAAGAAATCCTCCTAAAGTTGATATCAAAGGAATAATGGTGGTAAAATCATTGACTTGGCGGTGATGATGTTCGTTACTACTACACCCAGTCTAACATATGTTCTTGTCATACGTTTTAATACTGAACTTTGGGCCAATAGTGTAACTACCCAATGAGCAGGTATTGATCAAGTAAACCAAATGGTGGGCAATGATTTTTACCTACACGTTATGCCAAAATCGTTCAGTCGTGTTTTTGGATCTAGGTTTCGTTACACTTTAATTTTACATATCAATATATATATGAGCTTCAAAATCAAGTGTAATCTTTTGCATATGAAGAAGGAAATATGCAAAGTTGTTACGTATAAGTGTATAACTATAACATAGCTGAAACATTAAAGTCCATAAAGGGGAACTCAAGGCCCATTTATTCTAGCGATCCAGATATAAAAAATGGGCTGCTTATTTAGATTACCATGGATCCAGAGATAAAATTCGAATTCAGTAGTCACAGGACACAGAATGCCGATCAAATCCGCTAAAGGAATCCTAATCAAAGCAGGCGAACAAGAAGATCTGAATGAGTTGATGATGAACCGGATCTTGAAAGGTGAAAGGCTTACGAGTTTATTGTTAAGGCATTTTCCAAACGACATTTTCCAAGAACGTGGAATTGATATAGAAATCAACACACAGTTAACATCATAACAAAAGATTATATTCAAGCAACAAAAGCAAATACAACAAGTTAATTTGGACTAGCTCTAGCCTCTATGCAATGGATTGGGCCGCAAATAACAATAACTTTGGTTGCTATTTAATTGAAATATGTAAGTTGACAAATTGTTATTTATACAATTATACGCATGCATGCACTTGATTTTCAACATTGTTAAACCAAATAAATTTAGCAAACTAGTTTGTAAAACCGTATTGCACAGAATGGATTTCAGATTTTCATATCTCTGTCTATATAGAGTAAAATTTTCTCTACCACTTAAGAAACTTAAAATTGAGAAATGTTGAATCGTCAAATATCTCTTCAATACTTAAATTTAAATCTTTTGTTACTTACCTAAATAAAAACGTTTTTAGAAATAGCTTTTGAAATAATTGCTTTAAAAATAGTTTTTGTTTCTAAAATTACTCTCTTTATTATTTTATTTTTTTTCTTATTTTGATCTATATTTCAATCGCAATTTATTAATCTGGACTGGTATGATATTGTTGTCATTTTGGATTATGATGAAGACTTGCGAACGTAAATTGTTAAATGTTACACGAAACATTTAACCACAATATCTCAAGTATAAATATTTGCTGCTATAAATTATGTACACGTCTAAAATCTATAGGATCATACAAAAACCATATTTAAATGTGTGTATTCTTACAATTAAAATTCATTAATAGCTTTTGAATTACTGTTAAGAGAGTTGTCATTATTTAATACACACCATGTATGCATTTAAGTAATTAATTAATTAAATCCAGCGTCATTTTCAAACTCCCCAATGTCCTAACAAACTAATGACACAAATGTCCATTGATAAGACAAAGCATCTGCTTTTAGCGTGACTTGACTTCCTTCCAACCAATTTAACTACAGTTTTATTCGTTCTTCACCCTATTTTCATTAATCAAAATGATGAACAAAGGTATAATCTCAACCTTCTAACGTGCACTTTCTATTTTCCGAAAACCGAACTTCTACAGCTGTGTTTGGCGAAGGGTTTATGTGGGGCTTATGGGGCTTGGGCTTTAAAATAAGCCGGTTTATAAAATAAGTCCCGTCTGTCATGCGAGATTATGAAATCATAAGCCCCTAAGGGGGGAGGGAGTGGTCTCCCTCTCTTCCCATATCTTTCAGTTTCTCTCTCCTCCACATCACCATTATTTCACCCATCTTTAGAGGGAATGGACATCTTTCAAACCCTTCTCATCTTTCAGTTTCTCTCTCCTCCACACCACTATTTTATTTTCTTCAATTAACTTCAATATTTCATTAAAAATAAAAATAAAAATACATTAAACACCGGAAGGCATCACAAAGTTGGCGACAGAAAGCATAAACGCTAAATGCATCTGACCTATCTGAGACGACTCATCACTTGACGAAGACGAATCTGAGGTTGAATCTTCAAGAAATAAATGATTCGTCATTTTTTGATATAGAAGAATTTTTTTTTAATGTATATGTTTTTTGTATATTTTTTGATTGTGTATGTTTATGTGTATATATAGGAGATTTTTTCTTTTCCTCCCAAACTAGCCGTTACACTATTGTTTTTTCTTTGTTTTTTGGACCGTTGGAGCGGGGTGAGGAACGGGGCTTGCAAGCCGATTTGGGATGGATTTGGGGTGCAATTTGCGGTACCGCAATAGAGGGAATGGTGCTCCCGAGCGGCACCGAAATAATCACTCGGCCCCGATCCCTTACCCCATCGACTACCTCCCCCCTAAAAAGAGCTTAAAACTTTAGCCCCATAAAAAGGGCTAAAAACTTTAGCCCGAGGCTTTTGAATAACAAATTACTTATTTACCCACAAAAATATCTAATATATACAAAAACGCATTTAATTATGTCCTTTTTAGTAATTTTGCAATAATAAGCCTAAGCTTAAGCCTATTTGTCAAACAAGTTTACAAAAATACAAATTCAACTTCGGCTTATAATAAAAGCCCCAGCCCCAACCCCAGCCCATTGAGCCAAACATACCCTACATATTCCAAAACTCTTAAACCTTGAAAAAAATCATAAACATAATATTTGGTTACAAACTTAGTATCTAAAAGGTGAGAAAGTTTTGTTTTCATGAAGTGCGGGGGTCAACCTAAACACTCCTTTTCGACCCATAACTATATAACCTTGTTCATAAACATTCAGTTCATTTACAAAACACTACTGATTTGTTAACGACTATTTAAACTCAAAAGCTCTTTTACTACTATTGTTTTGGAGCATTTACGTATTGACTATTGAAATAGTGGTGTGAATGAGATGCTCATCAGCTATTCCCACTAGCATTATCTTTACCCTTCCAAAATTACCCTCTTTATCTACATGCCACATACCACTTCATATACCTTATAAATTTCAAGCTAGCTTTCCACTTGCAAGCCTCGACCTCCTTGGATGAATAGATGATCAACATTTGAAGACTACTTTCCAGTTTATCTCTAAATTCTATTATGCTTCCTTAAGACTATCTCCTTTTATTTCCAGGTTATGTGACTAATCCTCATTTCCGCCTCAAAATGCCACCATAAAACACGTACTTCTAGACGTGTAAAAATGAGGGAATAAATCCATGGATTGACATGTTATGAGTCCATAAGGGTATTTTTATGTTTTCTCATCATCTTTCTTACTTTGGCATAGTTAGTCCCCATCGTTAGTTCCGTCACATTGAAAGACCTTTTCAGTTAACTTACATCACATTTTTTGTCCTTTTTCTATTAAATACCGACTCTAATAACTTTTAAAAATTTCATAAATACTATTAAAATATCCAAAACTAAAACTCCAAATTTTAGAGTGTTACAAATGGTGTCGTGAATCATCAAAGACAAGTTCACAATTACACTGAACACAAAAAAGCTTGTCGGTATTTCTTTAGAGAACTGTAGCACTTACAAATCGTGTATTAGAACACATTGTCAAATTGTGCTAAAGTTTCACGTTATGTGACAAAAAAGGTACATTTGCCTAATGTGCGTTATTTTTTTTAGGCAATTGTATTAAATTACTAGCTAAGAGCTAGTAAAATCAATTACAAAGAACATGATAGGAAATACAAGACTCGCTAAACCTAATTATCTTATTAGATAAGCTTTTCTAATCATGCCAGTAATCCAAGTGAAAGATGTGAGCTTAATGTCATTCAAAAGAAGACTCTCTTTGATACGCTTTAAGTGAAGACTGATAAATATTTGATCTTTTAAATGAGAGAAGATGTAATATCATGCTGAAAGAAGAAAATAATTATATTATTGGATTTTTTTTATTCAAATAAGAAAAAAAATGTAATCACTCTTCTTATTGAAAGAAACTTTTGAGGTAACATAATACTGTATTTATGTATTAGCTCGTGCTTAGATTTCTATGCTACTTGCATGATCTCAGTAGATTAGTGTAATAATGACCCGAGTAGTTAAACTTCATTTTTTTGGTGTAAGGGAATTACAATGTAAAGTACATTTGGTGGTTTGGATTTGGACCATCCATCATACCAAATCCTTTATCTAGAGTTTCTAAAAGAGTGGAGCCTTGTACCTTTCAATACATGAATAAATTTACCCTCTCTAAGTCACTCAAGAAAACACATGAACTTGTTTCATCATAAACTAATATAACATCGACTAACACACCGCTTACCAAATTTTCATGTGTTATGTTAATTTTGGGCGCCACATTTTAGAGCAATCGTTTGATGTACAATGGTGCAATTCCAAAAAATAACCACAAGAGTATGATGAGTTAAGAAAATGATTATATTACATTCTTATATCATTGGTATATGGGTTAACTCTATTAAATAAAATGGTACTTTCAATATTTTTCACATTTTGTAAATGAACTTTTTTATTACGCATTTTAGCATGTCAGTTTTTCAAATTCGTTATAGGATAGTGAATATGGTAACAGACTATCGGGTTAGCAGCTAAAATCAATTACTAGTTACAACATAATATATATATATATAATATATATATATATATATATATATATATATATATATATATATATATATATATATATATATATATATATATATATAATATATATATATATATATATAGTAGGGATACAGTGAGAAGTAAATTAAAATAAGAAATGGTGAGAAGTGACCAAAACCACGTATTTGAGATGCAACGATTTGCATTAGATGCATTTCTATTCATATAGATACAATATCTTGAGTTTCGAAAGTTAATTTGATGTATAGATGGTGCAAATTGATTTTCATGATTTCGACACGTGCATAGGAACAAAAATAAGAGAAATCATGAAATGCATCTAATATACGTTTATGCATCTGATTAAAAGCTATAAAACACACTATTGTGCGTTATAATGCATCTAAGATTATAGGGATGCATCTAATTTAGGTCGGTGCATCTCGGATTTGCGGTTATAGTTCTTCTTATTCCTTCTTATTTTAAGTAATCTTCTTATTTGATCCTAACTATATATATATATATATATATATATATATATATATATATATATATATATATATATATATATATATATATATATATATATATATATGTTTGGGTTATTATGAAAAGTTTCTTAGAATTAAAATAATTAAAAGGCATGTGGAGGTGACATGTGTCACCTTTGCCACATCATCATGCCACATCACCATACCCCACCCCCACCCACCCACCCCACCCCCCCCCCCCCCCCCCCCGGAAAAAAAATTTTCCCGCCAAAAAAATTTTTTTTTGGGCAAAAAAATTTTTTTTTTCCCGCCAAAAAATTTCCCGCCAAATTTTTTTACTGCATCACAGTTATAAAGTTACTGCATCACAAATCATAATTTTAGTGCATTAAGGTTATAAATTACTGCATCACAGTTATAAAGTTACTGCATCACAGTTATAAAGTTACTGCATCACAATCATGATTTAGTGCATTAATGTTATAACATTGATTTTAGTGCATCATAGTTGATGCACTTAACTATTAACTATGATGCAGTAACTTATAATAAAGATGCATCAAGACTTATTAGTGCATTAAGGTTATAAGTTACTGCGTCACAATTATGATTTTAGTGCATTAAGGGGGTGGCAACACCCTCGGTATGGCTTGCGGTTTGGCTAGGCATCATGCGGCATCCCATTGCCACCCTAGCGGCATCATGAATTCGGTATGGTTTGCGGCATCTTTTGCCGTAGCGGCATGGAGGAATTCAAGAGGAGCGTGTGTTTCATTTTCAAAATTAAGGAAAATACAAATATTGGAATCGATAGCGGAGCAAAGGTCTACAAAGGATGGCTTGGCCGAAAAATTGTTGTCGGCCCAAATCCGTAATATTGAAGAAAAGGCTTATCATCGGGCACTGAGGTTCTATAACCAACCTCACGATCACATAATTGATCCGAGAATGCGAGAGATCACGATTACCAAAAAAACGTGAGTATGCGGAGCAATATGGATGGCCGACGGATATTTAGATGCGTATTTTTTTTAGTATTATGCAATTTTTTTTAAGTATTATGTAATTTGTTTTTTATTATTAATGAAATATCATGTTTTTATTTAATTGTTTGATTTAATTATGAATTTAAAAAAGAAATAAAAGTGAGGTATGGAATGACCATTGCCACTAAAAAACTATGGTGAGGTATGTGATTAGGTGGAATGAAATTATTGGTGGGTTGTGAGGTATGGTGAGGTATGGAATCAAAGTTTTGCCACCCCCCTTAAGGTTATAAATTACTGCATCACAGTTATAAAGTTATTGCATCACAATCATGATTTTAGTGCATTTAAGGTTATAACCTTGATTTTAGTGCATCATAGTTGATGCACTGAACTATTAACTTATAATAAAGATGCACCAAAACTTATTAGTGCATTAAGGTTATAAGTTACTGCATCACGGTTATAAATTTACTGCATCATAATCATGATTTTAGTGCATTAAGGTTATAAATTACTGCATCACAATTATAATTGTGATGCAGTATTTTTATAACTGTGATGCAGTAATAAATTTTGGCGGGAAATTTTTGGCGGGAAAAAAAAAAATTTTTTGGCCCAAAAAAAAATTTTTTTGGCGGGAAAAAAATTTTTTTTTGCGGGGGGGGGGGGGGGGGGGGCGGGGGCGGGGGGGGGGGTAAGGTGGGTGGGGTAGGGGTGGGGGTGACACATGTCACATGACATGGCATGGTGATGTGGCAAAGGTGACACATGTCACCTCCACATGCCTTCTCATTCTTTTCATTATAAGAAACTTTTCATTTTAACCCTACCCTATATATATATATATATATATATATATATATATATATATATATATATATATATATATATATATATATATATATATATATATATATATATATATATATAGGGGAGAGTTAACGTGAAATCAAACTTAAAGTTGTAAAAGTAAGATCAAGTCTAAAAAACCACTAAAACATATATAAATAACAATTTTAGCAATAATACACATAAAAATAATATTTTAATACAAATTAACATTTTAGCAACTAATAACCAAATTATACATGAGTTTGGATTAGTGATACACCTGATACACATTACATTAATAAATATTCCAAAACCTGATACACATTACACTGCTAATCAAAGTGTACCACCTAGGTTTCATAAATTTTAAAAAGAAATCTATCGAAACTTTAACAATTTTAGTTGTAGTTAATAAAAAATTTATTTTTTTTGTAAGGAGAGTGTCGCTTGTCAAATTTTAGTTGGATCTCATTTTAACAACTTTAAGTTTGATCTTATTTGATCTAGATTCTATATATATATACACACATATATATATATATATACATACATATATATATATATATACATACATATATATATATATATATATATACATATATATATATATATATATATATATATATATATATATATATATATATACATGTATATATATATATATATATATATATATATATATATATATATATATATATATATATATATATATGTATATATATACATATATATATATATATATATATATATATATATATATATATATATATATATATATATATATATATACATATATATATATACACATATCTATATATACACATATCTATATATACACATATCTATATATATACATATATATATATATATATATATATATATATATATATATATATATATATATATATATATATATATATATATATATATATATATATATATATATATAGAGTTAGGATCAAATAAGAAGAACTATAACCGCAAATCCGAGATGCACCGACCTAAATTAGATGCATCCCTATAATCTTAGACCCATTATAACGCACCATAGTGTGTTTTCTAGCTTTTAATCAGATGCATATACGTATATTAGATGCATTTCATGATTTCTCTTATTTTTTGTTCCTCTGGACGTGCCAAAATCATGAAAATCAATTTGCATCATCTATACATCAAATTAACTTTCGAAACTCAAGATGTTGCATCTATATGGATAGAAATGCATCTAATGCAAGTCGTTGCATCTCAAATGCATGGTTTTGGCCACTTCTCACCACTTCTTATTTTAATTTACTTCTCACTGGATCCCTACTATATATATATATATATATATATATATATATATATATATATATATATATATATATATATATATAAATATATAGACAAACGTTCAAATGAGAAGTCTATTTTTTGTGAGAACGCGAGAAGAGATCTGGACTGTAGGATCAAGTAAATCTAATTTTGGGCGGAATGACATTATTGTAAATATTGGACGAAATTTTTAGGGGTCTAAGTGAATTATCTTTATTTGCTTTCACACCCCTAAAGTTTATCCCGGTTTTCTCTCTCTCTCCTTCTATCACACTTAAACACACACAAAAAAACACACTCAAACTTAACTAGCAAACCAAATCTTGCTATTAACTCTATATCTGTCATCTTCTTCATCTCCATCGTCTCCGTCACCGCATCTTCATCATCTCCTTCACCGCATCTCCGTCACCGCCGTCATCTCCGTCATCCCGTTCTTTCTATATCCGGCGTTTATTGCGGTATTGGATATCTAATTTATATTTTTCTGTTTAAATCTGATTTAGTTTTTAACTATTTAACAACTTTTTCTCCGGCGTTGACTATGTGATGAATATGTTAATTGATTTATTTGCTCTATTAGACATCTATTTTTTGCACATGTGAAGATTTTTATTGGTTTATTAGGTTCTGTTTTTTTACAGTTACTATCTGCTGATGTGTTTGTGAAATAAAAGTTTTACGGATTAGGTTTTTGATGTTTAGAGATGAATTAAATTGCATAAATCATAGTTTTTTAGGTTTAATTTAGGTGCATTTGAATAATGTTGAGATTAGCGATTATTTAAGTTTTTAAAATTTATCTTCACGAGTGAGGAATATCAGTAAGCAATGGAATTTTGAGGTTATTATCGGATTTAAGTTTAGTTTAGAGTATCTTTGCATATGAATAATGTTGAGATTAGCGATTATTTAAGTTTTTAAAATTTATCTTCACTAGTGAAGAATATCAGTAAGCAATGTAATTTTGAGGTTATTATTGGATTTAAGTTTAGTTAGAGTATCTTCGCATGTGAATTTAATTTTTTAAAATTTATTTTCATGAGTGAAGAATATCAGTAAGCAATGGAATTTGAGGTTATTATCGGATTTAAGTATAGTTTAGAGTATCTTTGCATGTGAATAATGTTGAGATTAGTGATTATTTAAGTTTTTAAATTTTATCTTCACGAGTGAAGAATATCAGTAAGCAATGTAATTTTGAGTTTATTATCGGATTTAAGTTTAGTTAGAGTATCTTCACATGTGAATTTAATTTTTTAAAATTTATTTTCACGAGTGAAGAATATCAGTAAGCAATGTAATTTTGAGGTTATTATCGAATTTAAGTTTAGTTAGAGTATCTTCACATTTGAATTTAATTTTTTAAAATTTATTTTCATGAGTGAAGAATATCAGTAAGCAATGTAATTTTGAGGTTATTATCGGATTTAAGTTTATTTTAGAGTATCTTCACATGTGAATAATGTTGAGATTAGCGATTATTTAAGTTTTCAATGTTGTTAGGTCAATGACGTTTGTGAGTTGTTGGAATGTATGAACATCAATTTAGCCAAGATGGCATAGTCCCATTGAGTCTGTTGTTATATCAATTTATCCTGTGATGTTATGTGTTTTGTGCATGATGGTGAAGCCTCATTTTGTTTCACTTTGTCTGTTTTGTGAGGTCATTGTTTTACAGGCTGAGTTGGTGTATCAGTCTGATTGATTTAATGGTTTAGTAGAATCACTATGTTCAACTGACTCAGATGTCTCATCAGTAGGATTTGGTTTTGAATTATGAGCTAAGTAATTTTTGTTAGTATCAGTTGAGGCATACATTCTGCAACTTTTCTGAACTAAAAAAGTAATAATAGCATTTTTTTGGAATATAAGCAAACCTAACTTTTTTAACTGATTCCTTATGTGATCATTTTAAAGCTGATAGCTTATCTAGCTTTGTTTTATTTTTTGAGTTAGTGCTGTTTTTTTGAGATTGTTATTATAAAATAGTAAGCTTCACTGATAAGGTTACTTTAAAGTGGTATTATTGTTCCTACAAGTAGGTACATTACTAGAAATCCTTTGTCAATGATCATTGAATTTCCACATTCTCGTTCAAGTTTTAGGCAATAACGTTTTTGAAAGTCAATAACTACTATACCAGAAGGAACTATATAGGGCAGTGGCAATAACGTTTTTGAAAGTCAATAACTAATGCTAATGGCAGCCGTCACATACGATTATATAGCTAATGCTAATTACTTTGTGATAGTCAATAACATTTTTGAAAGTTTATACAGCTAATGCTAATGGCAGCCATCACCTACGATTATAAGATAGGGCAGTGAATTTCCACTTCTTCTTTTCACTGGTTAGGCAACCTGTTGCAAATAGAGAAACTATCTTTTTTGCAATCGTTGAACTATTGTTAATTATATTCCTTGATGCAGGCCATAGTTTCAAGGTTACATTGGTTAATGCAAATCTGCAATTGAAAACTTTGTTGTTCTAGGACACTACATCCTGGTGATCGTGAAAAACCAGTGGGCTGTTCCTTATCTCTTCGAAACATAATCTCAACTGGTATTCTAAATAAATCATATGGCTAATGATGGAAAAAGGAAGTGTTCAAGTTGTGGAGAATATGGTAATCATGATTCAAGAAATTGTCCATTAAAAAAGTAAGTATTTTTTTAACTCTAGCATTTAGCTATTTTTGTTTTCACCTGAGTAAAAGATAAGTTTCTCAGTTTCTTTTGTACCATAAAGTAAATCCCTGTCTAGTTAAATCACATATAAATGAATTTAATAATATGTAGACATAGTATATTTTGTCTATTTATACACATTCGCTAATGCCTGTTTATTCACATTCAGTAATAAACTTGATCCAATGAATTTTCGAAATCAGCAAGAACAGTATGAATATGTCTTAAATAGCTATTTGCTTTTTGATGCAATCATATATGAATTTGGGGATGAACCCATTGTTGAATATAGATCGTATAGACAAGTGGACAAGGATTCTTAATTGGTTGCGGACAAAAGACTTTTACTGGGATGAGATTAATGGATCTGATGAAGGAGATGAAGTAGATGTCGAGGAAGAGGAAGATGATCAGGGTGAAGATGTGGAGAATCAGTTGAATCAAGATGCTGAGCAGGAGGATATAAGTTCAGCTTAGCAAATGTTTATGCGTTGGAAAACAGGATTAGTTAACTTGAAGATATGTTTCAACAAATCAAGGTGAACCGGAAAATGCATAAGGGAGAGAGCAGTGGTTGTAGGAAGCATTAATGAAATGGTGTTAACAAGTTTATGATGTTTGTCTATCTATGATTGTTTTAAGTTTGTTTTTCATAAGTGAAAAGTGATTTTTATATGTTCCAAATTCATGCACCATTTAAGATTCATATTTTTCTAAACAAAAAGCAAAGCCCAAATGTTACTCATACTTCTATAGAAGTAACATTTTTAGCTTGGAAAGAATCATCCATCCGACTCTAAGGCTCGAACAAGTTATATTTAGCTTGGAAAATGGGAATTTTACCAGCTAAGCTATAAAGAATCATCCATTACTAACAAAGAACACTGACAAAGACAAAAAGCATCATCAGTTTCACACATCATCATTCTAACCCTAACACTAATGTGGAGATCAATTCGTAGTCTGTACAACACATCAGCATTCATACACCCCAACTGTCTTACAACAACCAACATAAAGATTGTATCAACACCATAACAAAGTACTGAAAATTAAATACTACTAAGGAACAGGACCTAGGATAAGATTGCATAAAGATTGTGCCAAAATTATCAAATAACAACTTTTGCTGCTGCATATTTTTCCTTCATTTCTTTTACTGAATGCAATTAGAAGACCTGAAAAATGTTGCATTTCATTAAGAACTAATTTATTGTTTATGAATTAAACTTAAATTAACTTTTATGAACAAATAAAAAATAATATTTACCTGATCTGGAAATATAGTTCGTAATGCATCTGAAGAATCTATAACCAGATTTTTTCTCGGTCTTCCTCTCTTTTTTTTCTGTACTTTGCTTGTTTCAGCAGCATTCTGTTTTTGTTCTGTATCATCAAACAACAAAGAGGCGATTCATTCAAAGAGAGGATATACTAGTATTTATCCAATCATCATTATCTTCAATAAAAGTTTCTATATTTGAGTATAGAATGAATATACCTGAAGCAGCAGAATCTTTAGCACTATGTTCTCTACCTCTTTTCTTCCCCCTAGCATTCTCCCCCTACCTCTTTTCTTCCCCCTAGCATTTTTTTGTCCTCCAGCATTATTACCAGAATTCACCATTTTATCTAAACCACTATCATTGTTTGCTCCAACCAGTGTTTCACTCAAAGCATTCTTATCAATATGCACCGTTTCATCAACATCAATGTTTTCGTCATCGGCATCACTTGACGATTCAGGTTTATTATATACTGCTATGCCTTTTTCTTTTCTAATTGATGATCGGTTCATTTTTGTTTTTGTTGGTGAAACAACTTCAGTAGTTGGAATATCATTTTGAAATTTGTCAACATTTTCTTCATGAATAGCATCCCCATCAGTAGAATCAGTACCTTCATTAGGACCAGCAGCAATATCTTCATTCAAACCAGGAGGAATTTCTGTGCCAGCAACAACAGGAGCTTTGGCTAAGTTGATCAAAACATCCAAATCAACAATTTTGTTACAACTAACTTCTGGATCAGATGTAATATGTAAAAAAAAGGATGTCGTATGCCTATGTTTTTGGACATGAAAAAACAGCACATACACTACTGTTTTTTGTTGGTTTAAAGTATCAACATTAAAAAATTATAGGGCAAATTGGCATCCTAAACACTTGGTATTACATCTTATTTTCAAGTTCAGATCCACGTATGAGCATTCTAGTGTGTAGTTTGTGTTCAGGAAATTTTTCCATGTTTTGAGAAGTGGATTTTCCATGTTTGTGTGAAGGGGACGGTTTGCAAAACCTATGGATTAGTCATGATCCATGTTGGCAATACTAAAGGAAGGAGACTGATGCATATGAGTCAAAGTGTATCAGCTGATCTACTCGTTGTGTAAGTTTAGAGTTCATCAACATTCTTATTTTCAGCATCTTCACGTGTTTCATTAAATCTTATAGATTAGCAACTACTTAATTAAGAATATACCAGAAGTAGTAGCATCTTTACCTGTATTGTTTGCCGTAGGATCTTCAACAAACTCATCATTTGCATTGTTTTCCCCTGTTTCATTAAATCATGAGAATATTTTCAACTTTTAATAAAGAAATATACTCTAGTTTTATAAATATTCAAAATCTTATATATTACTAACCATTATCATTCATATCATTAAAAAAGATATCTAATCATTTAAATTTTTTACATGTGCAAATATAGATTTTTTCACATGTGCAAGTATAGTGTTTTTTCACATGTGCAAGTATAGATATTTTTTTCAAAAAAGGATGTCCCATGCCTATTTTTTGCTAATGTAAAAGAATAAATTGTTACAGAATCAATAATATCAGAATCATATCAGTCAAAGAGAGGCAAGTAATCTACTTTTTGGTTAAACTTACAGAGTTCAATGGATCTGATAAAAAACATATCATGTTTTCTACTTAATTATGTATAAACTTGAAGTAGTAGCATCTTTACCTATATCAGTTGCACCAACATTGTTATTTACATCATCTTCAAAAAATTCATTATTTGGATTTCCTTCCTCGAAATGATCAACATTATTTCGAGTATGTTCAACTGTTTTTCATTCAATCATGAGAACATTTATAACTTTTAATAGAGAAATACACTCTAGTTTTATAAATATTGAAAACTGTATATATTACTAACCATTATCATTTATATCATTAGAAAAGATACCATCAAATTTTATTTTCAAATCATTTATCTTTTGATTCTCTGGAAATTTTCTCATTGATTCATTTATCAACTCATTCAACTTTTCCTTCTCATCAATCAGCATCAAAAGATCTGATTCAATTTTTTCTTCAGCAAGCTGTTTAAGAAAAACAAGTAAATTAAAATTTATGGTAGCATATAATATTTTAATGATTTTTTCGCTTGTAAAAAATTATACAAAAATTTAGATAAAAAAGTACCTTCGATTCTAAGTCACTTCCAATAATATCCTCTTGTTTTGGTAATAAACCAAAACCTCCTTCCTCAAGTTCTATTTTTTCTCGAAACTTCATGAAAACTGATTCCCACTCAGTTATAGCTGGCCTATTTCTAGGAATTGGAAAACGGTCACATCTTGTTGAGTCAAGATATAAAAGCTACATGTTAAATTATTATGTTAATATTGAATTCATACAAATTATATAAGCAATATATGTATTTATATATAATGAATGATTACTTATAGTCATAAAAGTGATCGGACCAACAAAGTAGTTTGAAACTTTGTAATTCCATTTTCGAATGCTTGGTTCTAAACAATCAATTATGAACTTGCTCCAATTTACAGTTTCTGCTTTCTCCAGGATAGCATCATTTATTTTTGTCAAAATAGATAAGCTACATACTCCTGAAGATTCACACATACCCATCGTGTTCGCAAAGAGCATTAGAAAGTTCATTTTAAATAGGTTGCCAGAATCATTTGTTGTAATTATAACATCCATTATATCATTTGGTCGGATGTTATTTTTTCCAGATTTTGATTGAAACTGTTGGAACCACTCTTTGAGGAACGGATCATCTGCATTTCTTTCTTCCAAACACTCTATTGAAATTCCTCCAACAGGTATACCCAAAATTTGATGAACTTTATCTTCAGTAACATCAATAGAACCATTACTTAACGGTAAACTCATTTTTTCAATGTCAAACTTTGAAATAACATAATACCCTAAAGCACCTGGAATTTCATGTATCTTCATACCAATCAAACTTCCGAACCCCATTTCAATCAAACATTTTCTTATCTCGGCATTTAAAACGTTCATAGTGGAAAAAAGAGCTGTTGCTGCCGTCTTTGTTCTAATAGTAACTTTCTTTTTAGCATTTTTTTGTTTTTTGGTCATTTTTCCCTTGTTTGTTTTTAACTTCTTAGAAGATACATGTGTGGGGCCTGAAGAAGTAGAAGCTTCAGTACTTTCCTTTGTCTTTCTTCCTTTTCTTTTACTTGTTCCTTCATCATTTTTTACTTTTTGGCTTCTGGTTGTTCTTTTTTTTGTAAGTTTCTTCTCAACAATTTAGCTTCTTGTTATTCTTTTTGACATCTTCATATTTAATTTCTGTTAAGATATACAAACAATTACATATGTAACTATTAGTTTCATTTCGGCATTTAAAAGGTTTAACAAACAGCTAAATCTTTTCACATGTGAAAACTTTAAACTTTTCTACTAAATTAGTGGGGTATTTTATCAAATAGCTTGTGTCCTATTCCTAACATTCCAGTCAATCACATTAGCACTAGTAATAATCAAAATAAGCAAGCTTACCGAAGTTTCTAATATTCCAATCAATCACCATGTTTTTTACATCTAAGCAATTAAATTAGATTTTGAATTCGGGTTTATCAAACAGCTTAAACTTTTCACATGTGAAAACTTTAAACTTTTTCTACTAAATTAGTGGGGTATTTTATCAAATAGCTCGTGCCCTAGTCCTAATATTCCAATCAATCACATTTTCACTTTCAATAAACAAAATATGCAATCTTACCGAACTTCCTAATATTCAAATTAATCACATATTCCAATCAATCAGCATATTTTCATAGATATAAGCAATTAAATAAGATTTTGAATTCTACCTTTCTTAAATCTGATGATTATAATATGCTTGCTGTTTTTGATTGCTTATCTCAAAAATCCAATCCGATGATTTTTTTTCTCTCTCTTTTAACTGAGTTAGATAGGAGTGTGTGGTTGAATTTATCTGTGTTGTCTTTAAGTGAGTTAGATAGGACTCACATAGGAGTGTGTGGTTGAGTTTTATCGGTCAGGTGTGTATATTAATGACTATATTTTAATCGTTTTTTGACTGCATCTTTATATTTGGTTTAAGTTTGGGCCTAAAAAGGCTTTCAACCAATTCAAATGCCCACAATCCAAGTCCACTAAACATCCTTTGTAACGTTTATAACCAATTTTTTTTCTTAATATTAGAAAAGTTTATATAGTTTACATTTTCTTTAGTTGTTAACCCATTAAATTCAAGAAATTACCTATTAAATGATATAAACAAAAGAGTTAAGGAAGAATAACTAAAAGTGTTTTTTTAACTATTAAAAGTGTTTTTTCAAGGTATACATTTTTCATTTCGGAGAGTTTCTTTTATAATAGAAGAAACCCTAAACGTCATTTACTAGAAAACGTGTAGAGGAGATATGCATTATCACTTATTAATATAATTCATGCATATACATTTCTCTAACAAATTTCTAAAAATAAACATGTTTGACTATTACTATAACAATATAAATACTATACCAGCAAGAACTTTATATTTTACTGCAGGAACCACATACGCCAGCAGCAATGTACTATTACAATTTTAATAATTTCTAACAAGCCTCCCCTAAACTTTAATTTTACAAGGTTAATTTCAAGTTTCTAGATAAATCTCGGCTTTCAAAAACTTGTGGATTGATACATGATCTTTAGCGGCAAAAACATACTTTAGCAGCAGCAATGATAAGACACAAGCAGCAACTTACATATGTTCTTTTTCCTGTCACCAATCAATTTAACATTACATATCACTTCCAATTGCAACAATCAGAAGTTTCACTTGTCAAATTATAACTATGTAGACAAAAATATAAAGATTCAGGTTACCTATCTATAATCTTAAGAGTGAGTATTTGCTGTATGAAGCTAGTCCTCATCATCAATTACTTCTCTTCTGCACATTTAAGTTTAATTTCAAATCAGTTGAACCAATTTATATCTCTTTGATCTCAAGAAAAAGAATGAAATGAGATTAGTTACAGACGTATGGACTCTGTTTTTTGTAGTAGCCTTGGAAAACAATGGGCCTCCTAACAAACTTTACTTGGATATACAAATTCACTATGGTAAGAGGTAATCAATATTTTTTGTCCTCTTAATTAATGTCAATATTTTTGTTTTATTTGGAGATAAAACATCAAACGAATAAAAAAAAGGATATGAGTGAATCTAAATGGTATGAAACTGAGAACTAAAGACATTTCAAAGATGCATTTTCTCATAACTGATCATTATAAAGCAAAGAATTAAAACTGACCACATGCAGGATTAAGTGAATCAACATGACCATTCAAGTTATCAGCATCATTCACACATTAAGTTTCAGTCATACCATATCTTTCAATAACTGAACGGCGAAAGCATCTGCAAATAGCAAACCACACATGTTGAATCATAGTAAATTATAACACAGTAAAAGATATCTTAATGACAATTAAAAAGAAGCAGCAACATGTTTCAGTCATACCATAATAGTTATTTACACTTATATACCTCAATTATACAATGCATTTTGATTTTCTTCACAAGTGAAGAAAACTTAATAAAAGTTTAGATCGTCTAATTGAAGATATTACAACTACACTTATTTCGCACTTATATACCTCAATTATCCAATGCATTCTGATTTTCTTCACAAGTGAAGAAAGCTTAATAAAACCTTAAATCGCCTAATTGAAGATACTACACATGTGAAGATAATTTCACTAAAATAATTATCACTTCCTAATATAAACTACAAGAATCCCTAAATGACATTTACTATAAAACTTTGTAGAGAAGATATGCATTATCACTTACTAATATATTTCATGCATATCCCTTTCTCTAACAAACTTCTAAACATAAACTGATTTGACTATTATTATAACCATATAAGTACTATACCAGCAAGAACCAGTCTGCATTCACATAGATGTCGGCTTCCAAAGATTGTTGATTTATATATGATCTTTAGAAGCAACAATAAGACAACAGCAATAGACTTTAGCCGCAGCAACGATAAGACACCAGCAGCAACATAAGTAGTAACCAGCAGCAGGAGTAGATTTGATGAGCCTTTACCAAGTAGCTACTCACTCTTGGGCTAGCTAGTCCTTTGGTGGAATTATGCCATCACCCTGGTGAACTAATAACCAGTCCAACTCTTGGAATGTGAATCTTTGGTGAGTTGGAAAACCCTAATGATTTTGGGCAAATCATCACAGCCATCAACGGATTTGACATGTCTTTACCTGTAGCCGTTTTACTCAGGACTAGCCATGGTTTTCCACTGCCTTTACCACAAGCCATTAACTTGTGGGCTAGCCAACTCTTCATCTACACAGATATGGTGAGTTGAGCACCATACAATTTTTGGCAAATTGTCAGCCATTAACGGATTTGAGGTCTCTTTACCAGAGCCGTTTGCTGATGGAGTAGCCAATGTTTTGGTTTATCAGACCATGGTACATTGAGAACCATCTTATTTTGAGTAAATCAGCAACTGTCAATGAATTTATGATCACATCATTTGTTTGTTTGAAAACATAGCACTCCAAAAATAATTTATTATATGCAAGTTAGTTTAAAAATAATTTTTTTTTTATTTTTACTTATTTATTTATTTATTTATTTTTTATTTATTTTTTTTTAATTTCACCATGAACCTGAGTATCAGCAAGTTGATTTTTAATGAACCTAACCAATTTCTCAGCAGTAGTTAAGTCATTACCAACAAGCATTTTTCCAATCTCTAACTTGTGCTTAAGCATCCTTTCCATAATCTTGGCCGTCAACGGATATGGCACATCCACAAACATATATAGCACTTCTCCAGTCATAGTCTCCAATATGTGAACATTCGAGAAAGGGTATAACCTCCAACTCCTCACTTGCCAAAACTGTTGGTTGGACCAAACTGAGTAAGCATCTCCACCTTCAAGGGACTCCATCAATACCTTTAAATCATTCCAAAGCTTGAGACCAACCCCTGTAGCAGTGTTCGTTGCATAATGATTATCCACCATTGCATAGAGATACATTAAGTCTTTTTTATTCACCATATGCAAAATTTCCTTAAGAAAGGTAAAGTACTTGGTGGCACCATTATTCCATATTATTGAATTTATTTCTCCCAGAGGTGCAAACACGATTTCCCATGCAACAATATCATTCCGAAGAAGAGGGGGATCGTCATCAGGTTCACTCTCAGAATCAAACTTAAGAAAAACCTGATCATCCAAGTCCTCAATTGGCTTAGGAACAGGCTTCTTAGCCAAAGACTTCCTTCGTTTCCTGGAAGAGGTACGTGAATAGATATTTGGAGTAGAAACAAAAGGTATATGAGCTTTAGGTGTCTCCACAGAAGCAACAACAGGAATGGAGGGTTTGTCACCAGAAGAAGCAGAAGGCGCAGTAACCAACTCCTCATAAGAAAAGGTAGCATCAGCGGTAGGTTGACTAGACCCATCATGTTAAGAAGAACCAGCAGCAACCTCATCAAAAGAGTTACAAATATTAGAAGTCTTAAGATTTTTGGGATAAGGTTCATCTAACAGAGGTTTAGAGCTGCTCAAACTATTCCTATACTTTCCGATCTGAGCATTCTCAAGGGCCCGTCGAAGCCTCTCATATTCTGCCCTAAGCTTTTCATCAGGTAAGCGCTTGACTTGATTCATGGTCCATCCAGAGCTATAGAGAAAGCAACTCTGATTTTTCACAAAATTTCGCATAAACTGTCTTTGCTGAGCTTGAGACATTGGCCTGTCCCGTTTCTCCTTAGCCTTACGTTCAGCAATAGCCTGCTGCTTCTTTTTTATTAAGGCAACCATCCTAATAGGATAGTCATCGTCTGTCACATCATCCCCTAATAGTTCATTTTTAAGAAAAGAGTTTGTTGCAACATTAGCCAAAATATCAGCCCAGTCAGTGTCACTATACATCATAGATTGAGCATCCAATTCTTTTTTTCTCTGGGTGGTTAGGGTGCTGGCCAGTTGTGCTTCTTTCTCAACTTGTATTCTCCTTCCAAATTGTGCATGTTCCTCAGCATGGATTTTTCTTGCAAATTCTTCATCATTGTCATTACTAGTATCAACTGAAGGAACTGCATCACCCTCTCCAAGTTTTTCATCAGTAGTAGTATCAGTTGAAGGAACTGCATCATTCTCTGCAATTTTTTCTTTTTCTAAATTTTTGAACAACTTTTCTTGATCAGAAGAACTGTTATCATCCATCATATTTGTTTTCCCTTTGTTAATGAGGCCAGAAGAATCATTTGTGTCTGCACCAGGAAGAGTATGTATATTTTCATTAGTCACGATCGATTATGGCAATACTAATTAATTATAATTAATTATTAATATATTTGACGTAATATAATCTTTACCTGTATCAGTTGCAACAACATTGTTTTTTTCAGCATCTTCTCCTGTTTCATTAAATCTTAAGGATTAGCAACTACTTAATTATGAATATAAACAAGATATAGTCATTTTTAAAATTTTCATATGTGCAAGTATAGATTTGTTTCACATGTGCAAGTATAGATTTTTTTCAAAAAAAGCATGTCCCATCCTTATTTTTTGCACATATAAAATAACAAATTTTCTGAACATTTAAATCATGAACCTGATAAAAATATATGAGGTTTCTATTAATTATGTATCTATTTGAAATAGTAGCATCTTTACCTATATCAGTCGCATCAACATTGATATTTACAGCATCATCAACAAACTCATCATTTGCATTTTCTATCCCGAAATGATCATCATTATTTCCAACATCTTTACCTGTTTTCATTAAATCATGAGAACATTTAAAACTTTTAATAGAGAAATATACTATAGTTTTATAAATATTGAAAACTGCATATATATTACTAAACTTTATCATTTATATTATTAAAAAAGATATCTAATCAGTTTTAAAATTTTCACATGTGCAAGTATAGATTTTGTTCACATGTGCTAGTATAACTTTTTTTCAAAAAAGCATGTCCCTTCCTTTTTTTTGCACATGTAAAATAACAAATTTTAACAGAATGAATAATATGAGAATCATATCAATCAAAGTGAGACAAGTGATCCACTCGTTGGTTAAACTTACATAGTTCAATGAACCTGATAAAAATATATGAGGTTTCTACTTAATTATGTATCTATTTGAAGTAGTAGCATCTTTACCTATATTAGTCGCACCAACATTGATATTTATAGCATCTTCAACAAACTCATCATTTGCATTTTCTACCCCGAAATAATCATCATTATTTCTAGCATCTTCACCTGTTTTCATTAAATCATGAGAATTTTTAGAACTTTTAATAGAGAAATATACTATAGTTTACTTTTAAACAATAAAATGTACACGTTTTTTATTCCTTCCCTGTACGAAAAAACTTTTTTGTGATATGAACGTGTACACTTTTTTTAGATATGAACGTGTACACTTTTAAAATTTTTACCAATCTATAGAAAAAATAACTATACTTACTATTTCAAATCATTATATATGTCAAAAGTTATAAATATTTTGATATCATATAAAGAGATAATTTTCAAGATTTTTAAGAGTACTAAATTACTTTTG
>BPTQ01000001.1:58352155-58363008 GCA_019973895.1 Chrysanthemum seticuspe | reverse complement strand
AGTATATAAAAATAGTCCAAGTAACTTGATACATTCAAATTGGTTGCTCACCTAGTGAACAGAGTGAAACTGACTATACTAAGAGTATAATAACTAAGAGACTTTTAAACAATAAAATGTACACGTTTTTTATTCCTTCCCTGTACGAAAAAACTTTTTTGTGATATGAACGTGTACACTTTTTTTAGATATGAACGTGTACACTTTTAAAATTTTTACCAATCTATAGAAAAAATAACTATACTAGAATCAATAATATGAGAATCATATCAGTCAAAGTGAGACAAGTGATCCACTCGTTGGTTAAACTTACATAGTTCAATGAACCTGATAAAAATATATGAGGTTTCTACTTAATTATGTATCTATTTGAAGTAGTAGCATCTTTACCTATATTAGTCGCACCAACATTGATATTTACAGCATCTTCAACAAACTCATCATTTGCATTTTCTACCCCAAAATGTTCATCATTATTCCCAACATCTTCACCTGTTTTCATTAAATCATGAGAATTTTTAGAACTTTTAATAGAGAAATATACTATAGTTTTATAAATATTGAAAACTGTATATGATACTAAACTTTATCATTCATATCATTAAAAAGATATCTAACCATTTTTAAAATTTTCACATGTGCAAGTATAGATTTGTTTCACATGTGCAAGTATAGTATAAAATGAAGAAAATGCATCACCATGAGCAACAGATGAACTACCAGCAACAAGATAATCCTTAGGAGGATCAGCCTGGGCAGCAGCAACGGAGGTCTGAGCAACAAAAAGTTGAGAACTTATCCTCTCAAAAGCTGAGACATCTGGTAACCTCTTTAGACGTCTCAAAGTTCTGCATCTACTATAGCAAATGTAAGATATTTCTGAAACTGGAATCTCATCATTAACATCAGCTTCCTGTAAAGTAGAATTAAACTCCTCTGTTTGTTCAGCCTCTGCATCCTCTGTATTGGCATCTGCTAGTGAGACACTTGCCAACTCCTGGAGAGTATCCATGTCAATATCATCCTTTGGTGATTTGTTTTCATCCTCCGAGTCAGAAAGCACAACATATCTCTTACGCCTCTTAAGTTGTCCCTCTAAATGATTGACTCTGGCAATCAAACTAATAACTGCACTACCAATATTTTTGTTGGTGTCCCTGAGTTTTGACTCCAAAGTATCAATTTTCTGCATGCACCTGTCAAGTAAAGACTACCTAGACATGAGAGTATCAGAATCCTCAGCTCCACCAGTATGTTTACCCATTGAGTGTGGAGCGTCATTGGACCTTGAAGGAGAAGCATTATAATTACCACTTGAAAATGTATCATTTTCAAAAGGCTGCCTAGTTGGACTAGGAGTTGGTTGCCTTGTAGAGGTGCCTGGGTCAGCATGCGTGCTATGACTGGGAGGAGATGGTGGATTAACACCAGTACCATCTTCTGCATTACGATTAGCAGACTCAAATGAAGAAGGTGGTATGTTACCAGCAGTTGCAATTGCTGCACCAACAACAGATGCAACAGCACCATCATTATCAGGTGTGGGAGGTGGTATATTACCACCAGCATCAACAGTTTCATCAAGACCATTATTTCCAGGTGTGGGAAATGGTATGTTATCACTAGCAGCAACAGCTGCACCATCACCATCATTGCCACTAGGCAACATAGCTGGCAATAGGGGCTTATGGACCCCATCAAACTTAGTCTTCATGTTGGCAAATAATTTGGAAGTAAGCCTAACCATGGCCATGGGTGTAGTATCAGTGGTCTGAATACATAATATCATTTGGAGAAACCTAGGGTACATGAGAAATTTAGTTTTAGTATTAGCCCCTATATTCCCAACCATCTCCCTAAAAATATATCGAGAAAAGTTGTAGGTCCTCCCATCAGATAGGCAAATAATACCAGAAGCAAGAGAGCTTGAATTGATTCCAACCTCCTGACTTGGGACTGAGGCACTGAAGTAGGGTGTGAACAAGAAATCTCCATTGTGGAGAAAATCGGTTCTTGTAAAAGGTAAATGTGCCGTCAGTTGGATAACCAAGGGTTTCCATACCCTCAAGAATGTCTGTCTGCGTAAAATCAAACAATCCCCCCCCCCCATCATTCAAATGAAGATGAGTCCGAATAGATGACTCAGAAATCACATATTCAATACCATCAATGGTTGCTACAATCTCTTGGGGCCTACCCTCAAGAGTTCTTGTAGAGGCTGTGGCCCAGAATTGCCTGACTAACGAGTCATAGACAATGGGAGGGCAATGTATCAAAGCATACCTGAGTGAAGAGCGGTTTAAAAAGTCAATTATTTGATGATAATCCTCACTTCCTTTTGATTTATCCAGATAAGCCACCTTGTTATGGTCTCCCTTGAATTTTAAAGACACCATTGATTATAATTACCAGCAGATTGATGATAGAAGAAAGAGAGGGGTATGTTAATTGAATCGTCAAATAGGGAATTGGGGGTTTTGACCAACTTAAATGATTTAATCCGAGAAATTACCCTTTTCCCTTGTAATTTAAAAATTATTCAAAAATTACCCTTTTCCCTTGATGATTAAAACGTTATTTGAAATTATTTTGCTTGTTAGTCTAAATTCCATAGTTGTCAATTATATTCAAAACGTTATTCAAAACTACATCCCAACACATGTAGTTTGACTAAAATTTTTAATTTTCTTTTTTTAGATTTTTTAAAAATTATAAAATTAGTAGAGTTGCATTATTTGCACAAGCAATCACGATATGTAATTGTTTTATTAAAAATTAACTTCGACAACCATAGTTGTTAATTAGTCAAAATGACGGAAATTTAATTAACCTGAAATAACTTTATAAACAAATAAAATGGTAATACATAAAATAAAATCCAAAAAGAAATACATCGAATTTATATTCTGTTGAATTTGTTGCTACCAATTTTTTTAGTTTCCTGCCTACTAAGGTTTTTTATAATCATAGTATATAAACTTGATTTTTTTTTTGTGGCTACCAATTTTAAATGTTTTTTGTATTATTTAAATTTTTAGGCCAATATTAAAATCTATGTGTCCAATAATAAAACCCAACATAAAAGGGTTACCGTTATACATTAGTAAAGTCCAACAATAAAGCCCAATAATAAAGCCCAATATTAACATCTCTATCAATTTTTCTTTCACTTGTGAAAAAAAAATCACGTGCAACAAAGTTAAAAAAATCAACATATTCTCAAACAAATGTCAACAAAAATACTAGTAAAATTGAAATTCAAAAAACATAAAAACTAAAAAATATTATTATAAATATTATAAAATTAAAAACAAAAATAAAAAAGTAAAAAATTAAAAATCTATAAAAACTTCACATATGAAAAAATTCATAGGATCTTTTAGTTTGTGTTTTGAATCTATTTTTTTCTTATCTTTCTGTTACAAACTTATATGTATTTCTGACATGGTGAAAAACAGGAATACCCTTTTCAAAGAATTACCCTTTTCAACATTAGAATGTGTCACAAAAAGTAAAACACCCTGCAACCCAGTTTTGCAGCTATTTAAAAAGTTCATATAAGCTCTCAATTGTCCCAAATTTGTTTTATATGAGGTGGAGAGCAGACATAGATTATTAACTGTTACATATTTCTATAGCCCAACTGTAATTACCTTACAAAAAGATTAGTACCTTTTCATAGAAACACAACATACATTGAGTCTGACTTTTACACAAAAGATTAGGAATGTTTCAGCACATATTTCTATAGTTACAACAAAAATATGTTGCAAAACATATCAGTTTTTAACAATGCCATATCAAACATTTACATTGTTAAGTTAACATTTAGTTTCCTTTCTTCTTTTATGTGTTTTCGGGAGTTTGCATGCTCCATTGCCACTGCATAAACTTAATAAAAGTAAGAACATTTGAAACAAAACATGTGTAAAGTTGCTGTAACAAAAAAAAATTACCATGTGATGATTAGGTAGAAACTTTATGAAGTAAATGCAATTTGTTGAAAACTGTTTGAAGTAAATGGTTAGGTAGAAACTGTTTTCAATGTGTGTCCATAAATAGTAACTCTTGTGAGTATGTGTAAGTGGAAAAAACAAATCTAGTGGCAATTTGTGCTTGGCTTTTAAAGTGGCTGCACAAATAGTAAATTATTTGGCTATTTTCAGGCATTTATTTTAAAAGCCTGAATGATAAGGACAAAAATTCTAAATGTGGAATGCAACCACTAATAATACAATGTGATTTCAGACAAATAGTGTAGGGTCTGTGCATCATGTGAAAGATTCAATTATGAGAACATGGATCACTTATGTTAAAAAGAAGGTTGCCTTTACTAAGAAAAAACAAATTCGCATGTTAATTTTTTGACAAACCAACTGCTTAGTTGTGTAAAATATCTATGCTAATTCTAGCAATTGTTCAGACATGTTATCTTTCTTTTGTCATCAAGATTCAAGAAATAAATGTTAACATTAAGAAATAGTAAATGTTAACATTCTGCTGGTTATATTAACACTAAGTTAACATTCTGCTGTTAGTTTTGTTTCAAATGGTTATAGCCATAGACAAACCTGTTGTTAAAACTTAATTGGCATCATTAGTGAAATTATGTAAGATATTGTAATGAATAAAAATACAAATTAATATTTTAAATTAAAGGGATTGAGTCGTAGAATAGCAACGTACTTTTTCAAGTATCTCATTTTGGTACGTGTATTTTTTTTAAGCTGAAGAATAGCAATGTACTTTTCATAAGTGTCCAGTTCTAATACGTGTACTTTTTTTAAGTTGTAAAATAGCAATGTACTTTCCATAAGTGTTCCAATTTGGTACGTCATACTTCCATAAGTGTTCCAATTTGGTACGTTATCCCACGTACTAAATTGGAACACTTATGAAAAGTACATTGCTATTCTACGCCTTAAAAGAGTACACGTACTAGAACGGGACACTTATGAAAAGTACATTGCTATTCTATAGCTTAAAAAAGTACACGTACCAGAATGAAACACTTGGAAAAGTACGTTGCTATTATACGACTCAATCCCTAAATTAAATATAAATAAATTTAATTGAAAACAAATTACAAAACAGTTATGTATATATGCTTCTTTTGTTTTCATCTGCTGCTTGCCTATTTAAGGCAGTTTATGCTCCTTGTTATTGTAGAAATATATTTTTTAATTTTTCATAAAGAAGCAAGAGAAACAGATGTCTAGACATCCTAAATGTGATCAGCTTAGAGCTGAGGCCAATTCTAACAATTGGTCTGCAATACTGGAGCTATATTGTTACCAATCTTCAGGTAAAGATATCAAAATGGCACAGGAGATGACTGCAATTGCTGGAAAATTACTTGAAATTACTCGTGCAAGGATGAGTTTCATTGAAGAGTTGGAGAGTGTTGGGAACATGTATGCTCAGAAAACAGCAGAGTATCTAAGGGTTATCCAAGCTAGAGATAACCAAAAGGTATTGCAGATGCGCATACTGGCACGCGAATTGGAGCTCAATGCTCGTGACAATGACATTTTTGTTCAAAAACTTAGGGGTTTGATGGATTTCTGAGTGTGTGGTTTCTGTTGTTTGTTGTGTTTGCAATTATGCATGTGCGTAGTTCTATCATCAGTGTTTATTTCTATTATTTGTGTGAAAGCCATCAAACATGATTGTAAGATATTTCATTCAATAAAACTGGCTTGTTAGACTGTAAGACTAACCTTTCTGTTTTCTTGCATCTTCATGATCATCTTTGGAACAAATTTCCTCTTTGAAACAGACACATATCTTTTTGTTTGGTCTGTCATTGTGATGTGTGTTTCTAGTTATCCACAAACAAAGAGTAAGTATTCAAACTTGCAAATGCTATTTTTTTAAAGTAATAAGAGCTTATAAAAACATTAATGCAATAAACATAAAACAGCTTACCTATAAACAAAAACACCGAGAACTAAAAAGATAAATAAATAAATAAAATAATCAAACCGTAACACTCTTAAAGCCATAGGTGAATTGAAACTCATCTACTCAGCCTGTCTTTATATTTCTAGTTCTCGGCGTCTGACTCTGATGCATAGAGTCCCATTTGCTATTATATCAGAGGAAAAACGTCGAGAACTAGAAATATAAACTGATATGGATGCTATAGAAACCGAAAATAACATGTACAAGTAAAAGTCAAATCAATTGAAAAGAACATTTATACAACCAAACTAAAATAAAGATAAGATTCTTGTTACTGCAGCACAATGTAAAGATAAGAAAAAAGGTAAGATTATTTGTGACAGAATTTAAAGATAAGATTCTTGTTACAGATTATATAATTTACTTTTTTACAGTATTCTCACTAAAGTACAGCAAAGTGTAAAAAATAATTTATTTTATGTACTCTATACTCCATATTGTACTACATAAATATGCTCTCTTATTATCACACACACTCACTTTCTTCTCTCTTATTCTCACTCAAGAACAATGGCAGCACTAAATGGAAACTTTCAAAATGATGAAGAAGAGTATGAGTTTGTCTTAAACAGTTATTTGCTTTTTGATGCAGTGTTAGATGCCTTTGGGGAAGAACCGATTTCAGAATATGGTTCGTATAGGCAAGTGAGTGTGTGGATGAGGACAAATATCCTTACTTGGCTGCGTCGCCAAGACTTCTACTGGAATGAGATTTATGGAATTAATGAGGAAGAGGAGGAAGAAGATGAAGATGAGGAAGATCTAGAGAATGAGCAGGAGGCTGTAAGTGAGGTGGTGCAGCAAGGTGAAATTATGCAGGAAGGTCACATAGTGCAGCAAAATCAGGTAGAGGAAGAGTTTCAAAGTGAGGTGATGCAGCAAAGCGAGGTGGTGCAACAAACTGAGGAAGATGATAAAAACGAAGTGGAGCAACAAGTGAACAATGCTACAAGATTTGAAAATATTTATAATTTGGAAAATAGGATTAGTAGTCTTGAAAATTTGTTTCAAACGACTCAAAGAAAATAGAAAAGCAAGGGAGAGAGCTCTGGAACTAAAAAGTAGTTTATGATGATAGTCTTTTTATGTTTTAGTATCATATTAGTTTTTTAGTTGTCAAAAATGTTTTAATGTTTGTTTATGTGCTATCTATGCAACATCAATATTTCCTATGTTTTTTCAAATCTAGTAATAAATAGAACATGAGTAATATCAAAACATCAATCTTGTTGAAAATCTTCACACGCGAAGATATTCTTACAAATCAAATAATCGTGTATAAAAAATCAATTACTAAACATATCTAATTACTAAACATATAGGAGAAAAAAATATTTTTATCTATAATCATGAATCAAATCTTAATCCACTTAATGATGATGATGATGATGATAATCAATGGAGGATGGTCCTGATTAATGATGATGTGGTGGTTGACAATGGCAAACATATTGGCAGTTGTTGGTGTTGATTACAATTTTATTTTAAAAATGATTTGATGTATGTTTTGGAAGAAAGAGGAAAAATCACTTAAAACCCTAGCTTGAGATGAGATTTTTGTTTGTGATTCTGTTGTAGTTAAAGTCCAGTTAGAATATATTTCTTTTATGGACTTCAATCTTTTGGGCCTCTTTATGTTTGTGAATCCAGTTAGTTGTACTCTTTTATTCTTGTTGGATCAAACTAATTTTGATTTTTAAAAAGTTTTTATTTTCAAATGTGAAAAATATTATAAGTGCGTATAACTTTAGTTAGAAATGAAGTTTGATATTAATTTAATTAAACACTTTTATTCGAAAAATCAAAAATAATAATATATTTATACTAAGAAGTAGTTTTAAAAGTTTTTTAATTGTATACAAATATGTAAAAAATGTATATATAATTTTGTGAATTTAGTTTTTATGTTGCTAAAACCATATCCGAACCAAAAATCGAAAATTCAAGTAGGTATAAAAAAAATGTTAGTAAAAAAAAAAAAAAAAAAAAAAAAACAAACCTTGATTTACTTGCTAAAAACATAAAAATGTGAAGATATTTTATTTACACAAAACCTAATAATCGTCTATAAAAAAAAAGTTCATTGAATCATGATTTAATAAATTAACACTATCATTTCGCATAATCTAAATATATCTAATACGGAGTATTAAACTACGGTACTTGAACATCTAAAATTTTTTATTATTATCCATTTAAATTCGTATATAAAACTAGGGCTGAGCATTGGACCGTTTCGACCGAAACGACCGACAAAACCGACCGGATACCGGACGTCCCGATTTTTACTTTATTTCGGTCTCAGTCCGGTCTGGGTCCGGTCCGTCCTCAGTTTCGTCCCGGTTTTTACCTCAATCGGTCTACGGTCTTGTCGGTCTCGGTCCAGTCCGGTCCGATCCCTGATCGATGCTCACCTTTATATAAAACTACAACATCTATACAAAAATATATACATTTTTATAGAATCTTACAATCATGATCCAACTCTACTATTACGATCTTGTAAATGATAGGTTTTGTAAATGAAATTTTTTGAAAATGAAAGGTTTAAACCGTATTTTTTACATGCAAGTTGGTATTTTTTACATGATTGGTTATATATATTGAGCATGTGGTGTAGTAGAATAACATAGTGATGCAGTATATTATACTTGAAATTATATTTAATACTTACTGCATCAATATTTATCTTTTACTGCACCAGCTTTAAATATATAATTTAATAAGTGTTTTTTTATATTTAGCATTATACTTGTTTTCGTTTGTGTTTTTTTGATATTTATTTTGAAAAATTTAATGCTTTGGATGAGCGTCAAAACGAAGCACTGGTTTTGGTTTTATGTAAACAACGAAAATTAATGAGTGTTATTTTGTAATAGGGACATGTTTAAAGGTAGTTGGCACATGTTGCTTCTAAAAGCTACTCCCTCCGTCCTAAAATTATTGTCCACTGACAAAAAACACTTAGTTTAAGAATAATATCATCATTACAGCTGTCTCTCTCCTTTTTTTTGCACAATGACAGTTTTACCCTTAACTAATTAATTTATAACTTTTTTAAAGTTTGTAATAATAAATTCAAGTGAGGGTAATATGGTAAACTTGATTTATATTGATTACACATTTATGGAAGGGGACAATTAATTTGGGACATTTCAAAAAGAAAACATGGACAATAAAAAAATAGGACGTAGGGAGTATTATTTTATCCATGGGAAATGTAAGCTAACTGATTACTACTGTCGATGTTTAATTGTATGGTTACTGGTCACCACTGTAGCAGTTTAGTTTTAGGGTTTTTTGAGTGTTTATAAATAGCAGCTTAGGTTTTCTAGGTTTTACATCTACCATTAGCCGCTCATCTCACATATTACAACTGCTGATAAGCCATGGCCAATACTCCAAACTTGAATGAGCTCAAGCAGCAGTCCGGATTTGATGAGATCCAAAAATGTTTCAAGTTTTTTTTCATGCAACAAATGACTGAAGAAGAATGCTTTATTCAAAAGCTTGAACAGGAGTGCAACGATTTGCGTATAAAGATCGAGAAGGAAGAGGAATATGTGCTGGAGCTTGAAACTTTTGGTGCATCTCACGATCTTGCTAATGACATCATTGATTGCATCAATGAAACTCTCGAAAGGGAGCGCGAGAGGCTTGACAACTTGGACAATGTGTTGGCGAAGGCTAGGAAGGGTATGGAAGAGAAGCAGAGGCACATCACTGTCATGGATTTCAATGATGATGTCAGTGATTAGCAGAGGCTAGGAATGGGTTTTTATGCTTTTGGGTTTTGAAAAAGCTGGGCAAGTTCATATAGTTGTTTGTCTTAGTTGGTTATCTAGAATAAAGTCTGTGTTTGGTAGGTTTGCTGGTGTAGGTTTGTGGATCAAGTATGCAATTGTAGTTGTTGGATGTTAGTATTTATGTACTTTCAGTCTCTGTACGTGTAGTATGTTAATATAAGTGTTGGTTTTTATGTATGATTAAATTGTTGTTGTGGTTATTTGTTTTGTTTGAATCTTGTGTGTTAGACATGATGGGGACTGATTTGTGTTGAGTATTACACATGGTTTGTCGCCGCGTTTGGCGGTTTAAGGTTGGCTTATGATAGCGGCACCATTACTCGTTTCTATATTAGGCGAATGTGTATTCACAAGACATTTATAATTGCGAAAATTTTGTCATTGGTTTTGGACTTGTTGCTGATAAAAATACTTTTGTCATATCGTTATTTCGGGACAATACATAGTAATGTTCTAGAACTAAATTTTGTGCTTGTTAATAACGGCAGCCTGTATTATTAGGTCTCCATCTTTCATATGTGAATGGACTTGATCACGCGTCATTTAGTCACCTTTTGTGGCTAATGAATTAAGAATTGGGCAATACCTGTATTCGTTTCCACTTTTCCCCACAACAGCCAGGTTTCTCCTCTGGGGGCAGTTTACGCCAGATCGAAAAGGTCAGTCATCCTAGCTGGTTAAGGAACTATTTTTCTTTGACCAGCAAAAGACCGAGTAGTTTGAACAGCCATTGTATGTAAGTCGAACCGAGCTTCGGTAACTCTACACGCACATTATGTCCATAACGGGTTAAGAATTAAGTAATCGGTGTTTTCCACTGATTTACTGCGCACTAGTTCAGGTAAGTGTATACTTTCTACCTCTGGATTATTATGTCCGACGGCAATAATTGTTCGTGTTTTAAATCAAGATCTTGTAATGATACATAACAGGGCTTTATTGCTATACTGTTTTCATAAAAATAGTCGTTGTTCAGGTTTTGGTTACTGTTTTAAAAGCGTTAATATTTACAGAACACTTATGTGTAAGCGGATTATATCTTTGCTCATTACCACGGCGATAGTATTCGGTTGGAATTTGGCG
>BPTQ01000001.1:58332426-58350128 GCA_019973895.1 Chrysanthemum seticuspe | reverse complement strand
TTTCTCTATTCGGGCTAGCAATGTGTGGGTCGAGGTCAAAGAAATTCTGCAATAAAATATAAATAAAACAAATATACGAATTTAAATAAAAAAACAAGTTTGAATAAATAAACACATTTAAATAAATAAACACAATAATTAAAAAAATAAAAGTTAAAAAAACTTACGTGTAGCTAGTCATGGATGTGGGCCTTAGCCGCTTCGGGAACCTTAGCCCATGAATCGCAATACATGGGAATCGATTCCCGTAACAGCTCCCCAACATAGTTGGAGAACCAAGGAGCGTGACGGCCCACATGCGAATAAAAACCCTCCTGGTTGACCCGGAATTAGATCGATACCGGACGACGATCTTGTGCCACCTTCGTCTTGAGTGACGTGTTCTTTGTGGGACTACGCACCACCTTCTCGCCTTTCCTAATTTTGGCGTTGGGGTTGGCAACTTTGGATTTAGAGCCTACAAGTAATCAAATTCAAGTGATGATGACATAAAATAACAAGTTATCAATTTAAAATAACTAGTAATCAAATACAGTTTAATTAAAATAATTCAGAAGTTCTTACGCTGGCAATTGGTGTCTATCCTCCTCAAAGGACCACGAGGTGGTGAATTACCTCCATCGCCACCATGAGACCTAGCTACAACATCTGCCATCTGTAAAAACGTACTAGTACAAGAACATAAAAATTAGTGAAGAAACACACCGTTAAGAATTAAAAATAATAAAAAACTAACAATTAAAGAAAATCTAACCTGGGTTAAGAAAATCTAACAATTAACTGTGAAGGGGATGAGAAAAGATAGAATTATACGAGGTGAGGGGTTAAGGAGAAAGCATTATACGAGGTGAGGGGAGAAAGAATACGTGCACAGTGGTGCGAGTGGTGGTGTGGTGTAGATGGAGCAGTGGTGTGGTGGAGATGGAGATGCGCAGTGAAGGAGATGAAGTAAATGAGACGATTTTTTTTTCTCTCTCTCTCTCTCTCAAAGTGAAACCAGATCTGGTTAATAATTGAAGTCTTGTTTACGCTTTACTTTTGGCTGGGACATGTCCCCAGCGAAAGTTTTGTTTTTCTTTTAGTAAGACTTTTGGCGGGGACATGTCCCCAGTGAAAGTTTTTACAACCAGTCAAAAAAGTTTGGCGGGATAAAGTAAACTAGATGAGGGAAAAACAAAAAATTCGCTAAAGCTTTCCCCGGGGACATGTCCCTGCCAAAAGGTGTATTAATTCATTTTTCCCTTAAAATAAAACTATTTTTTTTTATCATTTTAAATAATTAAAATTAATAATAAATCAATTTAAATTTAACCTAAAAATTTTCTAAATCATATTTGAATAATTTAAGATCTTATAAAATTATTTAATTACTTTTAACTAATTTAAATTATTTAAAATTATTGTTAAATCATTTTAATTAATTTAAATTGCTTTTAACGAGTCTAGGTGCTATGATAATACGTAACATGTTAAACGACCGAGTCTAAGTGCTATGATAATACGTAACATGTTAAACGACCGAGTCTAGGTGCTATGGTTATACGTAACATGTTAAACGACCGAGTCTAGTTGCTATGATAATACGTAACATGTTAAACGAACGAGTAGAGGTACTATGGGTATACGTAACATGTTAAACGACCGAGTCTAGGCGCTATGATAATACGTAACATGTTAAACGACCGAGTCGAGGTGCTATGGTTATACGTAACATGTTAAACGACCGAGTCTAGATGCTATGGATATACGCAACATGTTAAACGACCGAGTATAGGTGCTATGGTATATGTAACATGTTAAACGACCAAGTCTAGGTGCTATGGTTATACGTAACATGTTAAACGACCGAGTCGAGGTGCTATGATAATACGTAACATGTTAAACGACTGAGTCGAGGTGCTATGGTTATACGTAACATGTTAAACGATCGAGTCGAGGTGCTATGGTTATACGTAACATGTTAAACGACCGAGTCGAGGTGCTATGGTTTTACGTAACATGTTAAACGACCGAGTCTAGGTGCTATGGCTATACATAACGTGTTAAACGACCGAGTTTAGGTGCTATGATAATACGTAACATGTTAAACGACCGAGTCTAGGTGCTATGGTTATACGTAACATGTTAAACGACCGATTCTAGGTGCTATGGTTATACGTAACATATTAAACGACCGAGTCTAGGTGCTATGGTTATATGTAACATGTTAAACGACCGAGTTTAGGCGCTATGATAATATGTAACATGTTAAACGACCGAGTCGAGTTTATATGGTTATACGTAACATGTTAAACGACCGAGTCTAGGTGCTATGGTATACATAACATGTTAAACGACCGAGTCGAGGTGCTATGGTTATACGTAACATGTTAAACGACCGAGTATAGGTGCTATGGTTATACGTAACATGTTAAATGACCGAGTTTAGGTGCTATGATAATACGTAACATGTTAAACGACCGAGTCGAGGTGCTATGGTTATACGTAACATGTTAAACGACCGAGTCTAGGTGCTAGGTGCTATGGTTAAAATTGTCATAAAAACTGGTCTCAACTTCCTTCCAAAAATACTAGCGCCAAAATTTCTCACCAAAAATATGGCGCCAAAACTTCCCACCAAAAAAATGGTGCCAAAACTTCCCACCAACCTGACAAACACATTATATAGTCCTTTTATCTTCACACGAATTTCACAATCTCTTATCCTTAAAACCACTCAACCTCACAACCTCTTATCTTCACACACATTTCAAAACCTGAGATGAAGCCATATAATCCTTTTATGTGTTCTTGTGGAGCAGGAAATATAAAACTAAGAATATCACATCAACCAAATTTATTTGGATGGCAATATTATGCATGCCCTCTGTCGAAGGTGAACAATCATACATTTCTTATTTATGTAAATATACAAATAATTGGTTGCAATCTCTAATAATTTTCTAATTATCTAACAGCCCAGACAAAAAGATCATGGGCGTGGATATTTTATGTGGAAGAGTCAATTTGACGAGTACGTTAGAATAATCTCTTCTGCTTATGCATCTCAAGGTTCTGGATCTGCACCAACATAGTGCACAAGTTGTAATGCCAAAGATCTTAGGATAAACCTGCTTGAATCACAAAAACAGGTGCTAGAGACAAGAGTAAGGATGCTGGAGGCAAGACTTGAATTAGCAAGGATTCCTGACGAACACGCATGTCAGTCGGATGCATTACTTCGTGAGCTGTTAGGTGACATGAAAAATCTTCGTATGTAGTAGTAGTAGTAGTTGTTGTTGTTGTTCTTGTAGTTGTTGTTGTTGTTGTTGTTGATTTTGTTGATGTTGTTGTTGTTGGAATAATACATATGTTTAACTAATTCGTATGTATCTTCCAAGTATTTTTATAAATCAAAGCACATGTTGGATTTGTAAAGCTGACCATGTTCTTAGTTAACCAGATTATGGTGTCCAAACACCTCTTTTCCAATACTAAATTACATATGCTTAAAGAATGAAACTAAAGAAACAATATCACAATTAAAAAACACGAAGGCAAACCTTTTATTTAAAACACGCAAGAGTTCTCAACCACATACATTTTATACATACACAAACGAAACAACTCGACAAGCAAACGAAACAGATCAAATGAAACAACTCACCCATTCATTTTTTTGCTGCTACTTCCCGCTCTGCTAGAACCTGGAGCATCTTTTCCCTTCCTTTGCTTGACGAACTGTTTAAAGATAGCTTCAATATTTGTTACCCTATTTCCCGCATCATCAAATGTGTAATCGAACGCGCTTTCTCCAGCTCCAACGTCATCATCAGCTTCAACTTCCGGCGTGTTTTCTCCTCCAACCTCATCTGCTTGAGCATCCAAATACTCTCTGTAATATGGCTTTTTCCTCAACCATTCTAGAATACGGTCTCTCATCCACGGGGCTATGTTCTGATAAGAACCATATTCATCATAAATTTCGGCGCGATACGTATTAAGAACTTCATTAAAGAGATACATCGACGATAAAACCATTGTCCACTCCTGTTCCGACGTGTAATCAGCCATTGTTATGCGTGTTTTGTGCGAATTGACGATCGGGTTATTTGTGTTTTGCCGGGATATATAAGTAAAACTTTGGCAGGATAAAGTTGCAATTTGGCGGAAAATTATTGGCGCCAAAAATATTGGCAGAAAAATTTCGGCGGGAAAATATTTGGTGGGATAACTTGACAAGTAAACGAAACAACTCAAACGAAGCAAGTCGAATGACACAACTGTTACCGCCTCAATTATTTTTTTACCTTTTATGGTTTGGATTTTGGCGGAATTTTTTCTTACTTTTTAAGCCAAAATAATTTTTTAGCACAAATTGTTACCGCCTCAAGTTAAAAATGTTGAATTTATGATTTTTTTTTATATTAGTTGTGTGATAAATATTAATAGTTGGACTAAGAAATACATAATTTCATATTTTTGTAAATATTACTTTTTCCTGGGACGTGTCCCCGGGGAAAGTTTTGGCGGGAATAAAGGCGGGAACAATTAGCAGGCTTTGGCTTTGGTCAAATTTTGGTAAAAATGGAATAGAATTTCGGCGGGGACATGTCTCCGACGAAAGTTTCCGTTAAATTTTTACTAACCAGTCAGCGTATTCGTGTGCCACGTCAGATTCATTTTTGTCGTTTAGCGACTTTCGCCGGGAACACAACGTCTCTGACGAAAGTCTCCTCGCCCGTCCACCTTATTGTTATAGTGGAAGTAGAATGTAGACACTCATACCTCCCGAAGGTATACCTATGTATACCCGAGTGCCAGATAATACAAGAGTATATATGACCTAGAATTCAACTGAAAAACATACGTTATCTAATTGTCTTAAATAAGTTATGCTTTAATAATAATGCATGTAGATCTACAAATTTTTCTATGCATAAGACAATAAAGTATCATATAAAAAGTTGGTGAAGAGCAAATAGGTAAAATCTTTCCTTTCCGCATGCATATAATAGCCATTAGGACCGAAACGTGTTTAGTGCATCCAACATGTTAAAAGTTTCAATTCACATAGTGTTTGTAGTTGGTAATAGTTTTACTTTTTTCCCCATATGGTTGGTGGTTGTATTCTATCATGGGTTGTTTTTTGTTCTTTTGCTTTGCATGAAGTGGTTTAGGTCACAATTTTGTGTGTTAGGTTTAACGTACGTACTAATACTAATGAGAATAAGCGATCACACAAGAATACAAAAGGTTTAACATATATGGTTTAATCAATCACGAGAAGATCAACATATATATTCATGGGCACAAAAGTACTCCTATCTCTATTAAGAGTTAATGATAAACCACGACTAGCTAGAAATCCTAGAATATGCGTTACAATTTAATCCTTCAGTTTGTATCTAACTCGTGTACCTGTTGAGTCGTACTCTATCCACTTGTTCATGATATGTACGATAACTAAACATTCTCAAAATATCTTCTTATTAGTGGATAATTAGGCCCAAGCCCGGTTTGTGGGTTTAGGGTATTAGGGTTTTCACCATTATAAATAATGGTCCATAATAATATTATACCTACGGGGTTTATCATTATCTTACATGGTATTAGAGCGGGTCTGATCCTCAGACCTAGGTGGCTATGTTGAGCGCCTCCCTAGGCCACCCCGTCAAACAAAAAAAAAAAAAAAAAAAAAAAAAAACGGCATTTTCTTTGTTATTGGAAGACAACAGAATACATAGATATCCCTATTTGTTCTGGGCGAGCGTGCGGAAGGAATAAAGGATTTAAATCCCTTGGCTCTTGATCTAATACAGCGGTCACCTTCTTTAATTCAAAGACTACAACTTCCTTGTTCGGTTTATATGTTACTATGGTTCTTGGCGAGCGTGCATAATTAATAAACAAAGGAAGGTTTAGAGTTGTTTTGTTCCTCTTTTGACGTCTAAACCAAAAAAAAAAAAAAAAAAAAAAAAAAAAAAGAAAAAAAGTTTATGAAGCTGTTCTTTTTTACCTTTATATGTTAAAGTTATTTAATTGTTTGTTTTTGTTTTATGTCGAATCCAGGGTATCAATTCCCGAGACGACTTTTGTTGGTGTCGAATCCAGGGTATCAATTCCCGAGACGACTTTTGTTGGTGTCGAATCCAGGGTATCAATTCCCGAGACGACTGTTTGGGATACTTTGAATTATCCCGTTTTATTTTGGTTATTGTTTTATTTTGCTTTCTTAGTTTACTACTTCAGTTCGAGCTTTCGCGATTTCGCCGCTCGAACTGCGGGGGAGTATTAGTGGATAATTAGGCCCAAGCCCGGTTTGTGGGTTTAGGGTATTAGGGTTTTCACCATTATAAATAATGGTCCATAATAATATTATACCTACGGGGTTTATCATTGTCTAACACTTCTAACTATAGAAACTAAAATTCCTAAGGGGGCTACGTACGGCGGAAGTTTCCGACAGATTAGCAACGATTTATACAAAAGTCGTTAACCAAATGTCACTGAAAATTACCTACGGATATCCCACACACTACAGGCAGAAAAATAGCATGTTGGAAATACTTCGCATGTATTGTGCAACTATCGACAACATAGCAACATAGCTACGGATTTCCGACAAACCTTGTATCCGTGAAAAATCTGTATGAAATTGGTGAAAGATATATTTTCATTTTCTTTTATAAATTTTTTTTTGAACGGCAATTGTGGCTACATGGCCCTTAGCCGAGAAGACGTTGTGAGCCCACACAACCAGGTTGGGTCCAGGCCATAAAACCTCCATACCGCTGGACCAGAAGCCCGTTGGTATTTTCTTTTATAGTTTATTTTACTAGACCATACAAAAGTGTTGGGAAATTACCGAAGAATTGTTTTTGCAAATGTGCAAGTTTGTTACTTGTATGTTTATCTACACCAACTAGTTGACCAGATCTTCTTGAAAAATTACTTACTAATTTTCCACAGATTCTTGACGAATAAAAATATTTTGTGGGAAATTACTTACTAACTTCACCGGCATTATTCTGACAATGTGATCCGTCTGAAATAGTGTACGTCCAGTCGAAAAGTTGGTGGGAATTTTTTTTTCCACAAGGCTTTTTTCGACGCTCCAAATTAGATCCATGAGGAATTCGTCAAAACGGCCGTTTCTGACGGATTTTTCACGGTCTTAGTGAAAAAATCTCATTGGCTAGAAGTGTTATTGCATCTATTTTTTTCTGTTGAGATATAGTCTCATATCCGCCGTACGTGAGTATGATAACCAAAATGGTTAAAAATCGAAATTATAGGGTAAACACGTTAATAGAATGATTATAAGCGACCTATTTAACTAATGTTAGATAAAACCTTAATAATAGAGTAAACATGTTGATGTTTAATTTTTTGTCTGCGAGCCAGAAGCCAAATTAAATAGATTGCATCAACGAATACATTGAGCTAAAATGCAAGTCGAACAAAATATTTTTGTCCATGAACTTGTTACCAAACTTGTGCACACATGCATGTGAAATTTGTCGTGAAAGATGCGTGTATGATCGTTTTCAACGCCCTTGGTATTTAATATTAGAAAAAAATTACTAGAAACAAGAAGTGTCACAATTATTTGTGTTTGACATTATAAGGACGTTTGTAGCATATCTTTCGTTTTTACAAAATGATTACTTTCGACAATTTACGTATTTAGTAATCGAACTTTTTTGTCACACATTTTAGTATACTACCAGACTTGTTGTTTTGTGATAATAATGAAAATATTACTAGATGAAACTACAAATCATTAACCATAACACCAACAACCACCACCATTTTAGTTTAGTAAATAACGAATTAAACTTTTTGAGTTTGTGCCTAAAATTTGTTAAATGAACATAAATTATTAGACACTGTTTTGCAAATGAATTCCATCAGTACGGTTTAACCAACTTGAAACCCAGAAACACAATATACCAAAGTTCATCAAACTAAATGCCACATAAACCCACTTACAATATTCAGGTCAGTTCACATACTTAAGTAATTTGAAGATGAGTAGAGACATAAGGGGAAAAGAGCAGAGGCGGTACCACAATGGGGCAGTGTGGGCAGCTGCCCCCACAAAGTTCACTCGAGTAATGTCAATTCATCAGAGAATTTTATTTCGCCCATATATGAGTAAATAGTATATATGTGAAAATTTATCCAACAGTTGCATCATAGTCAAGTGGTTAAAGACATTTGCCATTTCGTGAAGATATAATGTTCGATTCTTGTGCTACTCTATAGTTAAATGAATTTTATCCAACTTTTCATTTTTGCTTCAACTACTTGTTTTAATATCGATTAGAAAAAGCAAGTATGTGCTAAATATCGTGCATATCATCATCAATTCTTAGTTTTGGTTCTCACATGCAAACAAATACTATCGATTTCATTATTGCAACAAAGGTCGGGTTACCGACTCGCATCCACTTTTAACTTTTGCCCACTCTTGAAAGTTTTTTGGTACCGCCCTTGGAAAAGAGACAGGTTTATTTTATAAAGACAAAGTATATGGTTTATGGACTTAGACATGCCCACTTTAGATTAATAAGTAAAGAAACATGGCTTACGTATGGTTTTAGGAATGGTGTGACGAGGTGGAAGGGGTGGAGGAATTTGGATAGTGGTTGGGATGTGGTGTTGTAGTCGCCATTACCGGAGGTGGCTAATGGTGGTTATGGAGTTATGTTTATAAGCCAAGGAGACAACGTGAAATGGACAGGTTTTTAGATGTGTTTGGATATATGTTTAACATGAGTTATGTGTAGACGTTATTATACTATATTTATATATTTACATAAGCATATATATATATATATATATATATATATATATATATATATATATATATATATATATATATATATATATATTGGGGGTGTTTCTTGTGAGAAGTCTAATTTTGGTGAGAACGCGAGAAGAGATCCTAGCCCTCCATCTAGTCCCTCTTTTTTTTAGATCTAATGGCTAAGATTAGACAAACATTTACACTAACCAAGGGCAAATATGTAAATTACAATCAAATACGTAATATATAAAGAAAAAACACACACTTTAACTAAAAAGCGAAGGTGAAAAATTAGATATTTTCTCTCTCGACCTAGATATTTTCCGTTCACAATTACCGCCATTAAAATCCTTCTTCTACCGTCGTTAACCGTCACAACTACCGCCATTAAAATCCTTCTTCTACCGTCGTTAACCGCTGTAAAGTCGTCGTTAAACCACCATTATATCACCGACGTTAAACGATGTTAAGTCTCCGTTAAACCGCAGTTAAAGACATTATGCCTCCGCCGTTAACACGCTCAATGACACCGTCTTTCAATCAAAGAAATCAACGGAATGTAATTGAATCTGAATCAGAATCTGACGGAGATGAAATTACCGATATTACCGGAACATCACCGGAAAACTCAGAGATATCAAGTAAAATTCATATTTTATTATAATTTAAGTAATTTTTATTAATAATTGTTTAGAATTGTTAATATTATTAGCTTATTTAATTTTAAGAGTTTATTAGTGTAATTATTTTTAGATAAATTATCTTCACATGTGAAGATAATCATTTAGATGACTTAAGTGCAAAATAAGTCTAGTTATTAGAATCTTCACATGTGAAGATAATCACTTATGCTTTGATTAGATTAGCAGTTTTGAGGTTATAAGTACAAATAAGTCCAGTTGTTAGTATCTTCACATGTGAAGATAATTATTTAGGAATGAGTTTTTGATGCAATTAGGCGATTTAAGTTTTGATAAGATTAGCAGTTTTGAGGTTATAAGTTCATTTAAGTCCAGTTGTTAGTATCTTCACGTGTGAAGATAATCATTTAGGAATGAGTTTTTGATGCAATTAGGCGATTTAAGCTTTGATTAGATTAGCAGTTTTGAGATTATAAGTTCAAATAAGTCCAGTTGTTAGTATCTTCACATGTGAAGATAATCATTTAGGAATGAGTTTTTGATTAAATTAGGCGATTTAAGGTTTCATTAGATTAGTATTTTTGATTTTATAAATTCATATAAGTCTAGTTATTAGTATCTTCACATGTGAAGATAATCATTTATTTTTAGGAATAAGTTTTTGATGCAATTAGGCTATTTAAGCTTTGATTAGATTAGCAGTTTTGAGGTTATAAGTACAAATAAGTCCAGTTGTTAGTATCTTCACATGTGAAGATAATCATTTAGGAATGAGTTTTTGATGCAATTAGACGATTTAAACTTTGATTAGATTAGCAGTTTTGAGATTATAAGTTCAAATAAGTCCAGTTGTTAGTATCTTCACATGTGAAGATAATCATTTGGGAATGAGTTTTTGATTAAATTAGGCGATTTAAGCTTTGATTAGATTAGCAGTTTTGAGATTATAAGTTCAAATAACTCCAGTTGTTAGTATCTTCACATGTGAAGATAATCATTTAGGATTGAGTTTTTGATTAAATTAGGCGATTTAAGGTTTGATTAGATTAGTATTTTTGATTTTATAAATTCATATAAGTCTAGTTATTAGTATCTTTACATGTGAAGATAATCATTTATTTTTAGGAATAAGTTTTTGATGCAATTAGGCTATTTAAGCTTTGATTAGATTAGCAGTTTTGAGGTTATAAGTACAAATAAGTCCAGTTGTTAGTATCTTCACATGTGAAGATAATCATTTAGGAATGAGTTTTTGATGCAATTAGACGATTTAAGCTTTGATTAGATTAGCAGTTTTGAGGTTATAAGTTCATTTAAGTCCAGTTGTTAGTATCTTCACATGTGATTTATTTAAAAATAAGTCTAGTTATTAAAATTTTCACATGTGAAGATAATCATTTATTTTATGAAATTAGGCGATTTAAGCTTTGATAACATTATGAATTTTAAAAGTTTTAATTTCAAATAAGTCTAGTTATTAGTATCCTATCTTGTGAATATAAGCATTTATCAATAAGTTTTTGTTGAAATTATGTGATTTAAGCTTTGATTAGATTAGTAGTTGCTGTAAGGTATATAGGTGATTGAAACAGGTATATGTTTTCTACGAGTTATAGTAATAGTGAAACACATCTATGTTTAGTATGTTCATATGTGAATATAATCATTTATTTTATGCAATTAAGCGATTTAAGCTTTGATTACATTAGAATTTTTGAGTTTAGAATCTTCACATGCGAAGATAAGCATTTAGCAATCAGTTTTTGTTGCAATTAGGTGATTTAAGCTTTGATTACATTAGTAGTTTGATGTAGTTGTTTTGCTGCTCATATAGGATTTTTGCTGTTTGATTTAGTAGTTTTGGTTCCTGCTGTAAGGTATATAGTTCCTGCTGACAGGTATGTAGTAGTTTTTGCTGCTGATGTAGGATTTTTGCTGCTCTCAGGTATCACAGATATATGGTTTCTACGAGGTATATGTTTTCATTAGATTAAGATTATTGAGTTTATAAGTTCTAATAAGTCTAGTAATTAGAATCTTCACATGATGTGAAGATAATCATTTATTTTATGCAATTAGCCGATTTAAGCTTTGATTACATTAGGAATTTGGAGTTTATAATTTCAAATAAGTCTAGTTATTAGTTATAAGTTCAATTAGGTGATTCAATCTTTTGGTTCCTACTGTCAGTTAATTCATGCTGTTAATTTGGTAACTTAAAAGCTTTGATTACAATGTTTTGCACTTGTGAAAACTATCATTTATGAATGAAGTTTTGATGCTATTAAGTATAGTTATAAAATATACACATGTGAAAAAAATCATTTTTGATTATTAACTGTTACATAGATAATTGGTAATTACAGTTGGTAATAATTAATTTATTGTTTTGAAATATGTTGAAAAGTTGTTTATTATATGAAATTGAATTTTTTTTGAAGGTATACATTATATAAAACAAGACGATTCAGATATATGTGAAGAAGTTGAAGTAGAAGGAGGAGATTTTCATTACAAGCCAATTGTTGATGAATCTTTGAAACCGAAAATAGGAAGAGAGTATACAACAATTGAAGAGTGTATAAAAATGTATGAAAACTATGCTGAGAAAGCAGGATTCAGTGTTAGGCTGTCAACACAAAATACTCTGAAAAGCGGTATTGTAGAAAGAAAGTATTTGGTTTGCAACAAAGAGGGATTGCCAAAAGGTGTTAATTAGGATACTATGAGTGAAGAGACTAGTGAAACGTAGATTAGAACGTCAAGTATATCAAGGACTTGATGTATGGCAAGGGTTAAATTCAAGCTCAATGCGAATCATACAAAATATGAACTGTACGATTTTGAAGAAAACCATAATCATACATTCATTCCCGTAGTCTATAGAAATTTGTCAAAGAAGAGGAAAAAAATAAGTCACAAACAACAAATATATATGCAACAACTTGGAGGAACAAATATAGGTGCAACAAGAGCTCGTCATCTTTATGCAGCTACAAATGGAGGATACGATTCAGTTGATGCAACAGAGACCGAGTTTAGGATTAATAAAAGGGATTTGAACAGTCATATTGGTGATAGTGATGCACAGATGTTGATTACAAAGATGGAAAACAGGAAAAAAATGTTGCAAATTTCTCTTTTGAATATGCTGTTGAAGACAGGCAGTTGACTGCACTGTTTTGGGCGGATGAGATGGCAAAGTATAATTACAGAGAATTTGGAGACACTATATCTTTTGACGCAACTTTCAGAACAAATAAGTATGTTCTCTTTCAGTTTAATTTATTAATTTTTTTTTATGAAATTTTCACATGTGAAAAATATGTTTAAATGGCTTTAGTAGCAGAAACTAAAGTAATTTTCACATGTGAAAAATATAAGTATCTAATTCAAGTTTTTGTTCGATTTTAGTTTGTAGTAGATAATATTCACATGTGTTGGAAAAATTAATCTAATTTATATTGCATATTTTCACAAGTGAAAAAAGTACTGATAAATTTATTTTTTGTAGATATAAAATGGTATTTGTACCTTTTACGGGCATTGACAACCACAGAAAGTGTGTCACATTTGGTGCTGGAATGCTATCTAACGAAACGACAAAGTCATACATTTGGTTGCTCAGATGTTTTCTAAAGGCCTTTTCAAAGCAACCAAGATTAGTAGTAACTGATCAAGATCCTGCTATGAGAAAAGCTGTTGCTGCGGTGTTTAAAGAGTCAAAACATAGGCTTTGTATGTGGCATATAACAAACAAGCTTCCATTTAAGGTAAGACATTAAATTCAAATGTGAAAAATATTTTTAAAGTTATAAGTGAAATAAGACTGGTTATAATTATTTTAGGAATTTATTGATTATGGAATTTTCACATGTGAAAACAATCAGAAAAATATTACTTTTTTAAGGTTAAAAATGCAATTTTCACATGTGAAAAATATTTTTGAATGATATTTTCACAATAATCTATAAAAATATAAAGTGTTTTCACATGTGAAAAAATTCATTTAAGAATTATATTTTGATACAATTAGACGATTTTTGTTTTGGTTATCACAAAATAAAATTTATGTTTTATAGATTATTGTGCTTTGTTTTTAACATAGGTTATAAAAAAAACTGTAATTTTCAGATTTGCAAAACCATTCTAGACAATGGTACTTTTAGAAGAAGGTTGCACCGCTTAGTTTGGAGTCTGTATATAGATCCAGAAGAATTTGTGGAAAGATGGTTGGCGTTGATTAATGAATTTAACCTGCAAGAAAATAAGTGGTTATCAGATATGTTTCAAATAAGAGACAGATGGATTCCAGCTTACTTCAAAGATGTTGAATTGTGTGGGCTTATGAGAACTACATCAAGATCAGAGAGTGAGAATTCGTTTTTCTCAAACTTTACTAGCAGTGGATCAACATTGTTAAACTTCATGATGGGCTTTGAATCTGCTATGGAAAGACAAAGGCATAAACAAGAAGTTTTAGATGATCAAACAATTCAAAAAGTTCCAAGATACAAGACTAAATTGGCAATAGAACGTCATGCTGCAAAGATCTACACAAGGACAATTTTCTTGCTGATTCAAGATGAAATAAACTCTGATGTTTATGAATGTCATCAAGTGTCAGAAGTTATTGAAGATGGCATTGAAGTTCTGACAATAAAAGAACTTAGAGAAATAATGCCTAGAAAATCAAAGAAGAAATATAATTTTGAAGAAACTGAAGTTCAAAACAGAAGGGATGGGACAAAAAAAGAGCTACGTTTCAAGGTATTTTCTCTTCTTAAAAATTCTAATTAATAAATAAAGTTAATAAAGTTCTATGAACTACAACATATTGAGTTATTGTTTGTGCATTGGATAATTATTGGTTGGTCATTCTAATTAATAAATAAAGTTAATAAAGTTGATATGTTTGATTTCTGCACATAATTTAATGATATGTTTCACATGTGAAAAATCTATCAACAGATACTATTAGTTGGTTAGTAGGATATAGCTTGCTTAGTTTGAATAACTATTTGTTTATTTTGATTATATTTGCTAATGATATTGATTTGAGTTTTATGTATAAATAATTTAGTTAATAAATTATCTTTTTCACATGTGAAAATTCTATAAACACCTAAATTTTTAATCTATTTTATGATTATGTAGGTGTCAACTAATATGTCAGATGGGACGACGGTATGTTCATGCATGAACTTTGCAAGATTTGGATTCTTGTGCAGGCATGTATTTTGTGTAATGAAAGGAAAAGGAATTGAAGTTATTCCGGATAAATACATATTACGGCGATGGAAGAGAGACATATTGCCACCAGATATTCGGAAAAAGAAACATTTGTGGGGTTCAGATGCTGAAAAAAATATGGATCTTTCAACTACAGCTTATTCTGCAGTAGACTATTGCCTTAATATTTTGGCAAAAGATTTACCAAAGCTGACTGAATTTGTGGAAAGAATTAAAATTCTGAGAAGTGAAGTTGAAGAAGCAAATCCAAATGCTAAACCCTTGACTAAGAAGGAAATGTTTAACATTCAGCTTGGAGTAGAAAAGCCAGCAACCAATGATGTTCAGAATCCAACAAAATGTAAAAACAAAGGAGATCCTCTAGCTGGGCAAAGAATGAAGGGTGATTTAGAGAAAGTAAGAGAATATATGAAGAAGAGGAGAAGATATTGTAGAAAATGTCAAAAGATGAGAAGACATGACAGTAGGAACTGCAAAAGAAAAGAGAATGAAGTTGTGACAGATAGTGATTCAACAGTGCACAGTGATTGATAATAAAAATGATTTGCAGATTACACGACATTACGAAATGGATATGTTAGTACATTTTTTTATATTTTTAATATGATACTTTGAAGATACAGTGTCAATGTATAGATTTGAGAATTAATGAAGATATTATATGAATGATTTTTTAAAGTTTTATAAACAGTGGTTTCTTGAGGCAATTACTATTACTCTATATTTATTATCACTTGTGAAAAATAAAATTAATGTTTCACAACTCAACAATGATTCCACCAAAAAGGACTAGCTCAACGAAGAGTGAGTAGTTAGCTGCTAAAGGCTTATCAAATCTAGTCCTTTACTGCTGGTTACAACTTATGTTGCTGCTGGTGCCTTTTCATTGCTGCTGCTATATAGAAACTTGAAGTTAAGCACGTCAAATTCATGTTGTAATAGTACATTGTTGCTAATGTTGCTAATGTAATAGTTCTTGCTGGTATAGTAGTTATATGGTTTTACATATTTGCTTCTGATGTACTAGTTTTGGTTTCTGTTGTCTGTTATATAAGTCCTGCTGGTATAGTAGTTATATCGTTTCTGCTGTTAATGCAGACTGGTTTTTTCTATGTGTTATATAGTTCTTGCTATGTGTTATATAGTAGGTATACGGTTTTACATATTTGCTGCTGATGTAAATATGCATTTAACCTTATCTCTGTCAATTTACTTTCAAATATGCATTTACTGGTCTTCTTTGGTATAATTTTATTTCAAACAATAAATTTACCATAACTTTAAAAAATAATAATAATAAAAAATAACATGCAACATTAAATTTTTAAAAGTTAAAAAGATAAACATATTGTCAAACAAATGTCTTCAACAATAATAACATCTAAAGCATGATGAAACCTTGAACAATCTGTTTAAGTTCAGATAATCTAACTTTCAAATCTTTTTGAACCTAGAAATATAATTTTCAAAGCAACTCAGAAATCTAATCTTTTTCCTCTATTTTCAACGGCTGCTTCAATAAGTTGTTTCCTTACTGATTTTTCAATTGTACAATACTTTGCAACTTCTTTAAGGAAATTATTCCTGCATTTATTATTATCTGCCAAAATTATCCTTGCAGCAAACTTTGATATGTTAGAAAGGAAATAGCAATAGTTAAAATCAATAAAAATTTCACATGTGAAAAAATAAATAATAATTAAAAAAGTGAAAATATCATTCAAAAAGCTGTATGAACACTTTTAATTTTAATCTTATAAAAAATAAAAATATCATTCAATCATTTTTTATTACGTATGAACTGGCTAACCTGAGCATGTGAAGTTGCTTGGTCTGTTCCTTACTTTCTTTAAAAAGACCGTAATCCCATTTACTCTCCGTTTCTCCGAAATACATATTCATATGCGACATCAAAAAAACTCCATCATCAAAAAAATTATCCACAGTTCTCCATTTCATTTTAAGTCTTTCAGCAGTAACTTTTTGAAATGAAAATCCAATATTTGGTGAATTGTATATGTTGTGAAATTTTTCAAACATCTTTATCTGCAAAATAAAAAATAAATAAATAACATAAATTTTTAAAAAATATAAGAAAAAAAAATTATACATATTAAAATTTTTTCTCACCAAAAGTTCTGGAACTGAACAATATCTGCTCTCATTTTCTTCATCCACCATTGAATTGTCGATAATTACAACTTTTCGTTTCTTTATATCAAAGCAAATAAAAAAGAAGTGGTCTACACAGCATATAGGAAAGAATATCTGATTCAAAAAAAATATACATATATATATTAATTAAAAATTCATATAATATTAGAAAATGAATAATTAATAAAAACTAATAGAAAATTAAAGAGCCATACCAAACTGAAATTTTCAGCTGCCAAAGTCCTTTTAATTTGGTAATCAGTCCTAAGAACAGCATCTTCAAAAAACTGATACTTCTGATAATATGATGTAGAAATATCAACTATTCCCTTCGTCTGAATAACAAATTAAATATAATTCTCAATAATTGCATTTTAAAGATAACACTGAAGTACAATATTCTCATAATTACTTTTTTACAAAAAAAAAAAAAAAAAAAAAAAAAAAAAAAAAAAAATCATTCATATTTGATTTCCTTCACAACTGAAAGAAAAATCAACACTTAAATCAACTATGAAAAATATTGATTTACGCAACTCATAACTAGATAATTTTCTTCATAAGTGAAAATATTGATTCTAAACTTCAATAATCACCTATAAATCAACAATGAATATCAAAATAATCAAAAATGATGTACAAATATTCTCATAAACTATAATGTACACAACTAACTCATTCTTAGATGATTTTCTTCACAAGTGAAATATTGTTTCTAAACTTTAAAAAATCACCTCTAAAATCAACACTGAATAACAAAATAATCAAAACTGATGTACAAATATTCTCATAATTTATGATTTACACAACTAATTATCTTATGAATTCTTTTCAATAACACCTTCTTCTACTTTCAGTCC
>BPTQ01000001.1:58260315-58290585 GCA_019973895.1 Chrysanthemum seticuspe | reverse complement strand
TTTTTGTTACAAATGTAAGATTTATTTTTAACATTGTATATTTCAAATGTGGGGTGTTTATTTCAAATATTATTTCAAGTGTACTTTTCAAAAATCATGTACACTAGGAAGGAATGGATGATTGGGCTCTCAAAGTAAGGTCTATATAAGTACTCATATAACTTAATAGGGTTCATATTCAATAAGCTATTATGGGCCACATGGGTTATGTGGCTGAGTTCTTTAAGCCAAGTTTGAGTTTCTTGCTCCCATATAGTTTGGGCTTTTTAGCCCAATTATTATTATACATGTTTAATCCTTTTTAGCTATTCATTTTGTTAATTTATGACTTTATGTTGCAATTGATTTGTATTAAAAAGCATATTAATGTTGAAGTAATTTTCACTTGAATGCTGTACGGAGTTGTGATGGTACTAATATAAAGATATGTTTAAACGAATGCGGTATTTGGAAGTAATGTAAGGATAATTTTCTAGTCGTCATAATTGTAACTAGCTCAACCACCTTTATATACCATTTTTATGCATGGTTTTTATTTTTGAAACATAGTAAGGAAGGATCACATGTACTAAAAACTTTTCATGTGAACTTTATTATAAACTTTATTTGTGGGGTGTAAACTTTATATGTTACAATTTTTATTTAGAATGTAAACATTGTTTTTATTTTGAATAAATTTTCTGACGTCCGTTTAGTTAAAATCGAAAAAAAGGAATGATGTGTTTATCATAGTCAGTAATTAGTCATAGTTTTTATTACAAAACTCTAAATATGACAGATTATGAAATAGCGAGCTTAACTGCTTAACTATAAAAGTTACCGGATCATTAAAACTCTTCAATACTCATTACTCTTTTACTTATTAGAAGATTTATTTTACATACCAAACTTTTCTCACATACTAATTGACCCATCTCCACCATCCATCTAAAAAGAAATCAATGGCTGAGATTAAAAACATTTTATTATTTCACCTATTTTTTATAATTTAAATATCTCTTAAACAGTTAATCGTTAAGTGAAAATATTTACACCATCGTGACGAGCATTTAATTATCTTTCTATAGACGGGCACTTTGATATACTTTCGAAAAAAGAAAAAAAAAACTCGTTTTTTTCACGTTTTTTCGTTATTTTTTTCGTTTTTTTACGTTATTAAAATTTACATGAAAAAATCATATATGATAAAACACTAAATTGAATATCACATGTGATATTAGTGTTAAATCATATATAATATGTAATATCACATGTGATATTATATGTAATATCATATGTGATATTACACTAATATCACATGTGATATTACATATCATATATGATATTACACTAATATCACATGTGATATTCAAATTAGTGTTTTATCATATATGATTTTTCAATGCAACTTTCAGTAACGTAAAAAAACGAAAAAACTTTAAAAAAAAAGTGAAAAATACGAAAATAAAAATTTTGTCGAAAGTATATCAAAATGCCTATCTATAGAAAAATAATTAAATGTTCGTCGCAATGATATATTTTTTTTCGCTTAACGATTAACGGTTTGAAAGATATTAATATTTGAAAAAAAATGATGAAAGTGGGGTTTTAAATTGTTGGGATTAATCTCGTCCATTAGATCAAATAAAAATGGAGGGTGGAGATTGATCCCTTGGTATGTAAATAATCTTTTGTCCACAAATGATCTTAAATCTTTACTTATTTGTTCCGTGATTGTAGAGTGTGTAAAACGAAATGAAAAGATAAATATAATAAAAAGTAAATCCGCTCAACTTTTTCAACAAAACATAAAATTTCACGATAAATATAAAATGGATTTTCATATCTTTTAGTATTTGTAGTATTTGTAGTTATCTTAATTAAAGTATTATATCTTGTGAAATATTCCACTTTGTAATATTCTATATAATAAAACAAAACCCTAATGAGAATTTTTCATTTAAAATAAATAAATAAAATAATACCAATTCATACTTTATTTGGTAATATTTAAAATAAAAAAAAAAAATAATAATAATAACTGTTTTTTAAAAAAATCTTAGAAAATAATTGATACTAATTATTTCCTTATTTGTTTAAAAAATTAAGAAAAAACGTTTTTGTAATTGCATATGTAAATAAAGCCAAAAAAACACATGGGCCTCAATGCTATTCTTTAAAAATAGAAGCAAAAAATATAACATTTGTTAAAAAAAAAACAAAAAAATACTCCATCTTCTCGCCACACATTCATTCTTCCCCAATCCCCCCAAATCTTCATACATTCTTCAAGAACACAAAACCGGTAAACCAGAAGACAACCCACCAAGATGAGCAAAATTATCAACATGTGGCAGAAAATATGAAAAACCCTAATTCTGATCCAACGCCATTGTTAACAATTGGAGTATTCTTTTCATTCAGTTCCCGAATCCTTAAATCTCCTATTAGGTTTGTTACGTGTTTCTCAATCGTTAAAAAACATGATTATTTTTGATTTTGATAAAATAAAGCTATCTGCTTTAGAACCTCATAAACATGGGATGGTACACAGGTTATAGAACACATAAGATTCCCAACTGCAATGTATTATCAAAGCACAGTTAACATAGATGATATGATATCATATAAGGGTTGGTATTAGCAGCATATTGAATGATTAAGTGATTATTTCAAAATGAACTTTTTTTTAAACATTATAGGTTCCCAAACAACATATGTGTTATAGTTGTTCCTTAAATCGACAGGTTCATGCTATGCTCTTTGTAGCATATGTTCAATTAGTTTACTTTCTACTATATGAGCGTACGGATTTAATCGAGTATTATTTGTATCTCTGTTTCTATAGGGGAAGAAAGATAGTTGCTTCATTGCTACCAAATTGGCTATTATTGTTACTTGCTTTAAGATTTTTATGGAGTAAAATGAGTAATCAAGATGGGTCTTCGTTTCGTTCTGTTAGCTACAAATTTGCAGCTAAAGTTTAGTTTTAAAGGGGTGATTGGGCTTTTTATCTGGTGTTTCTGTCTGCTGCAGTTTTAAGGTGTGTTTTTAGGTCGTTTTGAAGATTGTTTGGGGTTCCTGCAAAAGTAAAGCTCTGCTTCAAAACTGCAGTTTTAACGGGTGTGTAGGTCGTTTTAAAGGCTGCTGAAAAGGTTGAAGGACAATTATCAAAATCACAATAGGAGTATCTTCTTCACCAGCTGGCAAGTCTTATCTGTTGTATGAAAAGTTGAAAATATGTTTTTGAATTTCATTCGTACTTATTGAATGTTAATCAGATGAGGACTATTAAAGAAGAGCTTGGTGACAATGATGACGAAGACGATGATGTCGTTGCTCTTGAAAGGAAGATACTAGGTGTGTTATTTGTGAACTATGATACGTAAACATATCTGTCTATAGATGATTTATGTTTGTGCATATAATCCGGAGTCGGGCAAACATCTTTGGCGTCATCTATTGTTGCTGCTTTGGGTAGGAAGTTTATACGGATATCCCTTGGTGGTTTGAAGGATGAGGGTGATATTAGAGGGCACATGAGGACATACATTGGAAGCATGTCGGGCCGCCTTATTGATGGATTAAAGGTGACTTCAGATGTTATATTGAAATATCTGTGTTTATGTTGCTAAAAGTATTGTTTATTAAGTGTGTGCTAAGTGATATTCATGATTTATATCTATCTATTTACCTATATATATATATATATATATATATATATATATATATATATATATATATATATATATATACACACACTAGTGTTAAAACCCGTCAGATGGACGGGTATGACATGTGGTTTTTATTTGTAGGATTTAGGGGAACAAATATATACTAAAAAGTAAGTAAAAGTTAAATGAAACGGTTAAGATCTAAAATTGATGTTACCATAATCCATTAAACGACTAAAAGCAGGTAAGTACTTTGATTTGTGTTTTTTGTTTTTAGGATTTAGTAGAACAAATATATAGTAAAAAGTTATTAAAAGTTAAATTAACCGGTTAAGAACTATAATTGATGTTACCATAATCCATAAAACGGCTAAAAGGAGATAACTATTTTTTAACATTTTGTTCTAAACAATATTAATCATGAACATCTTTTACATTTGATAATATTATTAACATTTATTATTTTGTTTTTGTTTTTGTTAATTATGTTTATTTTGTTATTGTATATAGGTGCTTCCAGCTGTTATTTTACCAAATTTAGATGATGTTGACGTATTTGAATTATTTGTGAACGGATTTATGGTTTTGTTTGATGTTTGTTGTGATGAGAATATGTATGTATTGTCGGGTTACAAGTGGAGTTTTTTTGTTGATACCTTTAGTTTGTTAAGTGGTGATGTTTGTGTGTTTACTATGAATAAGGGAAAAAGGTTGTGGTTATATGCTTTTGATAATGATGTTAGAATCCTTACAGAGGTGGTATTTAAAAGGGCGGCTTCTTTAAGGAGGCTCCAACTACCATTTACTTAGTTAGAGCAGTGTTAGTGTTTTTGTTCAGATTTCTTAAATTTTATTGTTTAAATTTGATATCACTAATTTCTTAGTTTACATTATAATTATATTATGGTGTGCTACGTGTTTTAATTATTTTTTTGATGACGTAGTTAGTAGTTATATAAGGTTTTATTTTCAATAAGTTTTTAAACGAAATTTTATAAACCAAGATACACGATTAAGATTGTTCGAGTATGTGTTTTTAGAATTCTCGTAATCTTACGATGTTTTTTTAATAAATTTTTTAAATCCTAGCTGTGGTGAGTTATTAAAGCAAAACCCTTAATGGGGATTCTGGTTAAACACGCAACATTTAGTGGGGAAATATGTATTTCAAAGAAACTAAATCTTTCTTATTATGCAATAATTAAAACATTTTAAAAAAAACATAAATTATAATAAATAAAGTTTTTTCCTTATTTGCTAAATTGTTTAGGTAATTATTTTTATAAATAACACATGACATATGTAAAAACAGATCTCATAGAATCTGTCTCTTACATCATACATAAAACTAAAAATATATCTCAAATCTAATCTTGGTTCATAGTTTGACATTGCATAGACCCAAATGTATTGTTGATGAAGGTGTATCTTTCTGATGGAGTTTTGATGCTTATAAAGGGTCGCAAAGGGGTTGCTGTTGCTAATTAAGGATCGCTAAGGGTTTGTAGGTGTTCATATTTGGTGTTTTTTTTGAAGAAACAACGTGTTTTCTGATTTTCCTTCAAAAATTGTAAGTGTTAGCACTTTCCTTATTATTACTGATTAAAATGAACCTGTATTTAGGTTTTCGTTTGTTTGTATTTTGGGGGTTTTTGATTTAGCCATTGAAATTTTATTTTTGAGTGCTTTCTGATAGCAGTCAAACTATATATATATATATATATATATATATATATATATATATATATATATATATATATATATATATATATATATATATATATATATATATATGTATATATATATACTAGTTTTCGAAGCCCGCCCAATGGGCGAGCATGTCTTATAATTATCGTTGACATAATTTGCTATAGCGAAAGAAAGAGGGTAATCGTAAAGAAGGAGTGCAACTAAGGTGGAACTTTTCGACCTTGATGTGTGGGTCTTGAGAGGCAAGAAGATTCGTGACATATTGTCTGAATCTCTTAGACCACACATCAACGATAATTACGATGGGCGGGCATGACTTATAAATATTGTTGGAATATTTTTCTATTGCGAAAGAAGGTAGTAAAATTACATTTTAAAACATATTCCGTAGGTAATAATCAAATGAACATTAATATGAATTTGAGCAATTCAATATTATTTAATTACTAAAATTACATTTTAAAACATAGGTGGTTTTTAAAGGAGCACTTGACTTATGAATATCGTTGGAAAAAATAAGTTAACGATAAATATGCCTTAAACATACCAAATTTTTTGTTGAATACATTAAGAACGAAAATAAATAAACGGTTATCGAATATGAGAGGAAAAAAAAGTTTCAAAGTGGTTCGTAAGAACAAAGTATCAAAGCATAGCCCGCCCGATGGGTGAGCAAGCCTTATGAATATCGTTTAAAAGCTTAAGTTAAAGAAATAAAATATAGGAGGGTGTCTATGTAAGCATAGAAAAGGTGGCTAAAACGTTGTGGCTATAAGTTGTAATCTATCACAAATGGTTAGGACATGAGCTAAACAACTATGCTTCTGTGGTGAGTGTTAGGGCTCTGCTTTGATGGTTTAGTAATACAGCAAAAGACATTGTCACTAAGGTGTAAAGTACAGAAATTGGATGGCCGAATGTTGATTTCATTTGCAGGTCTATATATATAAAACCATTGACACAATTTATAGCACAATCGGGTTGCAATATCTGCGACTCCTTTTTGTTCATCTTTTGTATAATGCACTTATGTATGCTACCAATTGCAAACATTTATTACATGCATGTTATATGGTCAGAGTACTTATATTTACTGCTGCAATTTTTTTAGTTACTTACACGCTGTGTATCTGCTGCATTTCTGAAATCTCTGGATTTGGGTAGTAATATATCGCCGGCATGCTCGAAATTTGCTGGCTTGTGTTAAGTCAGATGTATGCTAAAAATAAATATACAGCAAAGGTATTAATGAAAGCTATGACTCAATCATGTTACCTTCGTAAGTTTTCACCAAACATGAACTCACGGCTATCACCACTTGCTTCTATGTGTTTGAGTATCCTTCTATGTTAAAAGTTCTTGACATTACATTCCAAATAGTAAATCTTACAATGTCCACAGTGCAAAAAGGTATACTTTTTTTATTATCCATTATCATGAGGTAGGATACTTACAATTATTCAAATGAAACTGACTCAAGATTTTGGATGGTGATATCTCTCCAAACGACTTTCTTTTTGGTTTTGCCACCAGCATCCCGTAGCTCACTAATACGGTGGACGCACCCAACGTAATATTATTGTTATGAAAAACAATAATATAAAAAAACGGATGGAATATTATTAGAAAATATTATTGTTATGGTAAACTTTAAAATCTAATTATTAAGTTTAAAAAAATAAATTAAATAGTGTTTGCGGGTCAACCAACCCATATTAACAAATTGACCTACTTAGAAGTTGTTTTTTGACCACAAAACGGGTCAAACAGACAAAACGTATCTAAAAGCGAAATTGGTTGAATCATATTTGACACACTAACTGTTATAGTTAAAAGTTACAACTTTTAGGCAAAAACTATTTTGAGCCAAACCAACCCGATCCACAAACCTGTTGAGAAAAGTGACATCGGACTGAAGCAAACCCACAACTAAAATATGAAATGTAATAAAAGATGACACACGGATATAACGTGGAAAACTCATATTGTTGTCACATTCAAATTTATACAATGGAAGTAAGTTTTAGTCTATATTCATCCCACAAAGATACCTTTGTTTTTCTTTTGCATTCATGTTTCATAGGAATATATAACAAAAACGCGGGGACACAGGCACAAGCCTCCAGCGAAGGCATTAGGGATTGCTATTCCTTCCATGCAGATGCCGACACAAACATGTATGAGAAAATGAAAAAAGTAACACACAATCATATCTAAAAATAAATATATAAAGCCGTTTGAAAATATTTTTTAAATTGCAATAAGAAATTAGAGCATACCATAGTTGAATTTTCGCTGACACGTGCAACAATGGACCAGATGCAAGTGTATCCAAAAAGCCATACATCTCAATATTTCCTCCAAAGTTGTGTAACATACACCTGATTTACATACAAATCACAAAAGAGAATGAACAACATTAGCAAGTAAATTTTTTTAAAAGTAATTTAGATGGAAAAGATGATGTTACCACACATAAGGGGGCCGTAGAATTGAGAGGATGATTCCCAAACAGGTTTGACATCAGCAAATAGATCCAGAACTATCATTTTTCCAAATTGAACCGAATGCAAGAGTGCCTGATATACAAATAAATTTAACAACTCTTCCACCACAAACATTGGAAATAATGAAAAAAAATATACATACTTTCATTTGTGGCGGTTTCCAGAATGACGAGTCCGAATAAAACATCCACCCCTGCACAAAACCGAGCCTAAACTGAATGAATATAACCATAAACAATGAAATTTTTACAATTCAAGAAATGAAACTTACCTGCATAAGCCAGACAGCATTCTTATTTGCTTTGGACATTGCTTCAAAAACAGCTGAACCGAGATTTGAAATATATGTTGGATCACTTGTAGGAGGTGTATTTTCGTTGAATGTATCAGTGTGTATATGATTGTAATACTTAAAGAGATCAAAATTACAGAAATATAAGATACAACTGAATATGGTTTATAGAAGCTACCAGTTATAAATGTCCGTCACATGTCCATATACTGAAATAAAGAACCAAGTTAAAGAGATCAGTAAAACGGATGCATATGTTTATATGAAGATAAGAAATATATAGACAGGGTCACAATCAACTTCAATTTGTTTTTTTTACAAATGCCTCGCCAATTTGAATAAATAAAGGATCAGAAGGATCGAGAAGGTAAGTACAACACCACCGAGGATTAGCATTAACTGTGTTCCTATTATAAACAAAACATATACTAACATATTACTAAAATGTATTATCAGAACTAAAGGTGAAAAAATAGGCAGGTCAGGTAGATTTCACTGTGTATCTTGAATGATTTTATAAGGTTTTATGCATTATAAATACACTTTGGGTTACTTTGACCCATTTGGGCGGTAAAATTTTGAACGAAGTTTTTATTACTAATTACATGTATAACCCGTTATAGATAAAATGTAACCCAAATTAACACAATAAAAGGGGTGAGATCAATTAACACAGGCTCTAATAAGTTGATAAAACCAACTGGCAAGAAATGTGAATTACCAATCCTCCAGCCTAGTGATATTTGTAGACGGGAATTTGTTTCTTAGTGCCGCAGGAACATTTCCAGAAAATGATGGGAGTACTAAAAAGACAATGTCATTTGATCACTTAAAATATTAATTAAAGTCTAAGATATATGAATAATATACAGTGGTAAAATATGAAACGTTTCAACATTACGAAATAATTACCTGGAGTCATGCCTAATTCAACCATCCGGGTTAATATCTGTTTTTGCATTGCCAATTGCTGATCGAGCCAGTTCTGAGATAAGGGGCCACCCCATCAGATACACTCATTAATAAACCGGTAAATCAAAATTCCTTAACGATTTTCTGATCAAAACTAAGTTTATCCAGTGTAAATTATTCAAAACTAATCTTCATCATCAAACAAAGATAGATTGATAAGTAATATGCACTCACGCGTGTAAGTTTCCCATCCAAGCCCATGCAAGAAATGCTGGTCCACCGAAAAATTTGTTCAAATCTTGTGCACTAATATTAAAATCCTGTGATGAAACAATGATGTTCCATAAATACACTGCACAATTTGGTAATATAGTCGTACTCATTTCAGAATTAACATTCGCGTTAGAGGTCATTATGAGATTAAACCATACACTGACTTCATAAAATTTGAGATAACATTGAGAGTGATGTCAAAAAAACGATTATATCATAAGATTCAACCATTAAACGATTAAACGACTATTGAGAGTGGTAAAATTCAGATGCTTTCTTGACTGGTAAACGCAAGAGGCAAGTTAATTCCTTGGAGTGCCATCCAATCAATCTCTTTCTCCCATCTTTCCCAATCCCACCATACATAAGAATCTGTTAATTTAGAAAAAGTGAATCCTGTTTATAATTTTATAAAAAATAGTAGCATAAACTTAGTGGTCCTGGTCGATGGAAATATTCTCACATTTGATGCCATTACGTAATCTCAACGATTGAATAAATGGTCAGCTTGTTAATTAACATTTATTAAGGATAATTAACATTAGGAGAACATGCAATGGAACTTTATGTAACATCAATAACCAGAGGTTCATACTCACAACTCGAAGTGACTACATTCTGATAATAGTTCCAAGGAACCAGACGCTTAATCATAATGCCTTCTTTTTTGACATGTGGCAAGCTACCGGGTGGAGGGATAGATGGCAACTGAACGCCACCTGTCTTGTCCCATGACACATGAGCACCACATAAGTACTTTAAGTACCAATGGAGGCCGGATTCTATTTCAACAGTTGTAGTGCCTTGGACCCTGAAAATGTTATGGTCATTAATCGTTTTGGGCAAGTGAGCTAAGCTAAAAAGCATTAATAAGCAGTAATAAGCAAATGGTGAACTACCCTAACCTCTATTTACCTAATAAACATTAAAATACCTAAAATAAGCTATTGTAAACCACTAATAAGCATAAGGGAAAAACAATTGTGACTGCTGCTGTGGTGCAGGGCAGAAACAGCCCAAGGGCTACTTTTGAGGGCAAATTAAGCTACTGATAAGCTATATCTAAAAATTATAAAAAATACTAACAAATAAATAACCAACTAAATAAGATGCATGCCAAAAATGAGATCATAAGGACTTATAATAAGCGAATTAAAAATCAAAAAGTGGAGCCCCTTGGCTAGTTAAGCTGCTGAAACAAAAAAAAATAAAAAAATGAGCAAGTGCAGATTTTGAAATGCCATTTGAGCTAAAGGAAAATGATAGTAAGTACAAATAAACTACTGAAATACTGAGATGGGTATGTGAGCGTGTAGGAAAAGCAGTTTGGAAACAATTTTGATGAAAAATAGGCTGCTAAAAAGCACTTGGAACAGCACACAGGTGACTGTTCAGTGCAGAAAGTTTAAGACATAAAACTTTTTGTTTGGCTATCAAAAACTTGTGAACTTAATGATACAAGTTAAGCTCCTTTTGCAAACTAACTTAAACCTCAAAATCCTTTGACTTTGAGAGTCAAAGTGGGTAAAAAAACACTTTTGGACTATAAATAAGCTACTGCCAAACACCATTTATGGGGTGTTTTACTGTTTTAAAAACTGATTTCAAAGACTGATCTTATATTTTCTTTAGTGAAAACCAAACTGGACTTGGAATTAAACTTTAAAACTACTTAAATGGAGATAAAAAGCTAATAAGCACTTCGTAAAATTGAAAGACACAAGTATTTAATCCGGATTAAATAAGGTGGAAGTATCCAACTGATAATGAAAAAGAACCTGCAAGATCGTTTGCACAACATTAGAAGAAGTACAGGTGATAGTAGGCACGAGTTCGTGTGCATAAGCTTTTGTTTCTAATAAAGTGTTTATGTAGACAACATGCAAAGAAGGAGAAGTAATTGAAGCTTCAGAGAGATAATTAATGTATGCAGGACTGGATGCAGCAACAGCTAGCGAACAACCGATCTCTTCATCAGACATCCTATACACACCAACCTGCAAAATATCTTGAGCCTCATACACTCGTGTGTCATCCATTATAAATATTTTTGATGATAAATGAAATGATTTAGGACAATGTGAGCGATTTTGAACTTATTTTTAGCTACCCTTTCTCATTTGCCCCGGTTGACCCGCTACTGATAGAAAATAGCCTAAATCGACCCATTGATGAGTAATTGGGTCGAATTGCCACAGTAAGAGACCATGCTAAGGACTAATGTTTCTACATTTCTCTTGTTCCTTTTGTAGGTTATGTAGAAAATATACATGCTATCTGTTTGGTAATTTCACCTTACTAATATCCAAAATATTGTTGAGAAGCCTGAGGAGAGCTGTTGAGCATCTGCGAATTTGAGTAATAGCTCCATGTTGTTCATTCGTAATGCGATCATCACATAAAAGAATGTCCAGCAATCCTATGACGGCAGCCATAGGGGTTCTCAGTTCATGACTGTTTCAAATACATGTAATCGTCATATACGTTATGAAAGGTAAAACTTAAAGAACGAAAAAGGAGAGATATCAAATGTTACTAACCTCATGTTTGCTAGAAACTGGCTTTTGAAATTGCTCGATGCCTCTGCTTTTCTTCTGGCGTCTAAGTGGCTAATTAGTTCTGCCCGTAGTTTCATTTCCAATAGCATAATAAGTGAGAGATGTCCAAACGACGGCTACACACATCGACAGTGGAATCTTAAGAAGGGATGCTGGGAGTCCATACGCCCAAGCAGGGTAGAAAACACAGTCATAGTGATTAGTGCAACTATGAAAAGCTGCACAGAAGAAGACACGTTATGATTTATAAGGTGTAGAGAAACGAATTTCTCTTCATGAGAAGAATATCCCTAGACATGCAACCTTTAAAAAGGTTCCATTTAGAAAGAGAATACACATCGAAGGACATGGAATTCTCATGGCATGGCAATCTTGTGAAGGGTTTGGAGATATCCTCATTTATTTCTTTTCCAAACGAAGATTCCTTAAATCTGATGGATAAGGTGGGTACAGAGACATAACTAATGAACACGATTATACCTCTTCATCCTCCATAAAGATAGCAGAAGAAGAATCAGACTTTGACATCTTTACTTGTCCTTCCAACAAACCAGGAAGCATGTCTGCAAAGCAGAAACAACAAATGTAAAAATCATGTAAATTACGTAACAACAAAAAACAAAGCAGGATATAGTTTAGGCTCTTACGATGAGACAATATTGATAGCGTCACAGTACTCCCTTGCAAGGACATTCACCTTTTTTTGATCCATTCCCAGTTGACAAATATCAGCCTATTCCAACAAACAAATATGTTTATTTATTAACACATTACAACCTATCTACCCAAGAAAGAATTTTAAAAATTACCTCTAGAAAAAATACATCTGCACATTGCATACACGGATAAAGTATCTGAGCACCAGTCAAGACATCTCAAACTAAAAAATAACCGATCCATTGCTTCAAGCACATCTCAGGTGTGACAACCACAACCCGTCTTTTCCAGCGGATATCGTTAGGAACCAGCTTAGATAGCTAAAAGCTTAAAAGATTATGTTCATCTCAAACTCAAACCCGGCGACAAACGCTTTTTTGCTTCAGAACCCAATTGAAAAACAGTGGCTAGTCATCTTGCATGTCACTGGAAATCGTTCTCAGGATAAAAATAACATTAAAAAGTTATTTGTTCCGGCCAACCTAGCAGTTTAATCGTATTAGTATACCTTATCTTGTAGAGATAGTAAACAGAAAATCATAAAACATAGAAAAAAATCATTAGGGTTAGAATTACAACCTGAACAAAAACATATTAAAAATTATTAAAACCCTAAAATCGTGATAAGTTTTCTTCATGCAGATGCAGAGAGTTTAGGGTTTTTTTTTTTTTTTTTTTTTGGAAAATATACGTATGATTTTTTGGTTAATAATGAATGAATTAAGAAAAAATATATATTTAATGAAAAGATATGTATAAAAAGTTTAAAAAAGGTAAATACTTAATATAATTTTTGTAGATAAATTGTATTTAGTATATGATTCCAATATAAGTCATTTATAGATTATAATATGCAACATAATTATCAAAATAACTTGTTGCCTAAGTGGTAAACACACAAGTTATTTATACTAATCCTACAAATGACCCAAGTTCGAATCTCACCATGGTCATTTTTTATTAAATTCGAATTTTAAAAATAATTGCTTATAATCTAATAAAACATAAATAATTTCGGAAAAAATTTAAAAAATAGCCTAAAATTCAAAATTAATTAAATGTCTTCAAATAAAATAAATTTTAAAAATGCTTACATGGCAACAATATGATGACATGGCTAATAATGAATTACTGGGCAATGAGGTGGCGTTTACGTGGCATTATCTACGTGTAACGTCTCTTGTTATATATAATATATATATATATATATATATAGAGAGAGAGAGAGAGTAGGGATCCAGTGAGAAGTAAATTAAAATAAGAAGTGGTGAGAATTGATCAAAATCACGCATTTGAGATGCAACAACTTGCATTAGATGCATTTCTATTCATATAGATGCAACATCTTGAGTTTCGAAAGTTAATTTGATGTATAGATGGTGCAAATTGATTTTCATGATTTCGACATGTGCAGAGGAACAAAAAACAAGAGAAATCATGAAATGCATCTAATATACGTATATGCATCTGATTAAAAGCTAGAAAACACACTATAGTGTGTTATAATGCATCTAAGATTATAGGGATGCATCTAATTTAGGTTGGTGCATCTCGGATTTGCGGTTATAGTTCTTCTTATTCCTTCTTATTTTAAGTAATCTTCTTATTTGATCCTAACTATATATATATATATATATATATATATATATATATATATATATATATATATATATATATATATATATATATATATCTTATAGTTGATTTGAAAAGTTTAATTAGAATAATTGGTGATGTCGTTATTGTTGTTGATAGTATTGTGGTTGTGAACATCTTTATTTAATTTGGTGTGTCAGTTTTGTTGTATTCAGTCACACCAAATGCCCTTGTAATTGCTTCAATTATGACACTCTTTAAAAATCAAAACAGTCCTATATTAAGGAGTGTTTGGCATAGTTGATTTTTTTTTTCAAATTTAGTTTTAAATTTCCAAATTAGTTTATTTTTTTTAATTGGCTATAGCTAATTTAGTTGTGTCATTTTAAAGCCGGTTCATATATATTTGATATGTTTTAGAGTTTTGAGTCCACTTTCTTGTCTGCACAAGCTCTTAAGGGTCAGATTGTGCAGATGAATGTTAAAAGTGTTTTGATTCCATTTTAGGTTTCCATTAGGTGTCTTTATTAGATTCTAGTCCCTTTAAGTAATTTGCTTCTGAGGTTATAGTCTATTTGCTTGTAATCAAGTCTGTTCAAAAGTCAGAAAAAATCCAAAAACAGTTTCTGATATGGTAGATATCAGATCTTATTTCTGCTTATTAATAAGGCATTTAAGTGTAACAAGTAGATTTATCAATTATTTGGAAGCTAACCTATATCTGTTTCAAGTTTATTTGTTTTTAATTTTCCATTTTAGTGCTTAAAACTTAATTTCAAATAAGCACTTTTGCACCAGGGTAACCTGGTGCAGTGCATGGGTTGGTTTTTTTAAATATGTTTTTAAGTGATCATGTGAGTTCCAAAGTGGTACTAATTAAGTTTTATTAAATTTTGATTGGTAAAATTAGTGTGTTTACAGTTTTTTGGTTTCATTTAGTCATTATCTAGCTTATTTGAATGCTTAAAGTTGCCTTAGTCACTAAGGTTTTGGAATAAGATAGTTATATGTGATCAAGAGTAGTTTTAGAAAGCCTGCATTAAGCTCTTAATAAGCTCATCAGTGTTTCAAAGGGGATTTATAAGTAGTTTAGCTGCTTATCTATACTTATCTGCTCATTTGGGATCCTTAGCTTATTCATAAAAGCTGTTTGTCAAGCTTAAAGCTGTGCCTTTAAGTCTGTTTGCTAAAAAAATAAGTTAGTCTTATTTAGTTTTAAAGAGTTTTGCTAAAACTGTTGGATAAAACTAGTTTTTGTTAGCTTATTTCTTCTTTTCTTAAAGTTTGTCTTTTCAACTTTTGCTTATATAGCTTATTTTAACATTTGCTAAATAGAAATTTGAAAAAAAAAATTAAAAGGGAGTTCCAGGGTGAGGCAAGCCTGGAACCGAGTTTGTAGTTTTTGGATTTCTTTATTTTTATAGTCGTTTGATGTATGAAGGTAGTGTGGGATTTTTAAGCTGTTTGTGAACTTGATACCCAAAAATATCCATTGTAAGAAGTTTAATGCAAATCAGTTTTTATGAGAAGCATATACATAATGTACATGAAATTCTTAAAAGTTGTTGTATAATTGGATTTATTTTTTTAAGTTACTCTTTAATTGCTATAACTTCACTTCATATGTGGAAAATGACTTTGGGGGAAGCTGATTATTACTTGGCACATTATCGTTTTCCCACCAATATTTGGGTATTGTTTATTCGTCTCATTATTAGAAATGTAGAGCCACGTGACTGAACTATTTGTTTTATCAATGCATTTGTACAAAATGCAAACACATATGAAGTTTAATTGCCGTAGTCAATGTATTTGTTTCTTTTCATTTTTTTTTAAATATGTATTTACTGTTATTTTTTGTGTGTACAAGTTTAGGAATGGATATTTGTGATCTTAAATGTTTCTGTAAGTGTATTTTTTTTCCTAAGTCTTTTACTTTTTTTTATCGGCATTTTTTTTAGATGAAACTAAGGTGAATGGTTTGATTGAATTTATCATTTGTCTTCATGGTGATTTTGAGTACGAATTGGTAATTTTTCCCAGGTCTTGTGCTTCCTGAAGTTTTTTTTTTATATTTTTTTTCGCTTCTTTTTTTTGTTTCGTATCTTATGTGTTTAAAATTTAGGAATTACTTGCTGAGCTTCTCCCATCGAATGTGCTTGAAGAACGCTTTTGTATTTTTGTAGTTTATGAAAATGTTCTACAATACAATTATATTTATAATAGGAAAATGTTAGTTTTTTTTTTTTTTTTTTTTTTTTTTTTTTTTTTTTCTTCTTCTTTTTTTGTTGTTTTTTTGGTTGTTTTTAAAAGAAAATTTACAATGTGTTTGATAAGGTTTTAAAATGTACCTTTTTGAGGGGTCGTTTAACCCCTTAATTGATCACTTTTGTATCCGTTATTACTTAATATCGTTCCTTTTCACTTTTTAAGTCTCTTGAAGGCAAATTGCTGGAATGACACTTATTCGGACGAAAAGGCGCGAATATACGAAGAAAATGGACAAAGTCAAGAATCGAGACACTCAAGCTGCTGAAACTGAAGGGGACGGCGTCAGGTTCTACTTATGACGCCGTCGGAACAAGTTTTGTGACGACTTAGTAGCCAAATTGCGTATTTACAAGTGACGGCATCAGGTTTTAAAAGAGTAGGGCGTCGCAGCTCAGACGGCCTAGATTTGATCTAGACGACGTCAGAGACTGAAGGAGACGGCGTCACAGACATAAGGTGACACCGTCACAATGATAACGTGGCCAAGACGAAACCCTAATGACGGCGACCCGACGGCGTCACAAATTAAAGGGTGACGCCGTCGCAGTTGTAACCTTATATATAGAATCCGAATTTTTCAGTTTTCAGTGTGTAGTTTTGTGGAGTAAAAACCTAAACCGAACCAAGGCTGTCTTGTACAGTATTTTAGGGTTACATACCCTATCTTACATCAAGATAAGTGTTTTACTTCATTAATTCAATTATGTCTTCAATTGATTGTGTGTATGCTTGCATGTTCCCCATGTCCGGCTAATTTACTTGTGTGTTTGTTTAGGTAATATGAAACTTAGTTATTGAATATTGATTGGTTGTCTCTTATCTTAATTGTGATTGACCTAGAATTGCGATAGGTCATTCGTTGTGTTATTAATGCTTGATTAATCTTTGTTGAACCTTAGTTTATAATCACCTAGAGTAATTGTAGGCTATACATCCAAAGAATACCTTAGAGTTAAAGTTTATAAATCCTAGAGATTTTGTAGTCATTAACTTTTCGTAGCTTCAAAGAGTTAGGGATAAACGCATACCCTACGACCTTAGAGACACAACGCGATTAAGAATTGTGAAAATTCTCAATTTCCGATCATTTTGCAAACTTTAAAAAAAATTACTATTCATCTCGGGAATTTACTATTCATCGGTTACTATTCATCATTTTACAATTCATCTTTTTTGAAGTCGATTTAATATTTTGAGAGGTTATTTCAAAATTTTACTATTCACAAAAACACTATTCATTCCCGGAGAAAATTTTATATTCATGATTTTTATTCATCATTTTTCGTAAACTAGGTTTACGAGTATCAAATTCGCGTAACTGTGAGGGTTAAGCTGCATATTCATGAAACATCATTGAGAACATTACACATAGACTAGGATTAGTCTACATATCATCAGTAACATCATCTGCATATTAGTTCATGCATGGGTTTGCATATTTTCTTAACGTATAATTATTTATTTAACAAACGCTATCGCACGATCATTTATTTTGAATAATTGATCCGACACTTCCAACAATTATCCGAATATATTTTTATACTCATTTTAAGACTATAAAAATTATATTATTAGTTTACCCGATGTTTTGAATTTATTTTGGTACATAAATTGTTATAAATATATATTTACGACGGTTTTCGTAAATTCTATACGATAATTATTTATTTACTCAATACTTGCGAGAAATGCATTTTTATAATTATTATGACTTCGATATATTTTATTTTGTTCCGTTAAAATCGATTTCTATCTAACGATACACTAAATAACTAATTACATGTACAAAATATACATTATACATACTTTAAATGCATTTATTCATCAAAATCACACAAAGACTTCCACCCTTATCCCCATTGCCGCCCCCCTAGTCACAACATGTAACAAATTTGATTTTTGCTACCTAAATGACCAAAATGCCCTTGTGGCTAGATATTTACAAGACTTGCATTTTATTTCATAAAATAAACACATACAAACACAATCTAAAAGGTGAAAACACTAGCCATTTTCTCTCTTCTCTTTTGGGTGGATCGACCAAGCTAAGAACATCAAGAAGAATCCATCAATTTTCTAAGATCAAGTATATTCAAGATCCATTTTGAGTACTAGTTAAGGTTTAGGGTTAAAACCTTGAAGTTTAACTAAGTTTTCCATCACCAATTTCTCATAATCACTCAAGTAAGCTACTAACTATTTTCATAAATTTACTTTGCTTATTATTGAGTTATTTCATGTATTATTTTGAGATATGCAAGTATTCATATGTATTAATACCACTTTTCACTTATTTTTATACTTATTATGGATTTAAAGTATACTATTAGTGTTCTTATGAAACCTATCAATTTTGATGAAGTCTAGGAACCCATGACACCCTAAGAAGGTGTATAGTAGGTTTTGAATAGTTTTGGTGTTGATTGAAACTTAATGACCTGTTTTGAACTTAATGAACCATACTCACTTTATATTACGTCTCCCCATGTTACGGAGCATTATCGACTTAAAGTCTCGCCATATTGGTGGAGCATTCTAAAGTCTCACCTTATTGGTGGAGCGTGCAAAGTCTCCCATGTTCGAAGCGTTCTTAATTGTATATAATAGTTGTATGATGTACTGTTCGTACATTCGCATTGTTAGTCTCCTATCAGTAGGTAGTATGGATAGCGCAATTAGAGGTCGGCCAACCTCTCGTTCACTATTTTACAGGACGCATATTATTTATTCTAGGGGCTTTGCCTGGCATACATTATTATATACGTGGTGCTATATTGTGAACTGTTATGACAATGTATACTTGACTACTAGACACACTATATTTTGTGCAATGGGTTGTGAACACACAGGTTGCAAGTTTTGTATGGGCGGGACTTGGAACTGAGTGGATTTACAACGCCTTTGCTTTGTGGACTATTCTCAATGACCAAAAACTTTGCCTTTGCTGCATGAACGTTCTTCAAAGGCTTTTCATGATAAACCAAACTCTATGAACTCACTCAACCATTGTGTTGACACTTTTAGCATTTTTTATCTCAGGTATCTAAGGCATTCACTTCATGGCATGCATGTGGACGTATCATAGAGTCGCGGTGACGACGCATCTCACATAAAATTTTTATGCACTTAACTGTCGTTTGATTGTAACAAACTCATTTTAGTACTTTGGAAATCTTTTGGGACCTATGCTTTGTAAACTCTGATTATTTTACTTAATCAAATGATATTTTCAAAACGACACTTTAGGTCATTCGATATAACTGTAACTTTGATGCTATGACAGTCATCCCCCAGGTATTCCATTCCGCTGCAAAATAAGTAATTTGGGGGTATAACAAACGATCCCGACTTACCATCATAATCTTGCTATAATGGACGAGTTCACTTCCTCGTATGTGTTATTGATAGAATTGGTAAATCACCTTTTATAAATTCAAAACTTGTACACACGTAGCACATCAAGTTTTTGGCGCCGCTGTCGGGGATTTTTTGTGTTTCAACAAGCTTTAAAAATTCACGTCAGTCGATCCATTGTAACAATATATATATATATATATATATATATATATATATATATATATATATATATATATATATATATATATATATATATATATATATATATATATATATATATATATATATATATATATATATAGTAGGGATCCAGTGAGAAGTAACTTAAAATAAGAAGTGGTGAGAAGTGACCAAAACCACGCATTTGAGATGCAACAACTTGCATTAGATGCATTTCTATTCATATAGATGCAACATCTTGAGTTTCGAAAGTTAATGTGATGTATAGATGGTGCAAATTGATTTTCATGATTTCGGCACGTGCAGAGGAACAAAAAACAAGAGAAATCATGAAATACATCTAATATACGTATATGCATCTGATTAAGGGCTAGAAAACACACTATGGTGCGTTATAATGCATCTAAGATTATAAAGATGCATCTAATTTAGGTCGGTGCATCTCGGATTTGCGGTTATAGTTCTTCTTATTCCTTCTTATTTTAAGTAATCTTCTTATTTGATCCTAACTCTCTATATATATTTTTACGAGCCGAGCAGCCGATCGGTCGCTTCATCCAACCGATCGGTTTAAACCAAAACCCAGACCAGGATTTCATCTAACCTATTAGTCGCAATTCGCAACCGATTAGGTTCGTCCTTTTTGTATGAAATTTGTTTTCTTTATTTGCTCGTGTTTTTAAACATTGCCTAAATTCTCTAAGTAGTTGTATGAACACTTGTTCGACTGGAGTAGAACCAATTTCACCTCTTACTAATCCCGAATGTTTTATCTGAAGAAGAAGAAGAAGAACACCTTTTGTCCCATTAGAAAACCGTGTAACTAGAGTACCAAACCCACCATTTGATAACCTTTCAGAAGCAAAAGTCGTTTATAACCCATTCATCAATTTACCTTTTTCCATGGCCGACGATCAGCCAATGTGGGGAGCTAACCGAACCATAGCACCCACTCCTGAAGGTGCTATTGTTGCCGTAAACCTAGGTGACAACTTCACCGTGAAGGGTCACAACCTTTATATGATCAAATACCACCAATTCGATGGCCGTGCGCGGGCCGATCCTCATAAGCACATTGCCTAATTCATTGAAATTTTCCGCATGTTTCGATATGGCGACACCGATGTCAATGCCATCGCACTCAAACTTTTTCCACCATCATTCACCGGCGATGCAAAAGTATGGTACAATGAATTAACCCCAGGAATTATCAATAATTGGGAGGAGATGAGGCAAGCTTTTGTAAGCCGATTCTTTTCACCTGCCATGTTTGATCTATTAATGGGAGAAATTCGTGCTTTTTCGCAAAACCCCAACGAATCACTTGTCGAAGCTTGGCTTCGGATGAAATATTTACTTCGTAGTTTTCATGGACATGGTCTACCCCGTGGAACCATTATCCAAATCTTTTACCATGGACTAGACGAAATTTCCCAAGGTATTCTTGATGCCGTAGGAATTTTTCTCTATAAGACTCCTAACGAGGAATATCAGTTACTCGAAGATCGAGTACTTCTTAAACTCGATTGGCCCAAAGATTCTAAAGCCAAACCTCTTAGAAAACCGTTGCTTTTGTCAAAAATCCCGATACTTCGAAATTCATGGAAAAAATGGAAGCCTTGACTTCCAAAATCGACTCGCAATACAAAGATCTCAAAAGAGAAATGAAAGAAATGCGAGATGGATGTAACAACTGTGGAGGAAATCACCCATCGTCGGAATGTGACGATAAACCTATGGGTGGACCAAACGAAAGAGAAGCTAATTATATTCAAGGAGGATACCGTGGAGGAGGATATCGTGGTAATTTTTGAGTAGAAATTCTGAAAATTGGCAAGACCGCCAACAAAGGGATAACACCCATGATTCTCAACCTCGAACAGACAATCAACCTTCAGAAACTCTGACAAAAAGTCGGAAGAATCCGAATTCAAAAAAACCATGAGAAAATTTGTGATTGCTCAAAGACCAACAAATGATTTTATCAAAAATCTATATTTCATTCTCAAAACCAAAGTTGAGCAAGGGCAGAAAAATCATCAAGCTTCTATCCAGGACCTTGAAAACAAATTCGGTAGACTTTCTGATCAACTTTCTTCTCGGCCATCTGGTTCATTACCAAGTAACACCCAATCAAACCCGAAACAATCGAACGATAAAGCTTATCGTCCACCACAAACAAGAAATGAGCATATCAATGATGTATTCACAAGAATTGTCTCTCATATGATCCACCACCAAACCCAAATAATGATGCTCTTATCGTCCAAGATAGTAAAGATGAAGTTGAGGAAGCAAACCCAACCCAACCTACCAAGAAAAAAATCGTTTCACCAATCAAGGCGTACACACCAAAAATTCCATATATCCTCAACGCCTTAAGAAAGAGAAAATGGAGGAGCGATATAAGAAGTTCATTGAAATAATCAAAGAGGTTAACTCAACGTTCCCCTCATTGACATTTTAGCTGGGATGCCCAATTATGGGCTACCTTCTTAAATGAAGAATGTTCAGCCGTGGTTCAAAACAAAATTCCCCTAAAGCTTGGAGATCCCGGAAGCTTTCTGATTCCATGCACATTAGGGAATAATATTCAATTGGATGCTTTAGCCGATCTTGGAGAAAGTATCAGTTTGATGCCCTATTTGTCGTATTTCAAATTATCCATCAACAGCTTAAAACCTACAAAGATGAGCATTCGATTAGCCAATCATTCTTATCAATACCCTGTAGAAGTTGCTGAGAATATGCTCGTTCAAGTTGGTAAATTCATTTTCCCAGTGGATTTTGTGATCTTAGAGATGGAGGAAGATAGTAGAGTCCCACTCATTTTAGGAAGACGTTTCCTAAACACCGCTGATGCAATCATCAAAGTAAAAGGTAAAGAGCTCAATCTGTGAGTTGGAGAAGATCGAATTACCTTTTTAATCGATAAAGCAATGCAATATCCACATTCCAGTGATGACACTTACTTCAATATTGATGTTATTGATGAAGTCACTGATGAAGAATTGATGCATTACTTACCAATTCTGATCCAATCATGACTACTTCAGAAAAGATTAGTGAAACGAATCTTGATAAAGAGTTCGCTGATTTTATGGAAGTAGAATTTGAGGAAGATAACACTAAGGAAGAAGAAGTAGAGGAAGAGAATTTTTGAGTAAATAACTTTCAATGATCAAATGAGGATAAAATCTTCTCTTCAAGAACCACCAACAGATCTTGTGCTTAAACCACTTCCTGACCATCTTTAATATGCTTATCTGGAAGAAAATTCACTTCTTCCGGTATTCATATTTTTATTGATCAAAAATGAGGAAAAGGAACACCTGGTTTCTATTCTCAAAAATCATAAAAGAGCTTTCGCTTGGAAAACTTCTGATATTCCAGGAATTAGTCCTAATTTTTGTAAACACAAAATCAATTTCAAGGAAGGGATTAAAACTATTGTGGAAAGACAACGTCGACTCAATCCCAACATGAAAGAAGTTGTAAAAAAGGAAATCATCAAACTTTTTGATGCCGGTATCATTTACCCCATCGAGGACAGCCTGTGGGTGAGTCTCGTTCACTGTGTTCCTAAGAAAAGAGGAATGACCGTTGTGACTAATGAACGGAATGAATTAGTTCCTACTAGAACTGTCACTTGATGGCATGTTTGTATTGATTATCGAAAATTAAACAAAGCCACCAGAAAAGATCATTTTCCTCTTCTCTTTATGGATCAAATGCTCAAAAGATTAGCAGGGAACAAGTTCTTTTGTTTCCTCGATGGCTTTCAGGGTATTTGTCAAATTCCAATCGATCCTACTGACCAAGAGAAAACCACCTTCACGTGCCCTTTTGGAACTTATGCTTACCGGTGTATGCCTTTTGGTCTTTGTAATGCACTTGCAACTTTTCAAAGGTGTATGATTGCAATATTCCAAGACATGCTTGAAACCTTTATGGAACTTTTCATGGATGACTTTTTAGTTTTTGGAAACTCATTTAATGCTTTTCTTTTTAATCTCAATAAAATGCTCGAAAGATGCGAAGCTGCACATCTTGTCCTTAACTGGGATAAATGTCACTTTATGGTGACTGAAGGAATTGTGCTTGGTCAAAAAATCTCCAGTGCAAGCATGGAGGTAGACAAAGCAAAAAATGACATTATCACAAAGCTACCACCTCTAACTAACGTTAAATCCATTAGAAGTATTTTTAGGACATACCGGTTTTACCGTCACTTTATCAAGGATTTTTCCAAAATATATCGTCCTATGACAAAACGTCTTGAGAAAGATTTTGTTTTTGACTTCAATGCAGACTACATGAAAGCATTAGAAACCTTGAAATCACAACTGACTAGTGCACCCATTATGGTTTCGCTTAATTGGTCACTACCATTCGAGCTCATGTGCGATGCAAGTGATTTTGCTGTAGGAGCTGTTCTAGGTCAACGAGAGGGAAAACACTTTCGGCCAATATATTTTGTGACCAAGACACTTAATAATGCTCAGCAGAACTATACAGTTATAGAAAAGAATGATTGTCCGTAGTTTTTGCGTTCGACAAATTCAGATCTAACCTCGTGCTTTCAAAAACAATCGTGTTCACAGATCATTTGGCACTCAAGTATCTATTTACCAAATAAGATGCAAAGCCACATCTTATTCAATGGATTCTACTGCTCCAAGAGTTTAACATTGATATGAAAGATAAGAAAAGGGCAGAAAATCTAGCCACTGATCATTTATCGCGTCTAGAAAACCCAAATTTAGAGGAATTGAAGGAAGAAGAAATCGATGATTACTTTCCTAATGAGACCCTCATGACAGTTGATGATAATGAAGCTCCTTGGTTTGCTAATTTTGCAAATTATCTCGTCGGAGGAATTCGTGGGAAAGGATTAACTCATGCCCAATGGAGTAAATTCATTTTGGAACTTAAACACTATTATTGGGAAGATCCCTATCTTTTCAAAATGTGTCCTGATGGAATGATCTAAAGATGTGTTACTGGTTCCGAAACCCGAAAAATTCTTGATGAATGCCATCATGGCCCTACTGGGGGATACTATGGTCTTTCCACCACAGCTAAAAAGGTTTTTGATGCTGGATTCTATTGGCCCACAATATTCAAAGAACCCATACGCTTGTTCAAAACTGTGATGCATGCCAAAGATCCGGTAACCTTTCTCGCAAAGATGAAATGCCACAAAAAAGCATTCAAGTTTGCAAAATATTCGATATTTGGAGAATCAATTTAATGGGACCATTTCCTAAATCCCACAAATACGAATACATTCTCGTTGCTATCGATTATGTTTCTAAATGGGCCGAAGCTGAAGCTTTACCCACGAACGATGCTCGAGTTGTCATAAATTTTCCCAAAAAGCTTTTCGCTCGTTATGAAATTCCTAAAGCTTTGATAAGCGACCGAGGAACTCATTTCTGTAACAAGAAAATGGAGAAAATCATGAAAAGATGTGGAGTTCATCATCGTTTCGATACAACTTATCATTCTCACAAACCAGTGGCCAAGTCGAAAACACCAACCTAGCTTTTAAAAAAATACTCGAAAAAACAGTGAAGGATAATCCTTCAGTGTGGTCGATAAAGCTTAAAGATGCTATGTGGGCGATTTGTACGGCTTACAAAAATCCAATTGTCACAACTCCTTACATGCTTTTGTATGGAAAAACTTATCATTTGCCGTTCGAAATCGAACATCGCGCTTACTGGGCCCTTAGAAGCTGTAACACCGATCTCAAAATAGCTGGAGAAAAGAGATTCTTGCAGTTGCATGAACTCGATGAATTAAGACTCCAAGCTTATGAGAATTCCAAACTGTACAAAGCCAGAACCAACGCTTATCATGACAAAAAGCTGAGGATTCGGAAAGATTTCAAAGCCAAAGACAAAGTTTTGCTTTGCAACATGATATTCAAATTCAAAGCTCCTAAGCTCAAACCAAAATGGTTTGGACCATATAGAGTGAAACATGGATGTCCATCCGGTTATGTCGAACTTTATGACAAGCATGGTGGAAGTTTCATTGTTAATGGACACAGAGTCAAATTATATTACGATAAGGAGCAAATGAATGAAATTTCAATCGAGGCGATTTTACTTGAGCCAGAATTTGAAGCTATCACATTCGTGGCACCTTTTCTTAGAAGCTACAAATAGAGTGTTCCTTGGGCTCCATAAACTGGATTCGTCTGGGATGTTCTTCCTAGCACTTGCGATACTGCGAAGTTATATGATATTGATGAGACGGTGAATAATTTTTGTATATTCCTAAATTTTCAAAGAAGAAATCAAAAGCTCCAACTACATGAATCTGGGAATTTTGAGTCAGGCTAATGACTCGGTAGTAAAACAAGCGCTTCTCGGGAGGCAACCCGTGTTGTTTTCAGATTTGATTTTTCCGTGTTCATGCCCTAAAGTTGAAACATTTGGTTGAACTTAAGTATGGGGGTGACATGCTTTAACAAAGTTATTTTGTTTTGTTTTTGTGTAAGATTACTGCATGTAATGATTACTTCTGTGGACACTTGGATCAAAGAAGTTAAGCTGGAAGCTCATTTGAAAAATCTGGTTTTATCCCTATTTCTATAATTTGAAGTTCGTTTTTCACATTGAGGACAATGTTTAACTTAAGTGTGTGTGTGTGGGGGGGGGGTGAATAGGAAAATTAGAGTTTTTGAGCTTAAATTTTAAAATTTGTTTGCCCCATTGATCTAATTATTTTCACGCTTTTAGGATAATACATTAGAATAACTGGATCAATCCTTTGGTAAAATTTGTAATTTTTTGAAAAATTGAGATGTGTTCCGATTAATATTGCAATCCATTCTGGGATCGATAACATTTACTAGCACACATTATATAAGCCCTTTCTACTAAATTGTGAGGATTTGAGCCTATTTCATATATACATAAGCATGCATCTTTTATGCTTAGATCTTTACATGAGTGTGCCGGTGATTTTATTTATTCTAGAACTTGTGCTTGTAAATCATTGTCAGGCCGCAGTGAGATCGCATTTGTGTGATATAAGTGTATTCATGTGATAAAGAGGCATCTTAGGATTTAAAACCAAATGACCATCCATTTTACATCTAATGATATATTAGCTAACCACATCGGTTAGTTAACCACGCATATGGACCCATTTGTAACACTCACTTTTAGTGCTAGATACCCTTAGTACACCCTCCGAGCCAATCTTTTCATTTCTGTCAAATCCAAAAAAATACGATAATATTTTACACTGTAAGCCTTAGCCTAACCTTTGTCAATGTCTAAACGGTTGATTGCTAGTTGCTTGGTAGGATTGAACTGTTTTGATGATTATGAGTAATCGCACTTTGTCAATCGTGTGTGCCATTTCGAAGAAAGGAAGTTTATGTTCAAAAACAAAAGTTGTAATAAGTGTTAGCCAATGTGCTATGTATGAAGAATATTGTTATGGCGAATCGATGTGAAGATTTGTGGAAATCCGAAGAGAATAAAGATTGTATCTATAATCATTTACTGGTTTGCGGATTGTTTGGTGACTAGCAACAATGGGAATTAGACTTGACTCTATTTTTCTTTTAAAACCAAATAAATAAATAATTCCATGCATCATCCATACCCTTTAATCTCCCAAAGCCTAACATTTCAACCTGAATAAAAGACCCTTTTAGATGTTTACACTTGGTGCTCACGCCACGTCGGTGGAGTTTTGTTTCTTGTATAAGCTTATGGTAATAAATAAATCATGACTGAGCAATGAGTGTGATTTCTCTTATATACTCTACCTAAATAATTGAGTGATTGAGTGAATTATATTTCGTTCCTTTTTCATGAGGTGTTTTGAAATGTTAATCATGCAAGAAAATCATTGATATTGTCAAACATCTTGATTTTTCATCATTAAAGCTAACATGATGGATCTTATCTTGTACTTGTACTTGGTAGATTTGCATCACGTTTTTCTCAATCATATTTCTGCACCAAGTTGATATTTTATTTCAATTCTATAATTGCTTGAGGGCAAGCAAAGATTAAGTGTGGGGGAATTTGATAACGTTCAAATTGTACATATTTTTAGTAGCGTTATTCGTGCTTTTATATATGTTACTTGGTTATATTCATATGCTTTTATTACTTAATCGTATCAAAGAACGTTTGTCTAGTGTATGTAACCAAGTACAGGAAAATAGAAGGAAAAGTAAAAGAATGTTAAATAAATGAAGATTCGTGTTAATACAAGAGATTTCTATTTCATGGAGGCTTTTCAAGCACGTATGATCCAATGGTTTAGCATTCCAAGTGTCGAAGCAATGAAAAAGATCAAGTTTGGATGAAGAATCAAGAGCCACGAACAAGAATCAAATGAATCAAGCAAGAAGTCAAAAGTCATCTGCTGCAAAAGTCCAGCCGATCGGTTGCCTCCCGCAACCTATTCGGCTGGAGTATGTTGAAGAGGGTCAGCCGATCAGTCGCCACCCGCAACCGATTCGGCTGGAACTGTCATGTCTACCATTCTTCATCATTAAGACTTCTCACTTATATCCAAATAATTCTAGGTCCTTCCTTGGTGTATTCTAGTCCCTTCCAAACTCCTTGGAGGCCAAGTTTAGTATTAATAACCATAGGCCTTGAGATTAGTATAAATAGAGTCTTTTGTAATCATTTGAGAACACACACTACAATACAAACTATCTACTCATCAAATCATTCTCAAATAGCTCTTAATTTCGTCATTAGAAGTCCAGGAAAGTTTGGAGGTCCAAGAAGTCAACATTTGGAAGTCAAACCACCGAGAAGTCAACACCAATACTTTGGGTAACATTACTCAATCATTTGTAATCTTATTCTAATCATTGTAAGACTCTTAATCATATTTTCTAATGTTCAAAGTTCCGAGTTTATATTCATGTTTGCTATGAGTGGTTAGTTCCTTTATGCACTTGCTTAAACAATGTTTATTATCTAATGATTAGCTCATGATTGTGTTAACATGTTTTAATTTAATTTCAAGTCAATTCTAAGATCCAATTGTGCTTAAGTTTCATAGTGATATTTGTTAATCAAGATTGACTGGTTGTTAGTAATTTTAAAGGTCGAAAGGATTTATTGTTATTCAACTAGTTATAATCATTTGTCTATGAATGATTGTTTTTACCCATTATTCTTGGTCGAACAAAGAAACTCAAGTGTGGTTGTAATAAGAATACTTTTTGATTATCAAATTGGATTGATTGGAAACACCTCTAAAGATCGTAAGATTAGTTGTTTACAATCAATTGTGACCCTTTGTCTATAATAGTTACCTTTTGTATTGACCATTTCTTAAGCAAATTTGACAAAGCAAATGGATGTTTTTGTGTTTAAGTTTGTAAATATAAACTTATGAAACTTGAATTGATCTTGAATTGATTGGTTAAACTTAATGCTTGTTTTTATAAACTAAAATCTTGACGAATGTTTAACTTGTAAGAACAATATATTAGTATACAACTTAATTATCATAACCAATATGTTAAGAAGAGGTTAACACAATCATAATTTTCAAGGATAAGAAACTAGGTTAAGCAAATGTAGTTTTAATCATCTGAAGTTCGTTATCACTATTCTCGTTATTATTTACTTTTGGTTTGCTATTAGTATATTTTATAACTTGTTTCTTGATTCACTAACAAATCCCTGCGAACGATGTGACAATTCTTAATTTCCGGTCATTTTGCAAACTTTAAAAAAATTTACTATTCATCTCGGGAATTTACTATTCTTCGGTTACTATTCATTATTTTACTATTCATCGTTTTTGAAGTCGATTTGATATTTTGAGAGGTTATTTCAAAATTTTACTATTCACAAAACACTATTCATTCTCGGGAAAAAATTTATATTCATGATTTTTATTCATCATTTTTCGTAAACTAGGTTTACGAGTATCAAATTCGCGTAACCGTGAGGGTTAAGCTGCATATTCATGAAACATCATTGAGAACATTACACATAGACTAGGATTAGTCTGCATATCATCAGTAACATCATCTGCATATTAGTTCATGCATGGGTTTGCATCTTTTCTTAACGTATAATTATTTATTTAATAAACGCTATCGCACGATCATTTATTTTGAATAATTGATCCGACACTTCCAACAATTATCCGAATATATTTTTATACTCATTTTAAGACTATAAAAATTATATTATTAGTTTACCCGATGTTTTGAATTTATTTTGGTATATAAATTGTTATAAATATATATTTACGACGGTTTTCGTAAATTCTATACGATAATAATTTATTCA
>BPTQ01000001.1:58215774-58260215 GCA_019973895.1 Chrysanthemum seticuspe | reverse complement strand
TTCATGCATGGGTTTGCATATTTTCTTAACGTATAATTATTTATTTAACAAACGCTATCGCACGATCATTTATTTTGAATAATTGATCCGACACTTCCAACAATTATCCGAATATATTTTTATACTCATTTTAAGACTATAAAAATTATATTATTAGTTTACCCGATGTTTTGAATTTATTTTGGTACATAAATTGTTATAAATATATATTTACGACGGTTTTCGTAAATTCTATACGATAATTATTTATTTACTCAATACTTGCGAGAAATGCATTTTTATAATTATTATGACTTCGATATATTTTATTTTGTTCCGTTAAAATCGATTTCTATCTAACGATACACTAAATAACTAATTACATGTACAAAATATACATTATACATACTTTAAATGCATTTATTCATCAAAATCACACAAAGACTTCCACCCTTATCCCCATTGCCGCCCCCCTAGTCACAACATGTAACAAATTTGATTTTTGCTACCTAAATGACCAAAATGCCCTTGTGGCTAGATATTTACAAGACTTGCATTTTATTTCATAAAATAAACACATACAAACACAATCTAAAAGGTGAAAACACTAGCCATTTTCTCTCTTCTCTTTTGGGTGGATCGACCAAGCTAAGAACATCAAGAAGAATCCATCAATTTTCTAAGATCAAGTATATTCAAGATCCATTTTGAGTACTAGTTAAGGTTTAGGGTTAAAACCTTGAAGTTTAACTAAGTTTTCCATCACCAATTTCTCATAATCACTCAAGTAAGCTACTAACTATTTTCATAAATTTACTTTGCTTATTATTGAGTTATTTCATGTATTATTTTGAGATATGCAAGTATTCATATGTATTAATACCACTTTTCACTTATTTTTATACTTATTATGGATTTAAAGTATACTATTAGTGTTCTTATGAAACCTATCAATTTTGATGAAGTCTAGGAACCCATGACACCCTAAGAAGGTGTATAGTAGGTTTTGAATAGTTTTGGTGTTGATTGAAAAGGGTTAGAACAAGTTCTACACTAGAAAAATCATTTTCGACAACATATAATTAAGGGTTGTCCTATTTTGTAAAATCTGGAAATTTCAGCAGGCTGGGGATTATTTTGGTCTAGATATTCAGGAAATAGACTTAAAAACGAAACCGTGGCCGCTTGAACGGGTTAAAACGGGTTTATAACGAAAAAGATACGCTATTTTCAAGTTTAACGACGAAAACTAATTTTCTGGAATAGTACTTGCTGTCAAGGGTTTTTCTAAGGACAAAAAGGAGTTTTTAACGTAAACTAGAGGAGTCGACTTATCAAAAATATATTAGTATATATTAACACGAAACCAAGGATATATAGATCGTAGAAAACGAGCTTATAGTGACCGAGATACAAGCATTTGAAAACCGACGTTCACAACTTATTTCCATCAGCTTTTACTAAAATATTTCCAAGTGTTGAAACTGTCTTTTCGGGTACCCATGTTTGCAGCCGTTTTTCTCAATGATCGAGTTGGTTTTGGTAAAATAGTATCTCAAAGTAAAAGTTAGTTCACCCGGCCTATTTTCCAAAATGACCAGCCGTTCCTCAAACAGAGTTCTAACGAGTAATATACGACCCCTCAAACTTTCCCGAAAACTACCCATAAACTACATTTTTAGCTCAACTACCTCACTTCACCCTTATTTTACTTTATGATCGAAACTCGTATGGATAAAAGTTCAGTGTTATTACTTTTAGATAATGTTACAAGCTTTCTAAAATCATTGAGTTTGTTTCCTAACACTCGATATTCACTATTTTACGACTAGCTTTTCGAGGCCACTTAGCCACTTTCTCGAATTATCAAAGTACATTATTTTGCAACGAAAAACTATATTTTTCTTGATTTATCACTTAACGACTAATGTAGGATGTTGTTTCAACGTAAGTACTTGTAAAGTATTTTATAACATGACGAGATGTCATAAGCGTATATTTCGACGATAAACTTTATTTTCAAAAATACACAAGTGGTATGGATATCATATGAGTTTGCATGCACGACATTGTTTCATGACTTACATTAGAACATATCATTCATATTAGGTTGCAGATAGAGATTGCACCTCATTTCAGTGTATCCACTTTTGTCATCATAATCATTGCATCAGGTGAGTTCGTAGCCCCACTTTTACTCGTTTAATTGTTTTATAAACTCTTTGGGGGAGATACATGCTCAACTACTTGCTTTTACTTTACACTTATATGAACGTAAATAACTGTTGTTTCACTACTTATGCTAGTAAGTAGATTATGCCCGAACTAAATTGATTACTATGTTATAAACACTATTATTTGAACCACTTTCCTTGATTTTGAACCCTTTGACATATATATTTGAACTCTTTTAAATTGATTTGGACCTTTTAACATATATTTGAACACTTTGAACTTGATTTGAACCTTTTGACATATAGTTGAACTCTTTTAACTTGTAAAGGAACCTTTTGATATATTTTGAACTTGTTTGACTTGATTTGAACCCTTTGACTATTTTGAACCTTTTGATATGTTTTGAGCTCTTTGACTGTTTTGAACTTTTGAACTCGACTTAAACTCTTGAACTTAATTATGAACTTCTGAATAGAACACTTGAACTTAATTATGAAGTTATGACTTGCTTGAACTTATTGAACCGTACGTACAATGACCTAAAAGTCTCCCTATGTGAACGGAGCAACACAAAGTCTCCCTATGTGAACGGAGCAACAGAAAGTCTCCCTTGTTCGGAGCAGTGCAAATTCTCCCATATCCGGAGTGTTCTTAATTGTATATAATAGTTGTATGATGTACTGTTCGTACATTCGCATTGTTAGTCTCCTATCAGTAGGTAGTATGGATAGCGCTATTAGAGGTCGGCCAACCTCTCTTTCACTATGTTACGGGACGCATATTATTTATTCTAGGGGCTTTGCCTGGCATACATTATTATATACGTGGTGCTATATTGTGAACTATTATGACAACGTATACTTGACTACTAGACACACTATATTTTGTGCAATGGGTTGTGAACACACAGGTTGCAAGTTTTGTATGGGCGGGACTTGGAACTGAGTGGATTTACAACGCCTTTGCTTTGTGGACTATTCTCAATGACCAAAAACTTTGCCTTTGCTGCATGAACGTTCTTTAAAGGCTTTTCATGATAAACCAAACTCTATGAACTCACTCAACCATTGTGTTGACACTTTTAGCATGTTTTATCTCAGGTATCTAAGGCATTCACTTCGTGGCATGCATGTGGACTTATCATAGAGTCGCGGTGACGACGCGTCTCACCTATAATTTTTATGCACTTAACTGTCGTTTGATTGTAACAAACTCATTTTGGTACTTTGGAAATCTTTTGGGACCTATGCTTTGTAAACTCTGATTATTTTACTTAATCAAACGATATTTTCCAAACGACACTTTAGGTCGTTCGATATAACTGTAACTTTGATGCTATGACAGTCATCCCCCAGGTATTCCATTTCGCTGCAAAACAGGTAATTTGGGGGTGTGACAAGAATAAGGACGTGACAATTCAACCATCAATAGGAGATAACTAGGGAGTAATAAAGCCTAAGCAAATACATTTTTAATCATCATACGAGCACACAACAATAGACATAGACTTACCTTAGTTAATTCGATAATTAGATAGTAGAAGTAATCGGTAGAAATACCGACCCCCAAATCCAAACCCCGAGATTCGTACCTTTCCATTTCCTAAAAAACATAAAAAGATAAAAAATAATCTTCCTCAACCCCAACCTTAGCGTAGTAACTTCTCACTAGCATTCCTATTCCCCTAGAGAACGATATCAATTCTTGTGGCTTACCCTAATACTACACTACAACGATTAGGTTCACTGCCTAGGGTGTTGAAAAACTTGCTCGACGAAAAGAAAGTTCCTTTGACCCCGAACGCGCTGTGTAAGCGTATCAGTGTTAGTGTTATTAAGTTTTGAGACATCATGATAAAGTTAGTTAGGTTCGAATATCATTTTATAAAGATACAGTTTGTGTTATATCTTTTGTTTAAGTCTGGACCATATAATTGTTTTACGTTCATTTATATTAATATAATGTGTTAGTGTTATTAAGTTTTGAGACATCATGATAAAGTTTGGTATGTATGAATATCATTCTATAAAGATACGTTCACAATGCAAAAGGATCTTCAGTTACCTCTAAGTACTTACACGACAGTAAACCACCATTACAAACAATTAAATCGTAAACTATGTTAGCTCAAAATATTTTCTCAACATAATCCTCTCATTCTGTAACTCACAGTTCATCCTTTTCAGCACTTGAATCACCCATAAGTTCTTCAAGAGAAAATTCATATTCTTCCATGATCTCTCCGTCTTTGCCGTCCCATGGCTCAATTTTCATGACTGTTGGTGTCCTTTCCATTGGTAGGGGTACCCTTTCTACCGAGTCCACCCGCTTTTACACAGTCACTAAAAATTAGAACACGGGTCATGAGATTAGTTAACATGGGCGTATTTGTATAATTGAAAAAAAGTAAATAAAATACTGACATGATAGCAAGCACCATGTTGTACAACCCTGCAACAAAATATGCAGTATAAATACACGGCTCAAAAAAGTAAAGTTAGCATTTCAGAAATTCTTAGAAGACAATCACCTTGTCATTAGTACTGTACATTTGCGTATATTGTTGCACTGTGGCAACAATTGTCCCTCGTCTCTATCGATTCCTTTATTGTCTTAAGAATAAGTAAATCCGGCTCATTTAAAAACAATAAGTTACTCACTTGTTATGAGTGTATAAAAACTGAAGAGCCAACTGCACTGGAAAGACGTGATATAGGATTCGTATGTAAATACAATCAACATTAGGAAATATAAAAGCAAAAAAATGACACATTTTCTCTATATTAAATTGAAAGAATGTCATGTACCTTAAATAGTGTGATAAGTACCGCATAGATGGTTATGAATCCAGATACAAAAATGGCATGTTTTCAAATTTTGTCTGTAACATCGTTCATCTTAGTTATACAGCTAATTAACCATATATGTAGTCTTATTTGTTTAATGAGTCGGATGCCGGTCCGCCTCGTTGTGGAGGGACATCGTAAAGGTGTTGTGTATACTATATATTGTATTTTTTTAGGTATGTGTTTTTTTTGTATTAAAGTGTTAACTACGTTATAACGTTGCTTTTATTGTATAGCCTAAGAGGTAGACGCTAAGGCTTTGTGGCTTATATGTGAACCACACAAACGTACTAGGACAAACAACTCTAACACAATTTTCATTGTAAAAACCCACGTAATTGACGAATTTAACTAAGTAACATGTTACTACCTCCGTCCCACATTAAGTGTCCACTATGATTTTTTTAAGTCTTTTTTCTTAAACTTTGACCGTAAATATTATTTTTCCTAATGAAAATAATACAAATGAAAATACATTTAAAAATTTAATCCATTCATATACCTTGCATCAAATATTATATAACACAAACAAAAATATTTAAAGTCAAAGTTTAAGAAAAAAGACTTAAAAAAGTCATAGTGGACACTTAATGTGGGACGGAAGGAGTATCATATAACCTGTTCATGTAAGCTGACATTTCAAATATGTACTTGTGCTACATAAGAAACAAATTTTCAATGTGTCCAAAAATCAATCGTGATAGTTGCATGAATCGGACGTAACCTGGAGTGAAGTTTTTTTTGTGGAGTTACGAGGATGTGAACAGAACTTAAGAGGATTTTTGATAGAAAGTAATAGCTGGAGTTTTGATTTATCAAGAGAACCGATCCTTAATGTGAACAGAACTTAAGAGGAGACAGACAGTATAAACCTCTATAGGAAGCTCTCCCCCAAGCTACTCGATATAACAAACAACTTACCCCTCCTTTACTATTTGCTTCTGTTAGAACAATGCATATATCAGTAAAATATATAACACTATAGTAATGACAACATTTATATAATTGTTAAAGAATATAGCAGTGGGTAACATGAAGAGCTGGTTATCCTTTTTGTAACATGTCATATTTTCGTATGTAGCTGCCAGGTCAGCATCTCGTGGAATATTCTGATCCACGTCACCACTGATTGGCAAAGAACTGATGATGCGCATTATTTTATGTTTCAAATTATTTTGTATCTGACTTTAGTTAATTGTTTATAGATTTTTCACAAATTATTTTTTATACAATTTAAATCGTTATCATTGTCTTTGTTTATCAAGTTCATACCAAATAACATACCCGAAAAACATATACCAAGAGAACACACTAAAAACACCAAGAACATGCACTAAAGATATCAAGAATACCCAAAATTCGTTATCTCTTTGCAAGCTGGAGGTGCTTTTTTCCCTTTAATGGTTCGTGATCTTCGGAAGAACCCAACCTAAATTGAAATTTAAACTTTTAGATGCATATCTTACACACAAAAAAAAGTATATATCAGGTTGAAAGTGGATTAAATATATATATATATGCTCTTACTCTGGGAGACTGGATTATATTCAATCCTTCATCTGCAGCTTTATCATGAACCATTACATTATTGAGATGGACAACGGCGACATTGAAAGGTGAGGCTCGGCTGTTTAGTGGCATTTGACACCCTAAAACTTGCGCAATGATTACTCGGTCCAGCGTGGCTGCCCTTTTTAGTCATACTTGTGACAGACAAACATTGGGATGAACTTAAAAGCATACTATAACACTATTAGTAAGTACCTTTGCGGGGGGTTGCTTTGATACAGAAGTATTTTAGTCATTTTTTGGAAGATAATATTTTAGTCACAGCGGGTTGGTTTGAAACCCAAGGCTGGAAATGTTATATAGCTCAAACCATAATGTTTTTTTTAAAGCTTTTTGTTAGCAATATTAGATTAACATACATCTAAGTTACTTTTAAATAGAAAAATTAAGCAAACGAAATATATAACAGTCGGAGCAATTGAAAACCACCAAGCAGATTAAGTGTATGATAACTGATTCTGATTGCAAGAAACTACATACATAAGAGTACTCACATTTTTGCGTAAACTTCGGTTAAACTTTACATTGTTGATGTATACATTATGCCCATAAAGTGTAGTCATATCCACTACTCTTCGGCAAAATTCTTCTTAAGTACCACTTGGATCTGATTCTCGTTTTTAGCCACTGCATACACATGAATTGCAATGATAACAATAAGATATATGAAGAAACGTCCGGTATAGGAGTAAATGAGGATGGTTAGTTTGAAATTTACATATCGGTCTATAGATACCTTGGAAGATATTATTTACGGAACGTTCAAATGGCAGTGTCCTAACTTGTCCGAGCACTTGATTTGGTTAACTTGGTTTTTCTTCAGTGGAAGGGCCACCTACGACAGGGGTGTTCGTTCTTGCGACATCCTAAAAAAGATCATTGTTAGTAATTTTATTGTGAAAATTTAGTGGCCCAATTAGTAAGCTTATGCATGTAGCAACAACAACCAAAACTTGAAGGTTGTCATAAACACATCATTTTGGTCCAATTCAGTGAAAAAATACAAAGCAAATTTCTAGTCATTGATATGGATACTTTTTTATTTGAATGTCAAACAATTAACTTCAATAATACAATCACCAAAAACTCAGTAAAGACTTATTTTCAGCAGCTCTTTCAGTTTCTTGGCATGTTATTAACGGCTGTTTGGATAGCCTATTTTAGCAGTCATATGGCGTCCTAAACATGCTATTAAGAGTTGTTTGGATACCTTATTTTGAGTAGCCCTTTCAGTCACTTGATATGTTATTAAGGGTTGTTTGGATAGCCTATTTCAGTAGTCATTTGGCATCGTAAACATGCTACTAACGGCTATTCGGATAGCATATTAGAAAATAGGGTCAGTAATGTGGGACCACCTATGCAGATTGAATGTATCTAAATGTATATCATATTTACTTGTTACAATGAAAATTGGAAAATAAATAAACGGTGTATGATTTTTGCATACTTATTCTGTAGCATGCGATGAATAGTGAGGACGATGTCTTCCTGATGAAAGTTGAATGTGATTCTCTTTAATTCTAAATTGCCATTTCTCCTGCCAGACAAAACGTCCCCTAGATCATATTTTACCCGATCTCCCAGCTCCATCAGAAGGTCACCTGACAGCCATAGATAAAAGAACAGATTATCGGATATATAATTCTTTAACCAAAAAAAACACACAGGGAAAATGTGAGATAACCGGAACAAAAGATCGGGAATTTATTGGTATTTGATTTGTTAAAAGTGGGTTTTATAAAAATTTATGATGATGGAAAAAACTGGATAACCTGAACCTAGAAAAAATGTGAGAAACTGCAAGCGTACTTACATTACCAGAATAGAATAGGCAGGATGGCAGGCAAAACAATGCTTCCTTTTGCAACAAATTAACCTTTATATTAATCCTTTTTTATCCATCTCCATATTTCTGCATCTACAAATCAGATAAACGCTGATTCAAGAAGCCCGCCCAAAAAAAAAGAAAAAAAAGAACAAACTTCATTCACAAAATTCATAAACATGAAAAGCTAAAATAAACAGAACTTGTAATAGGGATTGAATAAAAATTACATGAAGGATCAAATTCTGACCTTGGTATATATCACTCATTGGTACAACTTTTCCTCCAGCCTCATGAATAAGCTGACCAGCCCATGCACCAATATTTCCGAATCTGTGAGAATAAACAAACAAAATTAGTATTAAGAATTAGTGCGTATGACTTTGGTCCCAAAATCTAACACGACTGGTCCGTAACCTGTATGTGCATGCAACATTCCAAAAATATTGTTTAAAGTGAACATGGTCGAGAACATAGGAAGATGTTGTTACACAACAACACTCTAACCTTTGATCAACGAAACATTTGAAATCCTAAAAAATCCGGACAACGCAAGAAACTAACACAAAAAACTTACTTGGAAAATTTTAAAAATCTTAGCTAATAATCCATCTAAGCAAGTCCGCCCTTGAGCCACTCGATTCTTGAAAAACCCAAAAACAAATTTAGGGTTTCACATTGCATAGTATGAAATCACACAAAAGTTCATTACCAAACACATTAATATATATACTGTTGGATCGATGTACTCTAACCAAACTAACTTATATAGCTTGTTAAGGGTTTAATAACCTCGGATAAATCCTAAGTTGTTAACAATAAAACACTGAGCAAACTCTATTAAGTATGCGGAATTTACTTAACAAAGCTAAGAAGAATTAACTTTAACTTTCAACGATTTTATTAAAAACTCTGAATCTGCTTATTATGCAGATTCTTTAACAACTCTAAAACTCTAATATCGTACTTCTCTAAAACTCTAAACACCACGTATTCTCTAATGCCAACCTAGGGGTCCTTTTATAGGCTTAACGATAACCCTAGTCGGTTTACAATTTGTAACCTTGTACGACAAGTAATACCATACTAGTCTAAGAACATTCTAGAATTACATAATAATCCTTAACGCTTTTGCATATCAGTCCTTTAAGCATGCCGTACTTTAATGTATCGAGCAGTACTTTGACTTTATACTTTAGCAGTACTTTGACTTCTTCAGTACTTTAACTCTTCAGCACTTTGACTCTTCAGCACTTTGACTTTTTATATCCCAACAATCCTCCCCTAACTTGAATTCTACTTATTTGACTTCAAGTTCCTTTGTATATTCATCTTTAACATCTTTTGTCTTCAAAGAGAGATTGTGGCTATCTTTCAAATTTTGTCTCTGTAGATTCTGTGCTTATATCATCATCATCAAAGTAATCATTATTAGTAATTCTTTTCAGCAACATTCAACAAGCTCCATCTTTTCAGCAACTCAGCAACATATGACAATTTGTACATCAGTTCAGTTTAAGTTTCAGTCTATTCTCATCACTTCCAGATGTGTAAACTTCTGTGAGAGGTGAATCATTGAAATTTAATGGTTTTGATGTCTCTTTACCAAAGCCATTATCTCTGGAGTAGCCAAATGTTTAGGTGTGTAAGACCATGGTACATTGATAACCATATGATTTTTAGCAAATCATCAGCTATCAACAGATTTGATTTGTCTTTACCAAAAGTTATACCCTTTTAGACTAGTTAGTTCTTTCAACCATGGTGAACTAATTACCATATAAATGGTTTTTCCACAGCCTTTACCACAAGCCATTTTCTTGTGGGCTAGCCAACTCTTTACATTGCTGATATGGTGAGTAGATTACCATACAAATTATTAGCAAGTTGTCAACTATATAACGGGTTTGAGATATCTTTACCAGAGCCGTTTGCTCATGGATTAGCCAGTTCTTTTGTAAACATGGTGAACTGATAACCTATTGTTATAACCATCTCAAAAACCATTGTTGCTTGTTAACTTTTGTTTCAAAATATTTGTTACTTAACAAAAGTTTTTCTTTCAAAAACATTTACTGGTTTATGCTGCAAGCAGTACTTTGGTTAAAGTACTGTTTGTTCCAGCAGTACTTTGAATAAAATACTTATTTTTCAAAAATTTATACAATTAAACATCATACCAGTACTTATGCTTCATCCTCAGCCTTTGTCCATTTGATATACAATCCAATGACCATTAAGGTTGTGTCATTCTCTTCCTCGACTTCCATTCCATGATCCAGCATCCTTCTCATAAGATCTGACATGAGTGGATATCTTCTTTCTACTAACATATGGATCATTGTTCCATCTTCTAGCTCCAAAACATGTACTCCAGATTCATCAAAATATCTCCAGCAATTAATTTCCCATACTTCTTGATTATTCCATATAGCATCAGTACTTGTCTCCTCAGTTTCAAAGATAGTTGTGAGGTCTCCAAGTAATACTAAACCAATTCCTTCTGATGGAATATGTTTAAAATACTCTTGTACTAGTTGATACAGATGAAACAGGTCTTCTCTATTTATCAAGTGCAGTATGTCCCACAATGAGTTAAATACTCTAAAGCTTTCATCTTCTCTATGGAACATAAGATAATCTCCATCTTCTGCTTTTACAACTTCGAATGTAACAATCTATGACTTCTTTTCTGCAACATCTTAAGCCTTAGGTAGCTCAAAATCAACAACTCTTATGTAATTCCTCAGTTCACCAACTGTATCTGATCTCATCTCAATCTTCTCTGATTTCTATTCAACTTCAGTTGTCCTTTTTCTTTTTAAGCTTCTTTTACTAAGATCCTCCTTGTACTTATCATCCTTGAAAGAAACAATACTTTCAACTTGCTTCTGATAAGCTTGTCTAACATTTTCATACAAGTCTTTCATCTCAATGTAATTCAGCTTTTGTAGTCCAGTGAATCCTTGTCCTTTCAAATAAGCCATCATTGCATTCCTTTCTTTAGCTTTACTCATTGGTCTTCTAGATAAAACTAGTTTTTCTGATATAGCAACTTCATCATTCAATTCATCTTGTAATTTCCTAGCTACTTCTTTATTCTTAGCTTCTTCAATAGCAGCTTCAGCATCCAATTCAGCTTGTACCTTTTTAGGAGCTTCTTCATTCTTAGCCACTTCAATTGCTCTAATTTCTGCCAAAGTCAGCTTTTTCTTCTTCCTTGTTTCCACCAGCTTACCTTTGCCTTTATCTTTTGGATCTATAACTGGTTGAGAAACTTGTGATTGTTCTTCAGGAACACCTGGAATGCTAACACCTCTTGGTTTTGATAAGTTGTGCAATATCTCAGCTATAGTTTCATCATCACTTGCATTGTGCACTACTTTTGGTGTGTCAGCTTCCTCTTCCTGAATAATAGTAGAAGGACCAGCTTCTTCTTCATGTATAACAGTTGAAGGACCAGCCTCTTCTTCAAAATCTAACACCCTTGGTGTAATCCGTTCTTGTCTATGGTATTCTTGAATACCGGTACTTTGATCAGCAGCACCTTGATCATCAGTACCTTGAACACCAGTTCTTTGAACTTCAGTTCTTTCAGACTCAGTACTTAGAATATTAACCTTTGAATCAGTACTTTGAGGTTCATCTTCTTTTTCTTTATGAAATTCAGCATCTTCTTTCAAATTCTCTTGCTCTAAATTCCTCCCCAATTGGACAGAAGAATGTTGTGGAACCATTTTTCCTGTAGAAGCCTTCTTGAAATGTTTTATTTTCTTCCTTTCAGCCTTGACCCATAATCTGTGATGTGTGACCACAGGCCAGACAGACCTCTTAAGTTTCCTAAACTTGGTCTTCAATTGTGCTATCTGTGCAGCTTGAGCCTCAGTTGTTTTCTTCAATCTACTAACTCCCGTGTCAGAATATAATTATCCAGTACTAATCCTTCAGGGGGTATAGTAGCTGCATCTCTTCCAGAGGAGGATGTGAGAATAGGGATATCATGTTCTGACTCAATAGGTGGAGTATCATGGTGAGATGAGGTAGGAGAAACTGCAGTACCTTCATTGACATCAATACTTTGAGAAGCAGTTCCTTGAGATGTAGTACCTTGAGAAGCAGTACCTTCAGTTGAAGCAGTACCTTCTCTTTCATCACTAGTTGCAGCCTCATCTCTAATAGCTTGAACAATCTCCATCATTGATGTAGTCAATGGAGTGTTCCTACCTGTTAACAAATCACTCTTCCTAGCCATGAAGGTGAATATTTTGGCTGGTTGTACCACAACAGGTAATAAACTTGAAGGTTTTGGTACATCTTGAAGTTGTTTATTCAAGAAGACTTTAATAAATCTTGGATACATCAACCTGTGAGATCCATGAGAGATGTGAGATAGCATTCCATCCAAAATTAACCTTGAAAAATTGAAAATGCGATTTGTAGCCAATCCCACTAAAGCAGAAGCTATATTCGAACCAAATTGCTCCCATGAAGTACTCTTAGCACTAATGCAATGAAGCAATACATGAACCAAGTACTTCCAGTGTGGACTAAATAAGGGTTTCTTGAAAGTTTGTTCATTTAAGGACCCTTCATACCCAATGTGTCTGAATGTATCCCAAATCAATTGTTTATCAAAACGAACAGCTCCTTCTTCATCATCAAACAATAAATCTTCACAAATTGAAGCTTCAGAAACCTTCACTATCCTTCCAGCAACTTTAGCCTGAATATAGATATCATCATTCTCCATATGAGTCCTAGCAGTTGCCCAAAACTGTTGAATCCAGGGCTCAATAATATCTGGTTCAACCAAAAGTGCATAACTAATTGGAGATCCAGTGAGAAAATCAATTATGTCATGGAAGATGACATTAGCTTCAGTTTTCTCTTAATTCGCCACCATGTTGTATTTAGAAACGGTGTTACGGTTCGCCATTGATGATTGTAAAAGTGATTGATTCGATGATCAAGTAATTGTGATAGAGAGAGAAATATATAGAAAAGATTAATATGAATAAAGATGAGAGGGAAAATCGGAAAGTAGTTATTTATAGGTAGGATTTGAAAAATCACAGCCCATAATAACAAAGTTACCGTTAGTTGAATTTACCCCTCTTTTTGACCGTTGGAATAGTACATTGATAAGACAAGCAGTTCTTTCCACGTGTGTAGTACTTTCCAGAGCAGTACTTTCAAAGCAGTACTTTCCCATCTTTCTTTTCTACAATAGCAAAAACTCCAAATAGGCATTGTATTACCTCCCCTTAAGCCAAGCATAGGATTGTCTAACTAATCATTCAGTCCTCCCCTTAAATGTAGCTCAATAATTAATCATTCCAATGCTTACCACCAAGTGATTAAATCTTGAAACATCAAAGCCTTTGGTGAGTAAATCAGCTACATTATCATCTGTGTAAACCTTGACAACATTAATGAGCCTATGCTCATAACAATCTCTGATGAAATGATGCCGAATCTGAATGTGTTTTGTCTTGGAGTGATAAACTAGATTCTTCACAATGTAAATTGTACTCTCATTATCAATGTTGATAGGAGTATTTTTGAAGTTGAACCCATAATCCAAGAGTTGATTCTGCATCTACAAAACTTGTCCACAACAGCTTGCAGCAGCCACATATTCTGCTTTAGTGGATGATGTTGCTGCAATAGTTTGCTTCTTACACTGCCATGAGACTAATCTTCTTCCAAGATATTGGCATCCTTCAGTGGTTGATCTTCTATCATAGTTGTCACCTGCATAATCACTATCTGAAAAAGCTTCCAAGTGAAAAGGTGAATGCTTTGGATACCACAACCCCAGCTTGGGTTGTTGTTTCAAATAACTAAAAATTCATTTCACTGCATTCATATGGGAGACCTTAGGTGAGACTTGATATCTTGCACATAAACAAATAGCAAACATGATATCAGGCCTAGATGCAGTTAAGTACATAAGACAACCAATCATAGATCTGTACAACTTGACTTCAACAGGTTGACCATCTTCATTCTTTCCCAATGAGTTAATTGACTTTATAGCTGTAGTGACTGGCTTCATAGCATCAAAATTGAACTTCTTAAGTATGTCAAAGACATACTTATCTTGACTTATGAAAATTCCTTCCTTTGACTGTTTAACTTGAAGCCCCAAAAAGAATGTTAATTCACCCATAGAACTCATTTGAAATTCATGTTGCATTAGCTACTCAAACTCCTTCACCATGGACTGTTTGGTAGCTCCAAAGATGATATCATCTACATAAACTTGTACCAGCATGATATCCTTCTTATCTCTCTTGATAAACAAATTCTTGTCTATTGCTCCCCTCCTATAACCATGTTGCAATAAGAAAGTAGAAAGCCTTTCATACCAAGCTCTAGGTGCTTGATGAAGTCCATAAAGAGCTTTAACAACTTTATAGACTTTGTTTGGATGTGCAGGATCTTCAAAACCAGGAGGCTGTTTGACATATACCTCTTCTGTAATAGTGCCATAAAGAAAAGCACTCTTGACATCCATTTGATAAACCTAAAAGCCCATATATGATGCAAAAGCAAGGAAGATTCGAATGGCTTCAATCCTTGCTACAGGAGCAAATACCTCATCATAATCTACTCCTTCTTCCTGTCTATATCCTTGGGCAACTAACCTTACCTTGTTCTTGATGACATTCCCTCTTTCATCTCTCTTGAATCTGAACACCCATCTTGTACCAATGACATTCTTGCCATCTGGTAGATCAAATAGTACCCAAACTTCTTGAAGTTTGAATTGAAGAAGTTCTTTGCATAGCTTCAACCCAACTTTCTTTAGATAATACCTGAGCTATATTCTTGGGTTCTTCTTGAGAGATAAAGCAAGTGAATAAACATGTTTGATGATCCTTGTGATTTAGCCTGTTCTGTTTATAAACAAAGCTAAGTAAAGCATTGTGAGGTTTAAAAAAACCCTTAACTTTGGTTCTTGTAAGCACTCCAGAGTTAGAAAGTCCAATGATTTGACCAGTAGGATGATTCTTATGAACTCTTAAGATTGGGGTCTGTAGAACTTCAACATTATCATCCAAATTTGTGAAATCAGCACCTTCATTGGAATTTGAGAAAATACCTTCATCATCATACTCATCACCAACTGTATATGATCTCATCTCAATCTTCTCTGATTTCTGTTCAACTTCAGTTTTCCTTTTTCTTTTTAAGCTTCTTTTACTAAGATCCTCCTTGTACTTATCATCCTTGAAAGAAACAATACTTTCAACTTGCTTCTGATAAGCTTGTCTAACATTTTCATACAAGTCTTTCATCTCAATGTAATTCAGCTTTTGTAGTCCAGTGAATCCTTGTCCTTTCAAATAAGCCATCATTGCATTCCTTTCTTTAGCTTTACTCATTGGTCTTCTAGATAAAACTGGTTTTTATGATATAGCAACTTCAGCATTCAATTCATCTTGTAATTTCCTAGCTACTTCTTTATTCTTAGCTTCTTCAATAGCAGCTTCAGCATCCAATTCAGCTTGTACCTTTTTAGGAGCTTCTTCATTCTTAGCCACTTCAATTGCTCTAATTTCAGCCAAAGTCAGCTTTTTCTTCTTCCTTGTTTCCACCAGCTTACCTTTGCCTTTATCTTTTGGATCTATAACTGGTTGAGAAACTTGTGATTGTTCTTCAGGAACACCTGGAATGCTAACACCTCTTGGTTTTGATAAGTTGTGCAATATCTCAGCTATAGTTTCATCATCACTTGCATTGTGCACTACTTTTTGTGTGTCAGCTTCCTCTTCCTGAATAATAGTAGAAGGACCAGCTTCTTCTTCATGTATAACAGTCGAAGGACCAGCCTCTTCTTCAAAATCTAACACCCTTGGTGTAATCCGTTCTTGTCTATGGTATTCTTGAATACTAGTACTTTGATCAGCAACACCTTGATCATCAGTACCTTGAACACCAGTTCTTTGAACTTCAGTTCTTTCAGACTCAGTACTTAGAATATTAACCTTTGAATCAGTACTTTGAGGTTCATCTTCTTTTTCTTTATGAAATTCAACATCTTCTTTCAAATTCTCTTGCTCTAAATTCCTCCCCAATTGGACAGAAGAATGTTGTGGAACCTTTTTTACTGTAGAAGCCTTCTTGAAATGTTTTATTTTCTTCCTTTCAGCCTTGACCCATAATCTTTGATGTGTGACCACAGGCCAGACAGACCTCTTAAGTTTCCTAAACTTGGTCTTCAATTGTGCTATCTGTGCAGCTTGAGCCTCAGTTGTTTTCTTCAATCTGACTAACTCCCGTGTCAGAATATAATTATCCAGTACTAATCCTTCAGGGGGTATAGTAGCTGCATCTCCTCCAGAGGAGGATGAGAGAATAGGGATATCATGTTCTGACTCAATAGGTGGAGTATCATGGTGAGATGAGGTATGAGAAACTACAATACCTTCATTGACATCAGTACTTTGAGAAGCAGTTCCTTGAGATGCAGTACCTTGAGAAGCAGTACCTTCAGTTGAAGTAGTACCTTCTCTTTCATCACTAGTTGCAGCCTCATCTCTAATAGCTTGAACAATCTCCATCATTGATGTAGTCAATGAAGTGTTCCTACCAGTAAACAAATCACTCTTCCTAGCCATGAAGGTGAATATTTTGGCTGGTTGTACCACAACAGGTAATAAACTTCAAGGTTTTGGTACATCTTGAAGTTGTTTATTCAAGAAGACTTTAATAAATCTTGGATACATCAACCAGCGAGATCCATGAGAGATGTGAGATAGCATTCCATCCAAAATTAACCTTGAAAAATTGAAAATGCGATTTGTAACCAATCCCACTAAAGCAGAAGCTATATTCGAACCAAATTGTTCCCATGAAGTACTCTTAGCACTAATGCAATGAAGCAATACATGAACCAAGTAATTCCAGTGTGGACTAAATAAGGGTTTCTTGAAAGTTTGTTCATTTAAGGACCCTTCATACCCAATGTGTCTGAATGTATCCCAAATCAATTGTTTATCAAAACGAACAACTCCTTCTTCATCATCAAATAATAAATCTTCACAAATTGAAGCTTCAGAAACCTTCACTATCCTTCCAGCAACTTTAGCCTGAATATACATGATAAGGTTTTAAAAGGTACCATTTTGAGGGGTCGTTTAAGTCCTTATTTGATCACTTTTGTATCCGTTATTGCTTAATATCGTTCATTTTCACTTTTTAGGTCTCTTGAAGGCAAAATGCTGGAATGGCACTTATTTGGACGAAAAGGCGCGAATATACGAAGAAAATGGCCAAAGTCAGAATCGAGACACTCAAAGCTGCTGAAAACAGAAGGCGACGGCGTCAGGTGTTAATTGCGACGCCGTCGGAGGATTTTTGTGACGATACAGAAGCCAAAAACCCTATTTTCAAGTGACGACGTCGGGCTTTAAAAGAGTAGGCCGTTGCTACTCAGACGGCCTAGATTCAATCCAGACGACGTCAGAAGCTGAAGAGGACGGCGTCACAGACATAAGGTGACGCCGTAGCAAGGTTAACGTGGCCAAGACGAAACCCTAATGACGGCGACACGACGGCATCACAAAACATAAGGTGACGCCGTCGCATATGTAATATTATATATAGAATCCGAATTTTTCAGTTTTAAGAGAGTCTTTTTTGGAGTAAAAACATAAAACCGAACCAAGGGTGTCTTGTACAGTATTTTAGGGTTCCAAACCCTATCTTACATCAAGATAAGTATTTACTTCATCAATTCAATTATGTCTTTGATTGTTTGTGTGTATGCTTGCATGTTCTCCATGTCCGGCTAATTTATTTGTGTGTTTGCTTAGGGAATATAAAACTTAATTATTAAATATTGATTGGTTGTTTCTTATCTTAGTTGATTAATGATCTAGTAATGTGATGAGTGTCTAAATACTCATCATTTTTTGTACAATATAAACTGCAAAATCATCTGAAAACACTCAGAAACGCATCAAAATGATAAAAATATCACAAATCAGTGTTTTATGTGTTTTAAATGCAAAAATATCAAAATCAGATGAAAAACGTATCAAATTTGCAAAATTGGCAGTTTTAGTCCCCCAAGTTTCAAAAGTTGTCAAAAACAGTCCCTGAGCACATAATTTCAAAAGTAAAATCACCAAAGGTCCTTTTTTAAATCATAACTTGTCAAATTTAGTCCTTTGGTGAAAAATATAAAAAGTTTGAGAAAATTGCAACTTTGGTCCCTCAAATTTCAAATTTGGCAAAAATGGCCCCTGGAAAATTGAAAAATGGCAAGATTGGTCCTTGTATTATGAAAGCTTGTCACTTTTAACCCTTGAAGCAACTTTTCAGAATTGGCAGCTTAGGTCCCTCACTATTCAGAAATTACAAATGAGCCCCTTGTCATTAATACCCTTATACCCATTTGGCCTTGTCAAAACTATTTGGACCCCCTGTCATTTAACCACCTTTGACCCCCCTGCCAAGTCTAATATCTGGTCAGCCCTGGTCAAACACCCACCCACTTGGCGCCAATATTTCTTCCATCTTCTCAACTGCTCCCTGCTCACTCCATCTCCCACACCTCCACCTCAACCCCCCTCCTCTCCATATCACTTTCCTTGTCCCCCCACCTCAACACAACTCCAAGAAACATTAATGCTCATTCTCACCCCTCACTCAACCCCTAAACTGCTAAAGTCCACTTTGGCGCCAAAAATGATCAAACGGCCTAAATCTACTATAGTCATCCAATGGTTGTAAATTGATGTGGGATTAACTCAGAAGTCAAGGGGGAGCTGTTTGGGTATAAAAGAGAGAAGAAAAGTAGTAGTTAGTAGTTTAAGTTTTTCTTAATGTCGTTTTTTTATTTATGTATTAGCTTAGCTTAAAATTATGTAATCTCTTGTTTTTATGTTTCAAACTCAAGTATGTTATCTTTGTAATCTGTTTCAAGCATTAATTTTAAAGTTTGGTTAAAATCTTTGTTTTTGTGTTTACTGTGGAGAATTTCAGTTTCATGTTCTTATACTTAAGCTTTCAATAGCATAATTTCTCATTCAAACAAGTTTAATCAAGCTTATCATGGCTTTTGATAAGCTTGTAAGTCAGTTTCAAACAATTTCCAATTATAGTCAACAAAAGTCAACTGGAGCTCAATGAGATTTAGAAATGGGTAATGGTGTTGCAGAGCTGGATTTTGGGCTAAATTAGAGTAGATTAGAGTAGTTCTTGGTTCTGGTTTTGGCCTGCATAAGCTGGACACAGTGGTAGTAAGATTTCTCATTTTCATTTTCAAGTCATATTGCATTTTTTACCTGTCTGTGTATCTGTGGCAATCCTTAGTGTACACTTGTTTATAAAGTTGTATTTAGGTCTATGTAACTCATTTTAATCAGTTAAACCATTTGGATCAGTACTTAGCTTAGTTTTGATTTCAATTCATGTTTTAAAGTGGTGTTTGGATTTGACTGCATATCTGTCCTTTAGGTGTATGCAGTGGTAGTTTTTGTTGTTTCATGCTTGTTAAACTTATTTGAGTCCATTCCAGTCTTTAACTTGTACCTGTATAAGCTCAAAGTCAAAAATCAATTTATACTGTCTCATATGTCTATCTGTTGGATTTTCAACAGATCCAAAGCTTATTTTGTGTTAGGATAACATGTGTGTAGCTTGCAGTAGGTTTCATTAATCTAGTAACAGCTATATCAGTCCTTAATTCTTGATCAAACCTCAACTTAGTCAACATTTTGGTTTTGTGAAAAAGTCAAAATTGCATAAGTGTCAGTTTTGGCCAACATGGGAGGATTTTTCATGCACTCATTTCTGGGTCAATGCAAGTGAAAATTGTATGTTTAAAAACCTCAGCTGGTCTTGTTTCTTATTAGCATTTTTCCAGAATTTTATCAAATTTTTAGAAGCTCCTAATGAGCTTGTCTTTAGGGTCTTAGTTGCCCTGTGCAACTGAGACAATTGACACTGACTCTGCACAGTTTGTGCAGAGCTTGTATCTAGCTCAATAAAGCTCACTGTGGTCTCTTCTTTGGTTTACAAACTCTCAACCAGGTCTAGTATAAGTTGCAAGTTTTAGTTTTTGGTTGCTAGCTTATTTGAGTGCTTTTACTTGGGCTTAAAGTAGGCACCTTCTCACTGTTTTGCATACATAAGCTCATCTCATCAAATCCTTTGAGCTTGTGATTTAGAAGTGTAGGATAGTTGTTTTAAGTTTTGATGAGTGTCTAAATACTCATCATTTTTGTACCATTTAAACTGCAAAAACATCTGAAAACACTCAGAAATGCATCAAAATGATAAAAATATCACAAATAAGTGTTTTATGTGTTTTAAATGCAAAAATATCAAAATCTGGTGAAAAACGTATCAAATTTGCATAATTGGCAGTTTTAGTCCCCCAAGTTTCAAAAGTTGTCAAAAACAGTCCCTGGTAAATCTAAATAAAGAGAAATGTTATTCAAGGTCCCTGAAATATTCTAATTTGTCAAAAATGGTCCTTGAATAAATCTTTTGTAAAATGGCAGAAAAGGTCCCTGAACTTTCAAAATTGTCAAGTTTGGTCCCTGGAAAATTTGAAATTGTCAAAACTGGTCCTTGTACTATTGAAGTTTGTCAGTTTTAGTCCTTGTATCAAGTTTGGAAAATTACAGGTTTGGTCCTTGGAGATTTCAGATATTACAAGACAAGTCCTTGTTTTAATTATTACACAAACCCTTGTCAAAACAACATATGACCCCTGCCATTTTAACCTGTGACCCTTGTCACTTCCTTTTTGACCCCTTGGTCAACACCCAGTCAAACAACCAGAGCCTTTCCCTCCCATCAGGTCTTCTCTGCCAAATGCCTGCAACTCCCTCTCCCAATACCCTCTCCCATCACCCTTATCTCTTCCACACCTTTCTCCCACCTCATCATCAACCCTACAAGTCCACCCCCCCCCCTAGTGCTAGCTCAGAAGGTCCACAAAAGTCAAATCAGGCTTTCCCGCCAAAATTGACTAAATGGCCAAAACGGCCAAAACTCTCCCATTGGCTCAACTGGGAGGTGGGAAACACTCAGAGTGCCAGCAAGAACCATTTGAAGCTATAAAATAGAGAGAAGAAGCTGAGAAGAAGGGAGTAGTTAGTTTGATAGTTTTTACCTTAATGTCGTTTTTTTTAAATGTTGTAGTTTATATCTAGATAATGTAATTTCAAGTTCCTGTGAACCATATCTAAGTTAAACCTTCAGTGTAATGTGTTTTGATTAAGCAATTCCAAGTTCTGTTATGATTTTCAAACTTTAAGTTAACTGTGCAAATTTCAGTCTACTAGTCTTATGCACAAGCTCTTAGAAGCTTATTTCTAAACTTAACTAAGCTTATATAAGCTATTTAAAGTCTTTTTGAAAGCTCAAAAGTCAGTTTCAATAAACTTTGCTTCATGGTCAACAGAAGTCAAAGAACTGGTCTAGAGTGGAAATGGTGATGAAATTGGGTTGATACAGTGGTGGATAGGTTAAAATAGATTAGTAGTATATTGATGTTGGGTTGGTTTTAATCTGCACACCAGTTGGGTTCATATGAGTAAGTCTACCTATTTTCAATTTTCAAGTCATTTTGTAATGTATGCTTGTTCATGTATCTGCAGTCACCAATGATTTAAGTGTGTTTACAAAGTTGTAATATGGTCATGAGAACTTAGTTTGATCTTCATTGCATGCTAGTTCAGTGTCTGTGTTAATTTTAATTGCATAACAGTTGCAATAGGTGTGTTTGGAACAAGTGTTAAATTGCCTTTGTAGGTTGGTTCATTGGTAAGCTACTGCATTACAATCTTGTATAGTACATTTAGGATCATTTGAAGTCACTTATTTGCTCATCCAATTAGTAGAAGTCAAAATTTTCTTTAAACCATCTTATCAGCTTACTGTTGGATCTTTGAAGAATCATAAACTCATTTTGTGTTTAGACATCATAGATAAAGCTTGCTCTAGCCTCATTTCATCAAATTACATCATTTGCAGTTAAGAAAGCTAGCTCAAAGTTAGCAAAAGTCAACTTTTCAGTTTTACTAAAAAAGTCAAAAGGTGCAAATGGCAGTTTTGAGCCAAATAGGACGAATTTTCACAAGCTCATTTCTGAGCCAATTTCTATGAAACTTGTTGATTTAGAAATTGCTTCTGGTCTATTTTATTATGGTTATTTTTGCCAAATTTTGTAAATATTCCTTAATCCTCAAAAAGGCTTGTCAAAACAGGTCTAAGTGCCCTGTGCAGAGCACAGGGCCTGCACAGGTTTTAGACATTTATTGCAAGGGTTGCATCCTGCTCATTTGAGCTTCACTAGGTCTAATTTTTGGTTTAAACAATCTTAGCCAGGTCCTCTTCATGTCCCAATTTGTAGTTTTCCATATTAGCTTCTTGTGTGGCTTATGCATAAGCTCAAACATACTACCCCTTTACTGTTTTTTAGCTTATATCTCAAATCACCAAACCTGTTGCAATTGCTTATCAGAAGGTTAGGCTTGTTGATTCTTATTCCATTTTAGCTCTTTTAGCTTATTATAGCTTCCATATCAGTTTGGTACCTTTTGGTGTGATATTAGCTTATCAAAGTGCTTATTTTTAAGCACTTTCCATAGCATTTGCTTATTCCTCCACACATGCACCTGTTTTTCTAATTTTCCTAGCTTCCTATTATCATTTTAGACTTTTCCTGAAATTTTCAGATTTTTCTAAGTAGTTTTGCTATTTTTCTCAATTTAAATTAGTTTTTAAGTATTTTTAAATAGCTTTTAATACAAAAAATTAGAAAAAGCTTCAAAAAAATAATTTTTCATTTTTATTAAGTTAAGATAAATATAAAAACCCAAAAAAGTATTTTTCCATATTTTTCTTAGTTAAATTTGTATTTTTAAATAATTTAATTAGTTTTAAATAGTTTAAAATTCATAGAAAATAGAAAAATAATCAGAAAATTACAAAAATAGTTTTGAAAATTCTAGTTTGATATTTTAGACTTTTCCATTTCATAATTTTATTTTTCTAGCTTTGTTCCCTGTTTTCTTGTATTTTAGGTCATTATTAAATAGTTAAAAATAGTTTTTAATTAATAATAATTAGAATATTAGTTATAAAAATAATTTTCTTTTTCCAAATATTTTTTTTTATCATTAGGATTGTAAAAATGTATTTTTCATATTTTTAGGATTTATCTTGTGTAATTTTCATTTTTTTTATTTTGTGCGTTTACGTAATTTTTATTTAAACGTACGTTTTTAGTTTTAAGTTTTAAACGTTCATCACTTTAAATATAGTGATAGCGTTTATTTAATAAATTTTATCTTTTTACTTTCTTTAATTTGCATTTAAGCCGTTTTTATCTGTTGGCTTTTTCCTTAGTTATAATAATCTTCAAATCTCTTTTCCCGTTCAAATCTCGCGATCACTATACGTTTGACTATTCTCGCACAGCTCGTTGGGACTTAACGACCTGGGGAAACACTATACTCTCCTGATCTTCATTGAGTTGGTGTGTGAGCTGTTTTAAGTTCCTTACGGCTGATCATTCACAAGTGATCAGCTCGCGTGAGAAAACTTGACGGTTTCGCACCGATCAAATTTTGGCGCCGCTGCCGGGGAGCAGTGCTAATAGTCTTACGTTTAGCAGATTAGTGATTTGAATATCACTCCTTGTTTATACCATCTTTTAAAAATCAAAAACCCAAAAAGATTTTCATTCTTAGTTTTTACATCATGTTTTTCAAAAATACCAAAAATATTCCTCTTTACCCTCTTACCCTTTTGATTCTTCATTTCTTACCCTCTGTAAACCTTTGATTCTTTCTATGTCTTATCCTCACCCTCTTGGATGTCAATGGTGTGGTGGTCCTTATAATGGTGGTAATTGCCCCAGTTGTAGCATGGTGGAATCAGGAAATGGGTCTGTCTATAACCAGGATCCCTATTCCTACCATAACACAACTGATTCATTCCATCAGCTACCACACTGTGAGACTCAGCAGTTTTACTGTTGTGAGTACTGTGGTGGTTCACACTACAGTTCTGATTGTCAATCGGGAAACACGCTTGTCTATGAGCAGGTTCCTGATAACAATTATGACTACAACACACATAACTCACAGCCACATCAGTTTTACTGTTGTGAGTATTGTGGAGGTCCACACTCTAGCTCGGATTGTCAAACAGGGAATCCATTTCCTTGTAACAATTACGACTCTTCGTATCAAGACCAACCTCCACATTACCAAATGATTCAAGCGACTCCTCATGAAACTACGACAGACCTTCTACTGAAGAGTCTTGAGTTATTAAAAGAACTTAAGGAGGAGTCGGCTATGTCCTCCCAAGATAATCCAAATGAAAAATCCATGGAAGAATTGTTAGCTGAGGAACGGGATGCTAAATTAGATTCCCAGATTGCCATTGAAAACACTGTTAGGGAATCAATTAAACTACAAAAAGCATTCAAATCTAGCTCTCAATTCCATTTCATTCCTGATGACGATGATGATGAAGTTACCCTTGATATTAGTCAACTTTGTACAGATTCATCAAGTTCATCAGTTGAAATTCCTTCCATGAAAAGTCAGGGAGAAAAGACTATGATGGAACTACTAGCAGAAGAACAGATGGAAAGTATAAAACATATGTATGCTAGTCCTTCTCAGCTCCCTCAGTCAGTTGATATCCCAGCAGTTGAGATTCCATCTCAAACAACTGCTATCACACCCGAAGATCCCACTCACTCTCTGACCATGGGGGACGAGCATCTTGACACTGTTCCTGAAAAGGAATCGGACGAATTCATAAAGTCTAGTGTTGAGAACCTTGTCCCAATCCCGAGAGAGTCACAGGGAACTTCTGATCATGTGTGTGATATCCCTCCTCCTCTTATCTTCCAAAATGATCATATTGAGATGTTCTCCGATTCTAATGATAATGATTCGTTATCTTGTGGAGACATCGTTTATGTGGAAGATTTACCTTCTGAGCTTGTTAGCTTAGAAGAAGAGAATGATGAAGTTACTGACACTGAAATCAAAGATGAAGCACTTCGTGCAACATTACTGAATGTCAGACTTCTCATTTCTAAAATCGAGGCTTTCAGTAAAAAACCTATTTCATCTCCTATCCCCATTAAGGATAGTGACATTCTTTCCGATGATTCTATTCCGGAAATGAAAGCCTTCTGTTTTGATAATATGGGAGAGAAGATTAGTGGCAGTACCACTTTTCATTCTCATAATTCTCTCCCCGATTATGAATCATTTACATTGGATGAGTTCACCAGTGAACCCACTGATACCAATTCTGAATATGATTCATTTACCTTCGAGGAGTTCTCCTGTGAACTCACTCATATCATATCTCCGCCGGAGTATGATAACTTCCACTTTGATCTAGACACACCCATAGTATGTCTTGATCAAGTAAGCTTAACTGAGGAGATTCATGAAACTATGAATTCTCCTATTGAGGATGAAGAGTTAGTCATGATTTGTATCATGACTTTCTTTCTTTTCTTCATATATCCCGTGGCTTCTCCTGTTCTTCACTCCTTCGGGAATGAAGATATTATCTTTGATCCAGGCATTTCCATGCACCATTTGTGAGCCGGGTCTGTCTGTCTGTATCTCATCGGTGTGGAACTTTCACGTACTTCAATGTTTATTCAAACATCTTGAATGAAAGTCCGATGGAGATTGTCTCTTCCACTTACTTCCCCATGAACAAATTAATTCGGGGTCGAGTCAAGCTAGCGACTCGGTAATCAAAAACAGTAGCTTAACATGGGTTTTCACCCGTGTGTACCACCCTAGTGTGGGGGAGATGCCCCACATGTTGTATATAGATCTAAAAACTTTGAAAATTTGTAAATATTAAAAAAGAGAATAATTGTTGTGTTTCCACACTTAGCTAGTAATGTTATCTTTTTACGTTCTAAGTTTCGGTATAACAGCCGGTGCTTTGAATATTGAGGACAATATTCATTTCTAAGTGTGGGGGGGAAATTCTGGCGAATTTTGATCATAAATGTACCCTTTTAGTCCCTTTTTCCCCCAAAATGGCCAAATTTTAAAAAATTTTCTTAGTGGAAGTACTATGTACTAAACACAACAAATGGTAATCAGTCCACCATGTCTAACCCACATAAGGATTGGCTAATCCAGGAGCAAACGGCTCTTGGTAAAGATATCTCAAATCCGTTGACGGCTTGCAATTTGCCCAAAATTGTATGGTATTCAGCTCACCATATCCTAAAAAGTAAAGAGTTGGCTAGCCCGCAAGTTTATGGCTTGTGGTAAAGGCAGTGGAAAAACCATAATTGGTAATCAGCTCACCAAAGATAATATTGATAATTTATCTAAGAGTTGGCTAGTCCAGAAGGGTACGGCTTCTGGTAAAGACAAATCAAATCCGTTGAAAGCTGGATGATTTGCTCAAAATCACTTGGTTATCGGTGTACCAAGGTTCTTACTTGAACTGAAACATTTGGCTACTCCAGAAGTAATGGCTTTTGGTAAAGAGATAAAATCCATTAATTTTTCTCAAAACATTGCTAGGGACTAGCAATATCTTAGTGTGGGGGATTGATGAGTGTCTAAATACTCATCATTTTTGTACCATTTAAACTGCAAAAACATCTGAAAACACTCAGAAATGCATCAAAATGATAAAAATATCACAAATAAGTGTTTTATGTGTTTTAAATGCAAAAATATCAAAATCTGGTGAAAAACGTATCAAATTTGCATAATTGGCAGTTTTAGTCCCCCAAGTTTCAAAAGTTGTCAAAAACAGTCCCTGGTAAATCTAAATAAAGAGAAATGTTATTCAAGGTCCCTGAAATATTCTAATTTGTCAAAAATGGTCCTTGAATAAATCTTTTGTAAAATAGCAGAAAAGGTCCCTGAACTTTCAAAATTGTCAAGTTTGGTCCCTGGAAAATTTGAAATTGTCAAAACTGGTCCTTATACTATTGAAGTTTGTCAGTTTTAGTCCTTGTATCAAGTTTGGAAAATTACAGGAATGGCCCCTCAAGTTTGAAGAATTACATGTTTAGTCCTTATCATTATTATGCCTTGTCAAAACTAAATTGGACCCTGCCATTTAAACCTTTTTGAACCCTTGACCCTTCCATTTGACCCCCTGGTCAAACTCAAGTCAAACAACAGAACCTGTTTCCCTCCATTGAGGTCTTCTCCCCCACTTGTCTCTGCAATTCCCTCTCCCAATACCCTCTCCCATCACCCTTATCTCTTCCACACCTTTCTCCCACCTCATCATCAACCCTACAAGTCCACCCCCCCCTAGTGCTAGCTCAGAAGGTCCACAGAAGTCAAATCAGGCTTTCCCGCCAAAATTGACTAAATGGCCAAAACACTCAAAGTCTCCCATTGGCTCAACTGGAAGGTGGGAATCTACTCAGAGGACACGTGGAACCATTTGAAGCTATAAAAGGAGAGAAGAAGCTGAGAAACAGGAGTAGTTAGTTTGATAGTTTTTACCTTAATGTCGTTTTTTTTAAATGTTGTAGTTTATATCTAGATAATGTAATTTCAAGTTCCTGTGAACCATATCTAAGTTAAACCTTCAGTGTAATGTGTTTTGATTAAGCAATTCCAAGTTCTGTTATGATTTTCAAACTTTAAGTTAACTGTGCAAATTTCAGTCTACTAGTCTTATGCACAAGCTCTTAGAAGCTTATTTCTAAACTTAACTAAGCTTATATAAGCTATTTAAAGTCTTTTTGAAAGCTCAAAAGTCAGTTTCAATAAACTTTGCTTCATGGTCAACAGAAGTCAAAGAACTGGTCTAGAGTGGAAATGGTGATGAAATTGGGTTGATACAGTGGTGGATAGGTTAAAATAGATTAGTAGTATATTGATGTTGGGTTGGTTTTAATCTGCACACCAGTTGGGTTCATATGAGTAAGTCTACCTATTTTCAATTTTCAAGTCATTTTGTAATGTATGCTTGTTCATGTATCTGCAGTCACCAATGATTTAAGTGTGTTTACAAAGTTGTAATATGGTCATGAGAACTTAGTTTGATCTTCATTGCATGCTAGTTCAGTGTCTGTGTTAATTTTAATTGCATAACAGTTGCAATAGGTGTGTTTGGAACAAGTGTTAAATTGCCTTTGTAGGTTGGTTCATTGGTAAGCTACTGCATTACAATCTTGTATAGTACATTTAGGATCATTTGAAGTCACTTATTTGCTCATCCAATTAGTAGAAGTCAAAATTTTCTTTAAACCATCTTATCAGCTTACTGTTGGATCTTTGAAGAATCATAAACTCATTTTGTGTTTAGACATCATAGATAAAGCTTGCTCTAGCCTCATTTCATCAAATTACATCATTTGCAGTTAAGAAAGCTAGCTCAAAGTTAGCAAAAGTCAACTTTTCAGTTTTACTAAAAAAGTCAAAAGGTGCAAATGGCAGTTTTGAGCCAAATAGGACGAATTTTCACAAGCTCATTTCTGAGCCAATTTCTATGAAACTTGTTGATTTAGAAATTGCTTCTGGTCTATTTTATTATGGTTATTTTTGCCAAATTTTGTAAATATTCCTTAATCCTCAAAATGGCTTGTCAAAACAGGTCTAAGTGCCCTGTGCAGAGCACAGGGCCTGCACAGGTTTTAGACATTTATTGCAAGGGTTGCATCCTGCTCATTTGAGCTTCACTAGGTCTAATTTTTGGTTTAAACAATCTTAGCCAGGTCCTCTTCATGTCCCAATTTGTAGTTTTCCATATTAGCTTCTTGTGTGGCTTATGCATAAGCTCAAACATACTACCCCTTTACTGTTTTTTAGCTTATATCTCAAATCACCAAACCTGTTGCAATTGCTTATCAGAAGGTTAGGCTTGTTGATTCTTATTCCATTTTAGCTCTTTTAGCTTATTATAGCTTCCATATCAGTTTGGTACCTTTTGGTGTGATATTAGCTTATCAAAGTGCTTATTTTTAAGCACTTTCCATAGCATTTGCTTATTCCTCCACACATGCACCTGTTTTTCTAATTTTCCTAGCTTCCTATTATCATTTTAGACTTTTCCTGAAATTTTCAGATTTTTCTAAGTAGTTTTGCTATTTTTCTCAATTTAAATTAGTTTTTAAGTATTTTTAAATAGCTTTTAATACAAAAAATTAGAAAAAGCTTCAAAAAAATAATTTTTCATTTTTATTAAGTTAAGATAAATATAAAAACCCAAAAAAGTATTTTTCCATATTTTTCTTAGTTAAATTTGTATTTTTAAATAATTTAATTAGTTTTAAATAGTTTAAAATTCATAGAAAATAGAAAAATAATCAGAAAATTACAAAAATAGTTTTGAAAATTCTAGTTTGATATTTTAGACTTTTCCATTTCATAATTTTATTTTTCTAGCTTTGTTCCCTGTTTTCTTGTATTTTAGGTCATTATTAAATAGTTAAAAATAGTTTTTAATTAATAATAATTAGAATATTAGTTATAAAAATAATTTTCTTTTTCCAAATATTTTTTTTTATCATTAGGATTGTAAAAATGTATTTTTCATATTTTTAGGATTTATCTTATGTAATTTTCATTTTTTTTTATTTTGTGCGTTTACGTAATTTTTATTTAAACGTACGTTTTTAGTTTTAAGTTTTAAACGTTCATCACTTTAAATATAGTGATAGCGTTTATTTAATAAATTTTATCTTTTTACTTTCTTTAATTTGCATTTAAGCCGTTTTTATCTGTTGGCTTTTTCCTTAGTTATAATAATCTTCAAATCTCTTTTCCCGTTCAAATCTCGCGATCACTATACGTTTGACTATTCTCGCACAGCTCGTTGGGACTTAACGACCTGGGGAAACACTATACTCTCCTGATCTTCATTGCATTCGTGCTTGAGCTGTTTTAAGTTTGTTACGGTCTGCCATTCACAAGTGGCGGACTTGCGTGATAAAACTTGACGGTTCTGCGCGGATCAAGTTTCATTTTGGTTCTTTTAGCATTTTAGAGCTTCTGATTTGGTTTGGTGCTTTTTAGTTTCCATTTGCTTATTGGAAGTGCTTATTTTTAAGCACTTCCCACATCAGTTGCTAATTCCTCCACATAGCACCTTGTTTTTATATTTTTCCTTTATTCCTAATATTATTTTAAGCTTATCCTGAAATTTTCATAATTTTCCAATCCTGTTTGCTATTTTTCTTGATTTAAATTAGTTTTTAAGCATTTTTAATTAGCTTTAAATACAAATAATTAAGAAAAGTTTCAAAAAAATAGTTTTTCAATTTTCTTAAGTTTATATAAATGTAAAAAGCCTAAAAAGTATTTTTCCATAATTTTCTTGGTTTAAATAGTATTTTCTAGCATTTTAATTAGTTTTAAATAGTAATTAATTAGTAATAAATATATAAAAAGTCTAAAAAATATATTTTGAGTTTTAAAATTAGTTTTATAATATTTTAGATTTTCCTAAGTCTTAATTTTATTTTTCTAGTCTTATTTCATATTTTCTTTTATTTTAGAGTATTATTAAATAGTTTAAATTAGTTTTTAATTAATAATAATTACATAAATAGTTATAAAAATAATTTTATTTTTCTAATAATTTTCTTATATAATTAGGATTGTAAAAATGTATTTTTCATATTTTTAGGACTTATATTGTGTAAGTTTCACTTTTTATTTTGTACGTTACGTAGTTTTTAATTTAAACGTAAGTTTTTAGTTTTAAACGTTCATCACTTTAAATATAGTGATAGCGTTTATTTAATATCTTTTATCTTTTTTTTAATTTTCTTAATTTGTATTTAAGCCGTTGTTATTTGTTGGCTTTTTCAGTAGTGTAATATTCAATCCTAATCCTTTCTGATCGCTATCATTAGTGATCATTCTATCGTCTGATCAAGCTATTTATTAACTTTTTTAGTAGTGTAATTATCCTATTCAAATCCCTTCTGATCACTATCATTAGTGATCATTCTATCGTCTGATCAAGTGTTTAACACACCATTGAGTCTCCGTGAGACATAACGACCCGGGAATTCATTGTATTCTCTGATCTTCATTGTATTTGTGCTTAAGCTGTTTTAAGTCTGTTAGACTTGACGGTTTAGCACAGATCAAATTTTGGCGCCGCTGCCGGGGAGGCTTTAGCGTGTGTTTAGCCTTTTTCAGATCCATTCTTGCACATACCCCATCTTTTGTAAAAAGTTTTTTGTAAAGTTTTCAAAAATCCAAAAAGTTCATTAACACTTTTCCTAAAGTGTTAAAAACGCCAAAAATATTTTCATTCTTTGTTTTTATCATCATGTTTATTCAAAAACACCAAAAATATTCCTCTTTACCCTCTTACCTTTTTGATTCTTCAATTCTTACCCTCTGTTAACCTTTGATTCTTCCTATGTCTTATCCTCACCCTCTTGATTGTCAATGGTGTGGTGGTCCTTATAATGGTGGCAATTGCCCCAGTTGTAGCATGGTGGAATCAGGAAACGGGTCTGTCTATAACCAAGATCCCTATTCCTACCATAACACGACTGATTTATTCCATCAGCTACCACACCGTGAGACTCAGCAGTTTTACTGTTGTGAGTACTGTGGTGGTTCACATTCCAGTTCTGATTGTCAATCAGGAAACACGCTTGTCTATGAGCAGGTTCCTGATACCAATTATGACTACAACACATACCACTCACAGCCACATCAGTTGTACTGTTGTGAGTATTGTGGAGGTCCTCACTCTAGCTCGGATTGTCAAACAAGGAATCCATTTCCTTGTAACAATTACGACTCTTCGTATCCAGACCAACCTCCACAGTACCAAATGATTCAAGCGACTCCTCATGAAACTACGACAGACCTTCTACTGAAGACTCTGGAGTTATTAAAAGAACTTAAGGAGGAGTCGGCTATGTCATCCCAAAATCCAAATGAAAAATCCATGGAAGTTTTGTTAGCCGAAGAGCGGACTGCTAAATTAGATTCCCAGATTGCCTTTGAAAAATCTGTTAGGGAATCAATTGCAAAAGAAAAAGCAGCCAAATCTAGCTCTCGAATCCGTTTCATTCCTGATGACGATGATGATGAAGATATCCTTGATATCTTACAATTTTATAACGGTTCATCAAGTTCATTAGTTGAGACCCCTTCCATGAACAATCAGGGAGAAAAGACTATGATGGAATTACTAGCAGAAGAACAAATGTTAAGTATAAAACATATGTATGCTAGTCCGTCTAAACTCCCTCAGTCTGTTGTTATCACACCCAAAGCTCCCACTCACTCTCTGAACATGGGGGATGAGCATCTTGACACTGTTCCTGAAAAGGAATCGGACGAATTTATAAAGTCTAGTGTTGAGGACCTTGTCCCAATCCCGGGAGAGTCACAGGGAGCTATTGACCATATGTGTGATATCCCTTCCCCTCTTGAGTGTTCAAATGATCAATTTGAGACTTTCTCCGATTTTAGCGATGATTGTAAATCTTATGGAGACATCGAGTATGTTGAGGCAGCACTTCCACAGTCTGATCCTCTTCTTGAGGAGTTCACCGATGAACTCACTCACATCAGTCCACTTTCATCAGAAAGTGACGATGATCTCTTTGATTTCGAAGCCGATCTTGGAGAAACTAGAAGTCTCCTATACAATGATCATTCACTCATTTCTTGTCCCATTTCCGACTCTTCCATTCCTTCTCTCACTCCAGATGAGGAAGATGACAACTTTTGGAAGGAGGTCGATGATTTTCTTAGTGATGAGTCGATTCCAACAGGAATTGACAATACTTACTTTGATTCGGAGGGAGACATCCTGTTTCTTGAAAATCTGTTGATTGAAGAACCGTTTCCAGCTCTCCCTCTCGGAAATTTTGTTACCAATCACCATACAAGCTTCAAGTTTAAGCTTAAAAATGTCAAAAATGGTGATTTGCTTCTTTCTGATGAGGAATGGACCTGCATTGTAATGCACATATTTATTCCATTCTTCACAAATGGTGTGGTTGCTCTTTCCCTTTTCTCCTTCGGGAATGAGGACACTATTTTTGATCCCGGCATTTTCAATTATCATTTTTGAGCCGGTTCTCTCTATATCTCATCGGTGTGGAACTTTCACGTGCTTCAAATGTTTGACCAAACATCTTGAATGAAAGTCCGATGGAGATTGTATCTTCCACTTGCTTCCCCATGAACCAATGAATGCGGGGTCGAGTCAAGCTAGCGACTCGGAAATCAAAAACAGTAGCACGCACTATATGGGTTTTCACCCATATTTCTGACTTCTCACCCCTTTCTACCACCTTAGTGTGGGGGAGATGCCCCACATGTTGTATATAGACCTTAAAAATGAATGAAAATTGTATATATTAAAAAAAGAGAATAATTGTTGTGTTTCTACACTTAGCTAGTAATGTTATCTTTTTACGTTCTAAGTTTCGGTATAACAGCCGGTACTTTGAATATTGAGGACAATATTCATTTATAAGTGTGGGGGGGAAATTCTGGCGAATTTGATCATAAATGTACCCTTTTAGTCCCTTTTTCCCCAAAATGGCCAAATTTTAAAATTTTTTATTTAGTGGAAGTACTATGTACTAAACACAACAAATGGTAATCAGTCCACCATGTCTAACCCACATAAGGATTGGCTAATCCAGGAGCAAACGGCTCTTGGTAAAGATATCTCAAATCCGTTTATATGGCTTGCAATTTGCCCAAAATTGTATGGTATTCAACTCACCATATCCTAAAAAGTGAAGAGTTGGCTAGCCCGCAAGGTTATGGCTTGTGGTAAAGGCAGTGGAAAATCCATAATTGGTAATCAGCTCACCAAAGATAATATTGATAATTTATCTAAGAGTTGGCTAGTCCAGAAGGGTACGGCTTCTGGTAAAGACAAAATCAAATCCGTTGAAAGCTGGTGGTTTGCTCAAAATCACATGGTTATCGGTGTACCATGGTTCTTACTTGAACTAAAACATTTGGCTACTCCAGAAGTAATGGCTTTTGGTAAAGAGATTAAAATCCATTATGTTTTCTCAAATCATTGCTAGGGACTAGCAATAGTTTAGTGTGGGGGATTGATGAGTGTCTAAATACTCATCATTTTTTGTACAATATAAACTGCAAAATCATCTGAAAACACTCAGAAACGCATCAAAATGATAAAAATATCACAAATCAGTGTTTTATGTGTTTTAAATGCAAAAATATCAAAATCAGATGAAAAACGTATCAAATTTGCAAAATTGGCAGTTTTAGTCCCCCAAGTTTCAAAAGTTGTCAAAAACAGTCCCTGAGCACATAATTTCAAAAGTAAAATCACCAAGGGTCCTTTTTTAAATCATAACTTGTCAAATTTAGTCCTTTGGTGAAAAATATAAAAAGTTTGAGAAAATTGCAACTTTGGTCCCTCAAATTTCAAATTTGGCAAAAATGGCCCCTGGAAAATTGAAAAATGGCAAGATTGGTCCTTGTATTATGAAAGCTTGTCACTTTTAACCCTTGAAGCAACTTTTCAGAATTGGCAGCTTAGGTCCCTCGCTATTCAGAAATTACAAATGAGCCCCTTGTCATTAATACCCTTATACCCATTTGGCCTTGTCAAAACTATTTGGACCCCCTGTCATTTAACCACCTTTGACCCCCCTGCCAAGTCTAATATCTGGTCAGCCCTGGTCAAACACCCACCCACTTGGCGCCAATATTTCTTCCATCTTCTCAACTGCTCCCTGCTCACTCCATCTCCCACACCTCCACCTCAACCCCCCTCCTCTCCATATCACTTTCCTTGTCCCCCCACCTCAACACAACTCCAAGAAACATTAATGCTCATTCTCACCCCTCACTCAACCCCTAAACTGCTAAAGTCCACTTTGGCGCCAAAAATGATCAAACGGCCTAAATCTACTATAGTCATCCAATGGTTGTAAATTGATGTGGGATTAACTCAGAAGTCAAGGGGGAGCTGTTTGGGTATAAAAGAGAGAAGAAAAGTAGTAGTTAGTAGTTTAAGTTTTTCTTAATGTCGTTTTTTTATTTATGTATTAGCTTAGCTTAAAATTATGTAATCTCTTGTTTTTATGTTTCAAACTCAAGTATGTTATCTTTGTAATCTGTTTCAAGCATTAATTTTAAAGTTTGGTTAAAATCTTTGTTTTTGTGTTTACTGTGGAGAATTTCAGTTTCATGTTCTTATACTTAAGCTTTCAATAGCATAATTTCTCATTCAAACAAGTTTAATCAAGCTTATCATGGCTTTTGATAAGCTTGTAAGTCAGTTTCAAACAATTTCCAATTATAGTCAACAAAAGTCAACTGGAGCTCAATGAGATTTAGAAATGGGTAATGGTGTTGCAGAGCTGGATTTTGGGCTAAATTAGAGTAGATTAGAGTAGTTCTTGGTTCTGGTTTTGGCCTGCATAAGCTGGACACAGTGGTAGTAAGATTTCTCATTTTCATTTTCAAGTCATATTGCATTTTTTACCTGTCTGTGTATCTGTGGCAATCCTTAGTGTACACTTGTTTATAAAGTTGTATTTAGGTCTATGTAACTCATTTTAATCAGTTAAACCATTTGGATCAGTACTTAGCTTAGTTTTGATTTCAATTCATGTTTTAAAGTGGTGTTTGGATTTGACTGCATATCTGTCCTTTAGGTGTATGCAGTGGTAGTTTTTGTTGTTTCATGCTTGTTAAACTTATTTGAGTCCATTCCAGTCTTTAACTTGTACCTGTATAAGCTCAAAGTCAAAAATCAATTTATACTGTCTCATATGTCTATCTGTTGGATTTTCAACAGATCCAAAGCTTATTTTGTGTTAGGATAACATGTGTGTAGCTTGCAGTAGGTTTCATTAATCTAGTAACAGCTATATCAGTCCTTAATTCTTGATCAAACCTCAACTTAGTCAACATTTTGGTTTTGTGAAAAAGTCAAAATTGCATAAGTGTCAGTTTTGGCCAACATGGGAGGATTTTTCATGCACTCATTTCTGGGTCAATGCAAGTGAAAATTGTATGTTTAAAAACCTCAGCTGGTCTTGTTTCTTATTAGCATTTTTCTAGAATTTTATCAAATTTTTAGAAGCTCCTAATGAGCTTGTCTTTAGGGTCTTAGTTGCCCTGTGCAACTGAGACAATTGACACTGACTCTACACAGTTTGTGCAGAGCTTGTATCTAGCTCAATAAAGCTCACTGTGGTCTCTTCTTTGGTTTACAAACTCTCAACCAGGTCTAGTATAAGTTGCAAGTTTTAGTTTTTGGTTGCTAGCTTATTTGAGTGCTTTTACTTGGGCTTAAAGTAGGCACCTTCTCACTGTTTTGCATACATAAGCTCATCTCATCAAATCCTTTGAGCTTGTGATTTAGAAGTGTAGGATAGTTGTTTTAAGTTTCATTTTGGTTCTTTTAGCATTTTAGAGCTTCTGATTTGGTTTGGTGCTTTTTAGTTTCCATTTGCTTATTGGAAGTGCTTATTTTTAAGCACTTCATACATCAGTTGCTAATTCCTCCACATAGCACCTTGTTTTTATATTTTTCCTTTATTCCTAATATTATTTTAAGCTTATCCTGAAATTTTCATAATTTTCCAATCCTGTTTGCTATTTTTCTTGATTTAAATTAGTTTTTAAGCATTTTTAATTAGCTTTAAATACAAATAATTAAGAAAAGTTTCAAAAAAATAGTTTTTCAATTTTCTTAAGTTTAGATAAATGTAAAAAGCCTAAAAAGTAATTTTCCATAATTTTCTTGGTTTAAATAGTATTTTCTAGCATTTTAATTAGTTTTAAATAGTAATTAATTAGTAATAAATATATAAAAAGTCTAAAAAATATATTTTCAGTTTTAAAATTAGTTTTATAATATTTTAGATTTTCCTAAGTCTTAATTTTATTTTTCTAGTCTTATTTCATATTTTCTTTTATTTTAGAGTATTATTAAATAGTTTAAATTAGTTTTTAATTAATAATAATTACATAAATAGTTATAAAAATAATTTTATTTTTCTAATAATTTTCTTATATAATTAGGATTGTAAAAATGTATTTTTCATATTTTTAGGACTTATATTGTGTAAGTTTCACTTTTTATTTTGTACGTTACGTAGTTTTTAATTTAAACGTAAGTTTTTAGTTTTAAACGTTCATCACTTTAAATATAGTGATAGCGTTTATTTAATTTCTTTTATCTTTTTTTTAATTTTCTTAATTTGTATTTAAGCAGTTGTTATTTGTTGGCTTTTTCAGTAGTGTAATATTCAATCCTAATCCTTTCTGATCGCTATCATTAGTGATCATTCTATCGTCTGATCAAGCTATTTATTAACTTTTTCAGTAGTGTAATTATCCTATTCAAATCCCTTCTGATCACTATCATTAGTGATCATTCTATCGTCTGATCAAGTGTTTAACACACCATTGAGTCTCCGTGAGACATAACGACCCGGGAATTCATTGTATTCTCTGATCTTCATTGTATTTGTGCTTAAGCTGTTTTAAGTCTGTTAGACTTGACGGTTTAGCACAGATCATAATGCGATAGGTCATTCGTTGTGTACTTAATGCTTGATTCATCTTTGTGAACCTTAGAATATAATTACCTGAGTAGTTGTAAGCTAAACCATCCAAAGAGTGCCTTAGAGTAAGAGTTTATTATCCCTAGTGGGTTTTGTAGACGAGACCCTTTGGTAAGTTCAAAGAGTTAGGGAGAAACGCATACCCTACAACTTTAGACACACAACGCAACTAAGAATAAGACGTGACAACTCAACCATCAATAGGAGATAATTAAGGAGTAGTAAAACCTAAGTAAACACATCTTTAAACTATCATACGAGCACACATTAATTAGACATAGACTACCACCACCTTAGTTTAGATAATTAGATAATAGTAGAGTAATCGGTAGAAATACCAACCCCCCTCCCAAATCCAATACCCGAGATTCGTACCTTTCAATTTCCTAAAAAAACATAAAAAAGATAAAAAAAAATAATCTTCCTCAACCTCAACTTTAGCATAGTAACTTCTCACTAGCATTCCTATTCCCCTAGAGAATGATATCAATACCCGTGGCTTACCCTAATACTACACTACAACGATTAGGTTCACTGCCTAGGGTGTTGAAAAACTTGCTCGACGAAAAGGAAGTTCCTTTGACCCTGAACGCGCTGCGTAAGCGTATCAAGTTTTTGGCGCCGTTGCCGGAGAATAGAATAGCTAGTTAGTAGTCCACCTCGTTTAGGTTCTTTGCTTGATTCCTATCAAGTAAACTTTTTTTCTCATTTTTAGCTTCCTCTTAGTCTATCCCCCTTCTTCATGACCTTTGTTCGTAACACCCATCACTTTTCATCTAGGAAGATGATAACCAACCACCACTCATCAACCCACCACCAAATGACCCGCCAAGAGCCCGTACTCTTGGTGAATACTCAATACCAAGCCACCTAGGCTATAGGAACACCATTGAGCTTCCCGACCAAGCCCAAACTACGGCCCTGCGATCCGACACCATCCGGTTGGTGCAAAACGGATGTGCATTCCATGGACTTCGTTCCGAAGATCCAAATCAGCATCTGAGGGATTTCCTCAAAATTGTCGATTCCATCGACCTTGATGCTACTCCTTGCCTCCTCCCAAAACCGTTAAGGCAATCTCCTTGCCTCCTCCCGACCGTAGGATGATCGAACTTGAAGATCAAGTTAAATTCCTCATGAGTTCCTACAAAAATCCTAATTCCTCACGACAAGTGAATCAAATCACTCTACCTTGTGAGTTATGCAGTGGTCCCCATGACACTCGTGATTGCACAAGGCTCCCCGAACAAGCTTTTGCGGACTACGCCTCCATGCGTACCGACGGAGCGGGAGAGAAGTGGTACACTTTCAAACCCGAACAAAACAACTTAGGAAACTCGTACAACCCCTCATGGAGAAATCACCCTAACCTTAAGTGGAACCAAAACTCAAGCACACCCCAAAGCTCATCTAGTTCACCCACTAGGTTCAATTCACTTAATACCGGGAACCCCACTAATCTTGAGGCAATCGCATCTAGATTTTTGTCATCCAAGAGACTCGATTGAATAAGCTTGAAGCCGATTTTAAGCAAAAACAAAGCGAGATGACAAACAAGCTTGATGCCCTCTTAAAAGCCTTCAATGAACGGGAAGTTGGAGCACTCCCAAGTGATACCATAAAGAACCCAAAAGTGAATTCGATTGCGTCGACTTCATGTTCTAGTTCACTATGGGAGAATGCACATCCATGCCCCTCACACCCGACGGTTCACTCGGTAAATGCTATCAAAAAGGGATCTAAGCCATCCAAGAGGTACCAAGGCCCGGCACCATTGGTAGAACCCCCTCTTGAGAAACCCGTCAGCCAAGAATCCAAATCTAGTTTAGAGGAGGAGTACAAGGAACTCCATCAAGAAAAACCGATTCTTGAAGTCTTAGCTCATGCACCTTATTATAATGATTTGAAAGAAAAATATGAGTTAGAACTTAGGCTTGGAAAACATGGGTCCGCTTTTGTGCGAAACAACTTACCTAAGAAGTTAGACGATCCCGAGCTATTCACTCTTCCGTGTAGGCTTGGAACTTCCAAACCACTCGACGCTCTAGCCGACTTAGGGTCATGCATCAATCTTATTCCGTTATCCCTCCATAGAATCCTTAACTTAGGTAAAATAGAACCAAAGGAAACCATCTTAGGTCTAGCGGACGGTAGTGTGGCACGTCCGGTAGGAATAATAAAGGACATGGTAGTACACGTAGGAGAGTTGACTCTTTTGGCCGACTTTCATGTGCTAGACATGAATAAGGACCCGACATGCCCATTACTAGTAGGAAGAGGATTTTTAGCTACCGCTAGTGCCATCATCGATTGTAAGATGTCCAAGATAGTGGTAGGAGAGGGGAGTGTTAGATCAGTTTACGATGTCAAAAAGCATACGTACTACAAGGATGAGGAAATCCCACAAGAGATTAGGTTGGATAGAGAGCCTTCTAGATATGGACCTTGGATTGATAAGAACATCATAGGCCCCCAAAAACCTTTTTACCTAGATAAAGCCTTCACTAGTAAAGCAACTTTCCAAGAAAAAGAAATGGCTAGGGACATGGAAGTGAACCCGTTCGAGGACGCCTTAGTATTTAGGAAGATGACCGAGTTCCTAGGAAGCTCGCCCGTTAACCTTGTCATGAATAAGTGGAAAGTTGAGGAATCTAAACACAAATTGGATTGGGATAGACCGCCTAGTGATGGTAATGGAGAGTGGCACATTAGGATACAAATCTATGATCCCGATGGTGAGAAGTTTGAAAAGACATATTTAACCAAGCGTACTACTAGGAACTTGAATGATAAGTTTGATCCTTACGACATTGTTGAGGATAGACTTACTTATATCGGTACGTAGGGGCACGACTACGAGTCTAGCTACAAGACTCTTAAATAAAGAAAAGCGCTTCGTGGGAGGCAACCCATGCTTAATTGTTTGCTTGTTAGTGTCATATATCTTTTATGAATTGTTTATCCTCATGTTTAAATTTGTAAAAATGTTTTATTTTGTTTTTAACCTCGTCTTAATTGCATATAAAGGTATTTTACATAAGGGATAAGTGTAGGGAGGATTGCACACGTTTTCAAAAAAAACGTAAACATGAGAATAACAATTAACTAAAAGATATATATGTTTGTTTGTTCGAGTCAAATGCTTGTATCGAGTCATAATGGATGTTTTTGCAGAAATTTTTCCAGATTCTAAAGATGTAAATTTTCCAGAATTTTTTTTCAGAAAATCGCAGAACAGTTTTTGTCAGGATAACCTGACGGCGTCAGGATTGCAACCTGACGGCGTCAGGAAGGAGTAAAAACATCAGATCACTTTTTCTCGTTTTCTGAGCTACTTATAAATTTTTGGAATTTTCCAGGTCTTAATTTTCTTAGAAATTCTGTAAACATCCATTCCACAAGCATTATATCCTAGTTTAAATCGAGTCTTATATATATATTATTACCGCCGATTTTACGCGAAGGTTTCGTTTGTTTTCTTCAAGTGTGCAGGTTTAATTTTTCAAGTAGAAGTTACATAAGATTGAGGAGCTTTTCACGCATAAATTCTTCTTGGAAAGGATTTAACCACTACTTCACACACGGATCCTACCGAGCTAATCAGGGGAGTATTAGTTTCTTTCGTTTTTGATTACCTTCTTTTATCATAACTTTGATACTTTCGGGGAACATTGGGGATAATGTTCAGTTTAAGTGTAGGGAGGGAAAAGAAAATGGGAACTTTGAAACTATGCTTATCCTTGATTATTTGCTTTGTCCAATTGTGATTGTGTAATAAACCATGAGAAAATGTCGGTTAGGGTAATTTTGGCACCAAATTTTTAAATTTTTCATGACATATAGGAGTGGGCCATTAGTCTTAACAAAAGCGTCTCACGGATAGGAAGTTATATGACTAGCACAAAACCCTTTACCACCCAAATTCCACCCAAAATGTGAGGATCGTCCTTAGATTAGTAGGAATTAAAGCATTCATCTTTAATGCTTAGAGTGTGAACCGGTAGTATATTAGATTCTAGAACTTGTTTTGTGATGCATTCCGAGATCGCAAGTGAGACTACACTTGTGTAGTTAGGAATAACTAAATGATAAGAGGCATTAGGATAACCCTTGTTTGATACCCGTAATATAATTACTTCTTCCACATCGGTTGAGTAATTCCCCCACACCCTTTGCGTTGTACTCATCTTTAGTACACGATACCCCTAGTTAACCCCTCAGAGCCTATCCTTTTCGCGGTTCTCGTGATGTTTCAGTTTTTCCGGAATATCAATGAAGAGCATTGTTTACACCCCACCCCCAAATATACACCCAAATCGCCTTAGCCTACCCTTTATGCACTCACTTTTAGTGCAAATGTTTGTTATCACCCTAAACCCTTAGTTCAATTATCTGGTTGCTTGCATGAGTTGCTAAGTCGAGTCATATCCTTTGTATACAGTTTTGGGACGATTGGGATTCATGGAAAAAGTTAAAGTTTATGAAATGACGGGAAGGGAACGTTAAATTCAAATTCCATTTATTTGCGTAATAATGTACCCCAAGTGTTTTGATCTTTTCAATTCGAGTCAAATTAGTGTTATAGTAATAAAAACTCAAGTGTAGGGATGTGCCTATAAATCCCTATCATTTTGATGTTACCGTAGAGGATGGTAGAGTAAAAATGTATGAAAAAAAAATAGAAAAACAGAAAAAGAAAAAAATAGTGTAAAAAAAAATAAAAAATAATAAAAAAAAAAATAAAAAAAAAAAAAATACGGGCTACCATCCTACATCTATCCTTTAAATTTATGTTCGTTTATTTCCGTTACCTAGAGTTTTAGAGTGTCGAGTCTTGGCTTAGCAACGCCATTCTTCGTATACATTTAACATAGAGATTTTTGACTTACCACCACTAAATAGCCTATCCCACCAAACCCTTGTTTCCCTACCGTAAGCCTAACGTTACAACCCTTTAAAAGACCTCTTTGATAGTCTTTCCTAGGTGCTTACGCCAAAGCGATGGAGGTTTGATCTATTCTCAAGCCTATGGTAATCTATGTACTAGGACCGGTTAATGAGTGTTTATCTTCCATTTCCTATTTGTTATATTTCATATATACACCCGAGAGAGATGTGAGTACCCAAACACCCCATGTGAGGTGCTAGTATGTAATTTCCGTGCTTGTTATGACTTTTGCGGGGCTTATATGTGTTATGGACCGTTTTAAATCAATGCTTCATGACCCCTAACTTATAAATTAATTGGCTAAAAGCACATTTGCTTGAGGACAAGCAAATAACAAGTGTAGGGATATTTGATAAGGTTTTAAAAGATACCATTTTGAGGGTCGTTTAAGTCCTTATTTGATCACTTTTGTATCCGTTATTGCTTAATATCGTTCCTTTTCACTTTTTAGGTCTCTTGAAGGCAAAATGCTGGAATGGCACTTATTTGGACGAAAAGGCGCGAATATACGAAGAAAATGGCCAAAGTCAGAATCGAGACACTCAAAGCTGCTGAAAACAGAAGGCGACGGCGTCAGGTGTTAATTGCGACGCCGTCGGAGGATTTTTGTGACGATACAGAAGCCAAAAACCCTATTTTCAAGTGACGACGTCGGGCTTTAAAAGAGTAGGCCGTTGCTACTCAGACGGCCTAGATTCAATCCAGACGACATCAGAAGCTGAAGAGGACGGCGTCACAGACATAAGGTGACGCCGTCGCAAGGTTAACGTGGCCAAGACGAAACCCTAATGATGGCGACACGACGACGTCACAAAACATAAGGTGACGCCGTCGCATATGTAATATTATATATAGAATCCGAATTTTTCAGTTTTAAGAGAGTCTTTTTTGGAGTAAAAACATAAAACCGAACCAAGGGTGTCTTGTACAGTATTTTAGGGTTCCAAACTCTATCTTACATCAAGATAAGTATTTACTTCATCAATTGAATTATGTCTTTGATTATTTGTGTGTATGCTTGCATGTTCTCCATGTCCGGCTAATTTATTTGTGTGTTTGCTTAGGGAATATGAAACTTAATTATTAAATATTAATTGGTTGTTTCTTATCTTAGTTGATTAATGATCTAGTAATGCGATAGGTCATTCGTTGTGTACTTAATGCTTGATTCATCTTTGTGAACCTTAGAATATAATTACCTGAGTAGTTGTAAGCTAAACCATCCAAAGAGTGCCTTAGAGTAAGAGTTTATTATCCCTAGTGGGTTTTGTAGACGATACCCTTTGGTAAGTTCAAAGAGTTAGGGAGAAACGCATACCCTACAACTTTAGACACACAACGCAACTAAGAATAAGACGTGACAACTCAACCATCAATAGGAGATAACTAAGGAGTAGTTAAACCTAAGTAAACACATCTTTAAACTATCATACGAGCACACATTAATTAGACATAGACTACCACCACCTTAGTTTAGATAATTAGATAATAGTAGAGTAATCGGTAGAAATACCAACCCCCCCCCCCCCCCCA
>BPTQ01000001.1:58202207-58215764 GCA_019973895.1 Chrysanthemum seticuspe | reverse complement strand
TTCATGACGTGTGCACCTTTCTTGACGAACAGAATAGTTGCATGATAAGGTTGCCAGTTTTTCTCCCCATTTAAGTTGATTGCTATTGAAACAATAATACCCGACACTAAAAAGTTTAGAATGGATATTTATTGATGAAAGGCTAAAAGGGAGAGTAGAAATAAGTATAATTAGAAAAGATATATAAAGAGAGAGATAGTGTTAATGAACTAGTAGCTTAGTTAGTGAAAATGTTAGTAGTTACCGCTTGGCATTGTGGCAAAGATTTATGTTGTACCACCGCTTAATTCTCTTTTGACTTCGATTACAGTTGCCCAAAACTATTGAATCCAGGGCTCAATAATATTTGGTTCAACCAAAAGTGCATAACTAATTGGAGATCCAGTGAGAAAATCAATGATGTCATGGAAGATGACATTAGCTTCAGTTTTCTCTTAATTCGCCACCATGTTGTATTTAGAAACGGTGTTACGGTTCGCCATTGATGATTGTAAAAGTGATTGATTCGATGATCAAGTAATTGTGATAGAGAGAGAAATATATAGAAAAGATTAATATGAATAAAGATGAGAGGGAAAATCGGAAAGTAGTTATTTATAGGTAAGATTTGAAAAATCACAGCCCATAATAACAAAGTTATCGTTAGTTGAATTTACCCCTCTTTTTGACCGTTGGAATAGTACGTTGATAAGACAAGCAGTTCTTTCCACGTGTGCAGTACTTTCCAGAGCAGTACTTTCAAAGCAGTACTTTCATATAACCAGAAAGCAGTACTTTCCCATCTTTCTTTTCTACAATAGCAAAAACTCCAAATAGGCATTGTATTGCCTCCCCTTAAGCCAAGCATAGGACTGTCTAACTAATCATTCAGTCCTCCCCTTAAATGTAGCTCAATAATTAATCATTCCAATGCTTACCACCAAGTGATTGAATCTTGAAACATCAAAGCCTTTGGTGAGTAAATCAGCTACATTATCATCCGTGTGAACCTTGACAACATTAATGAGCCTATGCTCATAATAATTTCTGATGAAATGATGCTGAATCTGAATGTGTTTGGTCTTGGAGTGACAAACTAGATTCTTCACAATGTAAATTGAACTCTCATTGTCAATGTTGATAGGAGTATTTTTGAAGTTGAACCCATAATCCAAGAGTTGATTATGCATCTACAAAACTTGTCCACAACAGCTTGCAGCAGCTACATATTCTGCTTCAGTGGATGATGTTGCTGCAATAGTTTGCTTCTTACACTGCCATGAGACTAATCTTCTTCCAAGATATTGGCATCCTCTAGTGGTTGATCTTCTATCATAGTTGTCACCTGCATAACACTATCTGAAAAAGCTTCCAAGTGAAAAGGTGAATCCTTTGGATACCATAACCCCAGCTTGGGTTGTTGTTTCAAATAACTAAAAATTCGTTTCACTGCATTCATATGGGAGACCTTAGGTGAGACTTGATATCTTGCACATAAACAAATAGCAAACATGATATCAGGCCTAGATGCAGTTAAGTACATAAGACAGGCAATCATAGATCTGTACAACTTGACTTCAACAGGTTGACCATCTTCATTCTTTCCCAATGAGTTAATTGACTTTATAGCTGTAGTGACTGGCTTCATAGCATCAAAATTGAACTTCTTAAGTATGTCAAAGACATACTTATCTTGACTTATGAAAATTCCTTCCTTTGACTGTTTAACTTGAAGCCCCAAAAAGAATGTTAATTCACCCATATAACTCATTTGAAATTCATGTTGCATTAGCTGCTCAAACTCCTTCACCATGGACTGTTTGGTAGCTCCAAAGATGATATCATCTACATAAACTTGTACCAGCATGATATCCTTCTTATCTCTCTTGATAAACAAATTCTTGTCTATTGCTCTCCTCCTATAACCATGTTGCAATAAGAAAGTAGAAAGCCTTTCATACCAAGCTCTAGGTACTTGATGAAGTCCATAAAGAGCTTTAACAACTTTATAGACTTTGTTTGGATGTGCAGGATCTTCAAAACCAGGAGGCTGTTTGACATATACCTATTCTGTAATAGTGCCATAAAGAAAAGCACTCTTGACATCCATTTGATAAACCTGAAAGCCCATATATGATGCAAAAGCAAGGAAGATTCGAATGGCTTCAATCCTTGCTACAGGAGCAAATACCTCATCATAATCTACTCCTTCTTCCTATCTATATCCTTGGGCAACTAACCTTACCTTGTTCTTGATGACATTCCCTCTTTCATCTCTCTTGACTCTGAACACCCATCTTGTACCAATGACCTTCTTGCCATCTGGTAGATCAAATAGTACCCAAACTTCTTGAAGTTTGAATTGAAGAAGTTCTTTGCATAGCTTCAACCCAACTTTCTTTAGATAATGCCTGAGCTATATTCTTGGGTTCTTCTTGAGAGATAAAGCAAGTGAATAAACATGTTTGATGATCCTTGTGATTTAGCCTGTTCTGTTTATAAACAAAGCTAAGTAAAGCATTGTGAGGTTTAAAAAAAACCCTTAACTTTGGTTCTTGTAAGCACTCCAGAGTTAGAAAGTCCAATGATTTGACCAGTAGGATGATTCTTATGAACTCTTAAGATTGGGGTCTGTAGAACTTCAACATTATCATCTAAATTTGTGAAATCAGCACCTTCATTGGAATTTGAGAAAATACCTTCATCATCATACTCATCATCAGTATCTTCTAAGCCAGGCATGGTAGGATCATCCAAATCATCCAAAGTGTTGTCATCAGGTGCATCAGTACATTGATCTAAAGTACTGTCATCCAAAGTACTGTGAGAGAATTCTGCAGTCTTGTTCTTTTTCTTTGCTTCCTCATAAGTTCTTCTTTGATCATCATCATAAGATTGTGCTACTATGTCTTGAAAAAGCATCCTGTTAAGCTCATCTTGAATAGCTTGATCTTCAGCAGGCAATGTAGATTTTGGCTCATCAGTACCTTTGTCCTTCTCAATAGTTATAGGTTCTGCATCAAGAACAACATCAGGTCTAATAATGACTCCATGAACAATGTATTGTAATTCATCTTCCTTGTGATCTACTTGATTTTCTTCTCTAACAGGTACATAATTCATAGAAGGAGTCAAAACTTCAAGATCAAACATCCAATCAGGACCTTTACCCTTCTGATTTTTTTGATCTTCTAAAAATTCAACATGAAGACAATCTTGAACCTTCTTGGTGATTCTGTTATACACTCTGAATCCTTTGCTATTGGTGCAGTAGCCCAATAAGTATCCTTCTTCTGACTTGCCATCAAATTTGCCCAAATGGTCAATTGTGTTGAGAATAGTCAGAGGGCATCCAAAAGGTTTCATAAAAAGAATGTTGGGTTTAAGTCCCATTAGTAACTCATAAGGTGTCTTCATCTGAGGTTTGGTGACTGATACTCTGTTAAGCACATAGCAAGCAGTACTTACAGCTTCAGCCCAGAATTGAATAGGTAGTAATGAATCTGCAAGCACTGTTCTGGCTACTTCAATCAAAGTTTTGTTCTTTCTTTCTGCAACACCATTCTGCTGTGGAGTTCTAGCAATATTGAACTCTCTCTTGATTCCTTTCTTAGCACAAAATTCATCCATAAGCGTGTTCTTGAATTCAGTCCCATTATCACATCTAATACCTCTTACTTTAAGTCTCAATTGGTTTTCAAGGGCTATTATTAGATCATTAATAGCATCAAAGGTATCATCTTTAAATCCCAAGAAAAATACCCAACTGAATCTACTGCAATCATCTGTCACAACAAGACAGTACTTCTTCTTGTTTAGACTAGCAACAGAAACAGATCCAAACAAATCCATGTGTAGTAACTCCAAAGGTTCTCTAATAGTTCTGTCCTCAAGCTTCTTGCATGAAGCTTTGTGTTGTTTACCATTCTTGTACGCCAAACATGAGTGATCATTCTTGTAAGTCTTGGAAGGCAAACCTCTAACTAAGTTTCCTTTGACCAATTTATTGATATTCTTGAAATTTACATGGCCCAATCTTCTATGCCACTGATGTGCTTCTTCAATTGTTGCCTTTGCTACTAAACATGTTGCTCTTCCAGAAGAGTAAAGACTCTTCATATCCAGACTGTACACATCATTGGTTCTTGGTACTCTCAGTATTACCAAGTTATCATCAACAAGCTTGAATTCAGGGGAAAGGATGAGACATTCTGTGTCAGTGAATAACACAGGGTGCTTTTTATCACAGATCTGAGAGACTGAAAAAAGGTTGAACTTGAGCTCCTTTACATATCTAACATTCTCAAAATCAATGCTCCGTGCTTTAATAGTTCCTTTTCCTGTAATTCTTCCTCCACTAGCATCATTCCCAAAAGCAACTCTTCCTCCACAATAGGATCTAAAATCTGACAGAATATCTTTGTCTCCTGTCATGCTTCCAGAGCAACCACTATCCACAATTAAATGATCTTTAAGCTCCTCTTCTGGGTTGCCCTTCACAAAGATAAAAGAGTTAGTTAATTTTAGGAACCCAAGCCATTACTGACTTGTGTTCCCCTTGTGGAGTTACATACTTAAATTCTTTAAGTATGTAATTGCCACTGTCTTTAAGCACATGATCAATTATCTTTGGTTGTTCAAAAACTTGTGTTGATTTTTCAATAAAAATCTCTTTTTCATCCAAGTTTTCCTTTTTATTTTCAACAAAAGTTGCTGATTCACTCACACTTGTCGAAAGTACTGTTTGTTCCCCATCAGTACTTTCCTTTTGAACCCATTTGCTTTTAACCTCTGGTGTAGAGTCCCTTGATCTAGCTATTTTCTTTGAGTTGAAACTCCTTCTAGATTGATAGTAATTAGATCTCCTAGGGTTCCTATTACAAAAAGTGTTTGGTGAAAACTGAGCAGTACTTTGAGAAGGTACTGGTTTTGGCTTAACAGTACCTTGAAAAGTGTTTGAAGGTACTGGAGGTTTTGAAAAAGGTCTTCTCTGATGAGGGTACTTATAGTCTTGTGAAAAGTTGCTATGGTTAACCCTATGTGAGTGATTCCAGGCAGGTTTATTCTCTCTAGGCTTATGGTTGGTAGATATGTTCTTTGGGAATTTACTTAGGTACTCTGAGTGAACGTCACAGTTCTTAATCAAATGATCAGGACTATAACAAACAAAACACAATTTTTGACCTGTAATCCCAAAATTGCTTCCTCTATGTGTATGACCAAACCTATCCTGTCTTCTAGGTGAATGATAAGAATTATGATGACCAAAGTTATCCCTAAAAGGTTTAGCAGTATTTTAAAAAGGTTTTCTCAAAGGTACTGCTGATCGTGCAGCAGTACTTTGAGTTAAAGGTACTGCTTGACTCTTAACTTCATCAACCTTAGGTTTTTCAATAGTTTCTTTTGGGGTTTCAACTTTAGTATTACTTGTAAGCTTCTTCCTAAACTCTAGGTTGTCTACTCCAAAACGAGAAACATCTGCCCTAAGTGGTTGAAAACTACCAGTGGGATGAGGGACAGCATGATAACCTTTGTCTTTCTTATATTCAGGAGGTGATTGGCTAAGTGATTCCTCATTACTAGATGTTTCTACATAGTTAATGAGTTCATCATCACTAGTTGTTATATCCTCAAAATCAAGGTCATCCTGATTACTAGGTGGTTTCTCTTCTATGTTACTGAAATCCATACCAAATCCTAGTCCAGTTCTAATGTAGGCTCTTCTCTGTTTTTCAACATAACTAACATGAGAAAGACCAGATTGTCCCCAAGCAGCAAACTTTTCTAGCAATTCATCTCTCTCCTTAGTCAGCTTTTCAATCTCAGAAATCTTACATCCTAACTTCCATTCACTTAATTTTAACTGATAATCTTGTTGTTTATACTTTTCTACCCAAGCCATTTCATTATTTTCATGTGTTATTATTTTGGCTTCCATTGACTCTAAAGTAATTTGGTAACCAGCTACTTCAGACCTAGCCGTTCTACACTTATCTCTTTCAGTCACATAATCATTAAGCACTTTTTGATAAAAGTCATGACACTTAGAACATACCTCAGAGATAGGGGTGAATTTGATGAAGTGGCTACCATAGCAAGCAGAACAGGTTCATCTTCACTCTCCATGCTCTAATCAAAGCTTCTTAGACCATCTCTGGACTCCAACGTAGCAAATCAGGTTCCTCATCAAACGTTGTGCTCCAATCAAACTCCTCCATTGCCACCATATAGTAGGTTACTGGTTCATCATCAAACTCAGCACTCCAGTCAACCTCTGATAGATTCTATTGAGCAACCAAAGCTTTTGTTTCAGTAATAGGAATTTCCTTTAGTTCAAGCTTTGGTTTCTCAGTCATCCTGTTTGCTTGATATTTAGCAAACCTGCATTCCCTTGCAAAGTGTCTAGTCTTCTGACAGTTAAAGCATTCAATCTTGGATTTGTCAAAAGTGATACCCTGTTTGGGTTTGAAGTCTATGCCTCTTCCTGTTTTCTTCATGAACTTTTTGATTCGAGCAGTAATCATAGCAACATGCCACCTTATATTAATTTCTTCAAGAGCATCCTCTTCTATTTGTGACAAATCCTCTTCATAGGTAACATGTAGAGTAGCTTGCTGAGCAAAGAATGAGCATACGACTTCATCAGAATGAATGGTGCTTGATGGTGATGATGTGGGGTTGGTCATGGTTGTTATTGAATGAGCAGGATAGCAAGTACTTTGAGCAACAGTACTTTGAGTAGGGTGAGCAGTACTTTTAGTGGAAGTACTGCCTCTCTTTTCAGATGACACAAAAGCTATACTGTGAGACTTTGAACTTGTCTGGCCATTCATCTCATGCTCATACACCTTCAGATGGTTGTAGAGATCATCAAAGTTCATAGTATCCAAACCAGGTTGTCCTTTGATCATTGTAGCAATCACATGCCATGTAGATGGCAAACTCCTTAAGAACTTCAAATTGGCATCTTCAACAGATACCTCTACCTTGTATAACTCTAGCATGCTGAGGAGATTTTGGAATCTATCATAGGCAGCATCAAGACCTTCTCTTTCACCCACATTGAAAGTTTCAAACTGTTGCTTTAACAGATTTCTGTGCATCTTCTTGGAAGAATCATTACCTCCAAATCTTGTCTTGAGAGCAGCCCATAACTGTTTAGCATCCTTAGCATCATGAAACTTGAGTAGATGACCATCAGGTATAACAGACAAAAGTATGTTGAGAGCCTTCTCTTGATTCCTTATTGTAGCAGCTGGCAAGATGGGTTTAGGTGCTTTAGGTTGTCCAGGAATGTCTACAGGTTCGTCCACAACCTCATTACCAATGACAATCACATTCCACAGTGCATGGTCTGTAATAGCAATGTATTGCCTCATCTTCATGCTCCATAGATCGTATTCTCCCTTCTTGATAATTGGTATTCTTAGTGAGGTGATTGATGGTGGTGGTGCAGCTTCAGTCGACATCTTTAGGGTTTTGTTAAGTAGGTTTTGAGTGTTTCTTCTTAGTCAGAGTTTCCACACAAGCTCTGATACCACTTGTTGGATCGATGTACTCTAACCAAACTAACTTATATAGCTTGTTAAGGGTTTAATAACCTCGGATAAATCCTAAGTTATTAACAATGAAACACTGAGCAAACTCTATTAAGTATGCGGAATTTACTTAACAAAGCTAAGAAGAATTAACTTTAACTTTCAACAATTTTATTAAAAACTATGAATCTGCTTATTATGCAGATTCTTTAACAACTCTAAAACTCTAATATCGTACTTCTCTAAAACTCTAAAAACCACGTATTCTCTAATGCCAACCTAGGGGTCCTTTTATAGGCTTAAGGATAACCCTAGTCGGTTTACAATTTGTAACCTTGTACGAAAAGTAATACCATACTAATCTAAGAACATTCTAGAATTACATAATAATCCTTAACGCTTTTGCATATCAGTCCTTTAAGCATGAAGTACTTTAATGTATCGAGCAGTACTTTGACTTTATACTTTAGCAGTACTTTGACTTCTTCAGTACTTTAACTCTTCAGCACTTTGACTCTTCAGCACTTTGACTTTTTATATCCCAACATATATCAAACCACATCACAAGAGTAACTATTTTTTACACAGTCAATGAGGATGGATGTAGCAACTTTTTTGACCTTTTCACGATAGATCAATAGTAGCACAAAACATTGGCTGGAAAAGAGTAATCCTTTTCACGGACGAATACGGCGTCGTTTGTGAATTGGTTTAATATATATATTAATTTCTAGTCTACAAAATTCTAGAACACACATAATCTAGGCTTAATATCATGTTTGTAAACAAAACATACAAACAATTACTGTTCTGTTGCATAACTTCTATATTGTTTATATTTACTGCATTATGAAAATACTTCTTAGCCCAACCCCACACTCGTGATGGAGAGAATAACGCACAGAGAAAAGAGCTCTTTTTAAGCAAATCTTCACATGTATTATTCTTGAATACATCTTTTATGATATGTTTTGTAACTTTGCCAATATACCCAATCTTAAAGAAACCATAAAATGTGTTTTCGAGTAAAGACCAAACCATCTTCAGAACATCACAACAAAATCGAGAGCAAATGCCAGGAAAGATATTCCATCAACAATAAAGCAGTAAATATTAATTAGTACCTTTCTTATAGGAAGGGAGGATATAAATGTCATGATAGCATCTCAATCATTAGGTTAAAAGAACTGGCCATTTGGCTTGTTTATATCTAAGCATACCTGATTACAATTTAAATACCAACAATTAATAATAGAACCTTATTCCGGAGACTATTTGCTCCTGTAGACCACCACCTACAAAATATGAATACTCATTTGTAGCGATATTGCTGCTTGATGAACTAAAAAATATGAATACTTAGGGCATCTACTATGGTGAACCTTTATAAAGGTTTATAATAGTGTCTAGTCATCGGAAATCATAAATTCATAAACCTTTTTCTTATTATAAACCTTTCTTCACTATGGATAAACTACTTAAAGCTTTATAAAACCTCATTAAACACAAAAGCATTAAATTTAGAAGAGGTTCAAGATGTTAGACCTTTTCATTCCACATAAGCATGAAACAAATTTTCACTATGGTTAATAAAATGATAGACCTCTTCATCTTTTCTTAGACCTTTTTATAAACTACCATAGTGGATGCTCTTACTTGTACACTGTTAAAGGATAAATAATCTTGATTGTAAAACTAAAAAATCAACAAAACCTATTAAACTCAAAAGTCAGATAAAAGAAATTAGGGATTAGTATGTTTACGAATAACATAAAAGGGTGTATTTATACACAAAAATAGGTTAAAAATATATAAGGTATAATTATCTTGTTAGGTAATATATATCTACTTTTTTATTAATTCTTATCTTCAAAATATACATTCCTAAAATACAAACTGCAGAATTTTTTAGCATGTCCTTATTTTTATTGATTTGAAACATATAAATCAAAAAACAATTTAGTCTAGTAGTAAGTTGTTTAGATAACTTATGAATGACCCAAGTTCAAATCCAATATATGTCTTCTTTTTAATTAAACATAATTAAAATTTAAAATCCACAAATAAAAATACAAACCGAATTTTAAATTAAAAAAAAAATTAAAATTGAACATAATTATAAAAAAAAATGCCACATAAAATCATTGATGACATGGAATAATGACATGGCATTATATGTGGCATGTCTCCTCTTATATATAATGTGTGTGTATATATATATATATATATATATATATATATATATATATATATATATATATATATATATATATATAGTTAGGATCAAATAAGAAGATTACTTAAAATAAGAATGAATAAGAAGAATTATAACCGCAAATCCGAGATGCACCGACCTAAATTAGATGCATCCCTATAATCTTAGATGCATTATAAAGCACCATAGTGTGTTTTCTAGCTTTTAATCAGATACATATACGTTTATTAGATGCATTTTATGATTTCTCTTGTTTTTCGTTCCTCTGCACGTGCCAAAATCATGAAAAATCAATTTGCACCATCTATACATCAAATTAACTTTCGAAACTCAGGATGTTGCATCTATATGAATAGAAATGCATCTAATGCAAGTCGTTGCATCTTAACTGCGTGGTTTTGGTCACTTCTCACTACTTCTTATTTTAATTTACTTCTCACTGGATCCCTACTCTATCTCTCTCTCTCTCTCTCTCTCTCTCTATATATATATATATATATATATATATATATATATATATATATATATATATATATTCACAAAACAAAACATTCGGTGATCAGTATCCTAATGTAGGATTCATTTAGCCAATATTTGGTATGCGTGTAGTTAGTGGCAAAATAGGTGGGTTAGGTAATGGGTCAAAACGGGTTGGACAAACAAATATCTAGTATGGGTTAGTCCGGTTGACCTTAAATACGTATTTACCCATAATATTACTTTTATGTACTGTAAATAATTAGAGTGCATCATGGGGATCACAAATTAGTGACCCAAACAGACTTTTGTGACGTCGGAGGAGGGATCACAAGTTAGTGGTCAAAACAGTGTGTCGAATGTTGCAACGGATGATGAAGTATCATAGCCTCATGCTAACGAAGTTTTTGAGACATAAAGTTATAAGTATGCAAATGGAAATATGGAATTTAGTCGTGATACTTTTGTTACAGCGCTAGATGACGAAAGCTCAAGTGCAACCTCTAGGAGGCAAGAAAGTGTGTTTATTTTGCTTCGAGGTCAGATAATGTTAGTAAGGGTAGCTTCACATTCGATTGTTCATATTTTTAAGCATAACGTCATGGATGTTTTTAAAGGTATATATAATCAATTAAAGTGACTTATGTTGGAGTGTTTGTGAAAGTTTCAATTGCATAATACATAGTGTTTCAAATAGTTTTTATAATGCTAATAAGATATAGGAAAGCATGATAGCCATTGATATACCCATTATATAACATTATACTTTTATAAATCATTGTTGTGTCGTTTATATATAAGAATAGCCGCAGATTGGTGTTTAGTAAGTATATATATACTTTTATTAATCATTATACTTTACTAAATGTACTTGGATATTGTAAAAATACTTTGAACAGACACACTACAAATCATTTTTATCTGCAAACAACAGTGCCAAACAGTCCCTCATTATCTATGAGTTAAAATTGCAATTCCAAATGCCCACCAATTAGGGAAATTTTATGTAGCTTTTCTGTTAGTTAGTCATATTTTGGTTTCTAACAACTTTGAATAACTATAAGTTACATAATTGTTGTTTGAAAAAAGCAATCCTAAACACCCCTTAATTTTGGATTATACAGTAATTATCATGAATTTTATATTCATGTTACTTAGTATACATTTTAGCTGAAAAAAGCTTTCTGTCAACACTGTTTATGGAAGCTTCAAATAGGACAATGGGTGTTAAAAAAGATATATTACCTTAGAATCTGTCTTTAATTAGCAAATGTAATAAGCTCATTCTTCCCCGTTACTTGATACTGAGAGGTGTAGATGATCGAATGTTTGCTTCTGTCTCTCAAATGTTTGCACAGATTGTGCAAGTTGGACAGGTCTTATAAGTTTCTTCAAGCTGTTGGAGTCTCTTTTCCTTCCCATGTATAACTTTTTCTGACGTTAAAACCATCATCTAATGTGAAACTTTAAAATGTGAAATTGCTGATATATTGGAACTTTGAATTTTTTTTAGTGATTTTCGAACCCGTTTCTGGAAGTTGTATATACAGAATCATAACATGTTATCTATGAGTACACACATATTGGCTGACATCATGAGTTTCATGTTAACCTTCTAAAAACCCCTTTGATTTTTATTCTTTATAAGAAAACATGAATTACTAATAGACCATCGAGATGATACGACGCGACTTCGGTCATTCAACCAATCATGGGAAGAATGTTGGGTTCTGGAGATGTCATAGCAGAGGATTTCAGATGTTTTACAAATCTTTGGTTGGTATATGTTATTTATTATTATTTTCTTATTCGATAATAAATTAAGGATTTCAGATGTCTTTTTGACCTATGTTGGTTTTAGTTAAACTCTTAATTTGATCCATTATTTTTTAACTAACAATATATATTGAGATGCAATGCTCATTTGTCTTATTATGTTTCTTTCCTTTGCAGGTGATTAAAAAGGCTAAAGAAATCTATATATTGATGCATTTTAATAGCTTCTCTTCGTATATATTTAAATGTAATTTTCAAAATAAATGTTGGTATAGGTCATTCGTCGTCTGAAGTTGACTGCATCGGATTGTTACATTCTTTGTACAACTACTTAAACAGATGTGTGAAAACTTTATTGTTCGTATAAACCATGTTATAGTTTACAACATGCATTTATATACACACTCTTTTTAAGGATATTTGATTTGGTACATTAATCAAAGAAAGGTTAATGCACTGAAAAACTATTGGGGCGACTTTTATTAATTATATTTTTCATGCGTTAGACAAAAATACAAAAGTTATATCAACATATTTATCGTTTAAAAAAATATTTTAGGTTACTGTTTACCATTTAAAATTTTAAAAATTAATCTTCGTTCTATTTTTATTGCCGTTACTGCTTATTATATATGTCTCAAAAATATGTATATCTTTCATTAATAAGGGTTACAAATAGATGTTTTTCCTATTTTACCTTTAAGTAATTATTTAAAATTTAGAAAGCCTTTTTTAAGAAAAGACAACCTAGCTTTAAATACAAGAGTAAAATGGATTTTTCATTTGTTGAATACTTCATCAACTACATCTATCATAATTTTTATTTTTTATGTTGAGGGACAATAAAAGTGGGACGGATAGAGCAATTAATATTATACAAATACGAAATAAAACGCATATTTGACGCAAAAATTAGTCTTTAGCCAATTCAATGACTTTTGTTGAAATGCAAATATCACAACCGTAAATTTCTTATAAACGAATAAAGGGAAAGTTGGCGTAAATGATTTGGAACATCTCTTAACTGTAACAAACTATTATAACAATAACCAATGATTACGTACAAATTTTTTAATTCAAGTCACCACATGTGTAATACAAACTAATGTAACAAAGCTTGGATTATGATTATTACTAACATCACATTCACGTCAAGAATCATCTTTGAAATATTAATGAACACTTGTTTTTGTAAATATCTATCATAACACTAATAGAAAAATATTAAGGCATCCACTATCGTTAAAATTTATAAAGCTTTATAAGTGTTTCATGTCATCACAAAACAATAAATTATAAACATTTTGAGTTTAAAAACCTTTTCTCACTATGATTAAAAAAAAAAGTGTTACAACTTTATAAATGATTCAGATTACACGTGCATTAATTTTGATGAATTTATAAAGAGGTCCATCAACTAGGACTTTTTTTTTGCCACATATATGTAAAATAACTTTTCAGTATGGTTGAAATAAGATATAAACTTTTTCAAGTTTCTTAAACTATTTATAGTGATGCCCTTAATGAATGACATTTTATTGAATATTAAAAGAAAATTTTAATCTAAAATCA
>BPTQ01000001.1:58190461-58201054 GCA_019973895.1 Chrysanthemum seticuspe | reverse complement strand
CTTAGGCCTTAGTTTGTGGAATAACCGCCACATCAACCCCGATACTACAGGGGGTCATCCAGGTCTTACCGTTCGGAACTCTGGAAGCCAATGACATTCTCAAGGCTTGCCATTCTGGACCTACTGGGGGACATCATAGCCCCAACTACACCGCCAATAAGGTGTTTGATTCCGGATTCTATTGGCCCACGATTTACAAGGATGCCCATGAATTTGTCAAAACCTGTGACGCTTGTCAACGTCACGGAAATATCTCACAAAGAAATGAAATGCCGCAAAACGCCATTCAAGTGTGTGAGATTTTTGACATCTGGGGCATTGACTTTATGGGGCCATTTCCTTCATCTCGCGGAAATAAATACATACTCGTGGCCGTTGACTATTTGTCAAAATGGGTTGAAGCGAAAGCTTTGCCTACCAACGATGCCCGAGTTGTTGTGAAATTCTTAAAATCTCTTTTTGCTAGGTTTGGAACTCCACGAGCTATAATCAGTGATCGTGGTACGCATTTCTGCAATGACCAGTTTGATAGAGTCATGCAAAAGTATGGTGTAACTCACCGTCTCTCTACTGCGTACCACCCCCAAACAAGTGGGCAAGTGGAAGTTTCCAACCGAGGGATTAAAAGAATTCTGGAGAGGACAGTAGGCGAAAATCGTGCCTCTTGGTCGGATAAGCTAGATGACGCACTCTGGGCCTTCCGTACAGCTTATAAAACACCCATCGGGTGCACTCCATACAAGCTAGTGTACGGAAAGGCATGTCATCTGCCGGTTGAGCTTGAGCATAAGGCATACTGGGCCTTGAAACATGCCAACTTCGATATTCAGATAGCTGATGATCACCGGAAAGTTCAAATGAATGAATTAAATGAACTCCGTGATCAAGCATACGAGAACTCTTTGATCTACAAAGAAAAGACAAAGAAGATTCATGACTCAAAAATCAAAAACCGCGTTTTCAACGTCGGTGATCGAGTCCTTCTTTTCAACTCAAGATTGAAGATTTTCTCGGGAAAACTAAAATCCCGCTGGTCTGGACCATTCACCATCACTAAAGTATTTCCTTATGGAACCATTGAGTTATCTCAACCCGATGGTCCAAACTTTAAAGTGAATGGTCATCGGTTGAAGCATTATTTTGGAAAGGACATTCCTCCTGTGGTTGTCCCGGATCTACAAACTTTCCCCATGAACCAATGAATGCGGGGATCGAGTCAAGCTAGCGACTCGGGAATCAAAAATAGTAGCATGCCATATGGGTTTTCACCCATATTTCTGACTTCTTTCTATTTTCTACCACCCTAGTGTGGGGGAGTTGCCCCCCGCTGTTGTATATAAAGTATTAAAAAAAAAAAAAAAAAAATTCAAATAATGGCCGTAGTATTTCCCTTTTACGTTCTCTGTTTCGGCATAACCGCCGGTACTTTGAATATTGAGGGCAATATTCATTTCTAGTGTGGGGGGGGGGGAATTCTAACGAATTTTATCATGTAATTATACCACCCAATTCCCCCATTTTTGGCCAAAATGTTTTTTGGAGTAAGTGTTTTACACTTACTCAGCTTATGGTTATCAGTCCGCCATGTCTTATAAACAAAAGGATTGGCTAATCCAGGAGAAAACGGCTCTTGGTAAAGATACCTCAAATCCGTTGACGGCTTGCAATTTGCCCATAATTGTATGGTGTTCAGCTCACCATATCTTTAATTAGTGAAGAGTTGGCTAGCCCGCAAGTTTATGGCTTGTGGTAAAGGCAGTTGGAAAACCATAATTGGTAATTAGCGCACCAAAGATATTTTATCTAAGAGTTGGCTAGTCCAGAAGCAAACGGCTTCTGGTAAAGACAAATCAAATTCGTTGGAAGCTGGTGGTTTGCTCAAAATCATTTGGTTATCAGTGTACCAAGGTTCTTACTTGAACTGAAATATTTGGCTACTCCAGAAGTAATGGCTTTTGGTAAAGAGATTCAAATCCATTAAGTTTTTCTCAAAAGATTGCTAGGGACTAGCAATAGTTTAGTGTGAGGGATTGATGAGTGTGTAAATACTCATCATTTTTTGTCAAATCTGAACTGCAAATCACTTAAAAATGCTCAGAAATGCATCAAAATACTGAAAATATCTCAAAATCGCATTTTATATGTTTCAGATGCAAAATGTTTAAAATCAGATGAAAAATGGGCTAAGTTTGCATAATTGGCAGTTTCAGTCCCCCAAGTTTCAAAAGTTGTCAGAAATAGTCCCTGAGCACTTATTTTAAAAGAAAAGTCACCAAAGGTCCTTTTAAAATCATAACTTGTCATAATTAGTCCTTTGGTGAAAAATGTCAAAAGTTTTGAGAAATTACAAGTTTAGTTCTTTGAGTTTCAAAATTGGCAAAAATAGTCCTTGGAAGTTTGAAAATGTCCATTATGGTCCTTGTACTATTGAAACTTGTCATTTTTGGTCCCTTGGAACAACTTTGGAAGAATGGAAGATTTGGTCCTTCAAGTTTGGAGAATTTCAGTTTTGGTCCTTGTATTACAAACCAAGCCCATTGAACCTTGACCCTTTGGACCTTTGGACCCCTGCCAAACCTTTTTGAACCCCCTGCCAATAACCTTTTGACCCCTCCCTTTTGATATAAGCCCAAGTCAAACACCCCAGTCAACACTTTTCCCTCCAAAGTCTCTCCTTCCCACCTGCTTGCCTGCAACTCCCAGTCTACCCATCCTTCCAGCTAACTCTCACCACACCATGTTCCCCCCACCTCCACCAAACAACAAGAAACATTTAATGCTCCCTCCTCCCTTTCACTCAACCTTCCCTGTTGATATCTCACTTTGGCGCCAAAAATTAATCAAACGGCCAAAATCTTCTCAACTGATCCAATGGCTACAAATGCAAGTGGGATTTGCTCAGGAGTCAAGTGGGAGCATATTTGGTGTATAAAAAGAAGAAAGAGAAGCAAGAAGAGAGTAGTACTTAGTTCTAAAATTTCATCTATGTCGTTTTTAATATAAATGTTTTAGTTTAAGTTTAAAACAGTAATCTTTTGTTTCTATGTACCAAACTCAAGTTATTTTATCATTATAATCTACTTTTAAGCATCAATTTCAAAGTTTTATCTAAGTTCATGTTTTTATGTACACTGTTATAAAATTCAGTTTCATGCTCTGATATTCAAGCTTCTAGTAGCTTATTTTCAAATTTAAATAAGTTTATTTAAGCTATTTATAGCTTTTGGTAAGTTTAAAATTCAGTTTCAAACAATATTGGTATCCGGTCAACAAAAGTCAAACTTTGTTGAATTTTGGTTCAAGCAGATATGGAAATGGAAATTGGGTGATGCAGAGTTGATTTGGGTTGGAATTGGCTTAGAATAGTGGTATTTGGTTCTAAACAAGCTGGATATAAGCTGAGGCATAAAGTGAGTTTTATATTTTTACTTTTAGCTTAATCTTGAAATTCACTGATTCATTAGTGTAGAACTGTTTCATTTAGCTTCTTTGATGTTGGTTAGCTTAGTTTAATCAGTGTTTAGCTTATTTAAATAGAATAGATCATAGTTAGCTTGTTTCTAATTCTTGCATATTAATTTGCTTAAATCTGTGTAGAGTTAATACATGTGGAAATTGTGTCCTTTTGCTGTTAAAATTGCTTCAAATCAACCTCAAATGGAAGTTAGAATCTGAGTATGATGATATCTAAGTTTGGATAAGTGGTTTGGAGAAACAAATTTCATGTCAGTCTTAAAAGCAGTGTTTGGATCATACTGTCAAAATTGTGTTTGAGGTTTGTTCAGTGGTTGAGACCTGTTGTTTTAGGCTTGTTAAGCTCAATTGTACTCATTGCAGTCATCAAATATCAGTTGCATACACTCAACGTCAAAATCACCTTTAAACTGTCCTAAATTCATAACTGTTGGAATTTTAAATATCATGAGCTTGATTTATGTTTAGAAACTAGTTAGAGTAGCTTAATATGGCTTTAGTTTAGCTTATAACATCACATTCAGTTCACAAATTGAGCTCAAAGTTCAATAAAGTCAAAATTGCAAAACTGTCAAAAAGTCAAAAAAAGGTTGAAAATCTCAGTTTTCACCCAACTGGGGTGATTTTTCATTGCTTCAATTTTGGGTCAATTCAAGTAAAACTTTGGGTTTAAAAACTTCAGTTGGTCAAGTTTCTTAATATGATTTTTATAGATTTTTAGTAATTTTGTACAAGCTTCAAAATAGCTTGTCAAGTTGGTCATAAGTCCCCTGTGCACTGACTCAGTGAATACTGAGTGTGCACAGGTGTTGTGCAGAGCTTGCCAAAAGCTTATTTGAGCTTATCTCAGGCTAATTCTTGGTCTATAAGTAGCTAGCCAGGTCTAGTGTAGGATCCTATATCTGGTTTTTAGTTTCAGCTTATTTGAGTGGCTTATTTTCAAGCCACAAAGTAGTAGCTAAAACTGTTTGGCACTTAAGCTTGAATTTCATCAAATCAAGTTAATTAGCATCTTAGAGGTTTAGACTAGTTGAAATAGGTCAGTATTAAGTAGTTATAGCATACTTTAGCTTCTGTGTTCAGTTGGTGCTCATTTGGTACCTCTAGCTTATTTGGAGTGCTTATTTATAAGCACTTGTCACTGCAGTTCCATATTCTCACACATAAGCTCCTGTTTTTATATTTTTCTTAGATTCAGAATATTATTTTAGACTTTTCCTGAATTTTTCATATTTTTCCAGCACTGTTTGATATTTTTCCTCATTTAAATCAGTTTTTAGTACTTTTTAATTAGCTTTTATTGCAATTAAATCAGAAAAACTTCAAAAAAATAAGTTTTCATTTTTCCTAGGTTAAGATAAATATAAAAAGCAAAAAAAACAATTTTTCCAGATTTTTCATAGTTTAATTTGTAATTTTTAGCAATTTAATTAGTTTTAAATAGTTTTTAATTCATAGAAAATAGAAAGATAATCAGAAAAATACAAAATTAGTTTTGAAAATTCTCTTTAGGTATTTTAGATTTTTCTAAGTCATAATTTCACTTTTCTAGCTTTATTTCATATTTTCTTATATTTTAGGATATTATTAATAGGTAAAAAAATAGTTTTTAATTAATAATAATTAAATAAATAGTCATAAAAATAATTTTCTTTTTCTAAAAATTTTCTCTTATCATTAGGTTTGTAAAAATGTCATTTTTATATTTTTAGGATTAATACTGTTTCATTTTCACATTTTCTTTTGTACGTTACGTAGTTTTTAATTTAAAATTTATAAAAGAAAAATCAAAAACATAATTTTAAAAATAGTGATAGCGTTTATTTAATATAATTTAGCTTTTTAATTTTCTTTCATATTTCCTTTGTCATTTAGTATCTATCATAACCCTTTTCCCGTTCAAATTCTCTCGATCACTAAACGTTTGATTATTCAGTCGCACAGCTCGTTGGGACTTAACGACCTGGGGAAACACTATACTCCTCTAGATCTTCACTGCATTGGTGTCTGAGCTGTTTGAAGTTTATTACGGTTAGCCATTCACAAGTGGTTAGCTTGTGTGATAAAACTTGACGGTTTGGCATCGATCAATCCTCTTGCTTGTAATACTGACGGCACTTACATTGTTGGTGGAGGACTCTCTGGCTCTATATACTTGTGGGAGGTTGGTTTTTAATATAAATTTTACTCTTTCTCTTATTCACGTATTATTTTTCGTCACTTCTCGTTTCTTTCTGATTTTCTATATCTAACTCGTCTGATTATTATAAATCTCTGGTTTATTCTATTTTGTTGTTATTATAAGAGAAAGTTAAGCAAACAATGTTATTTGGATTTAACATCTTTTGGTTTTTTCTTTGTAGTGTTAACTATGTTCGAAAATTTCAAAATTTTTCTCTTTTTGCTGTGCATATTATAAATTTTGTTAATCTTGTATGGCCTACCTAGTCTTTATCATTTATATAGGTTGCAACTGGTAATTGAAGAAATGGCATGGTCACTACAGGGCTGTTACTTGCTTGGTGTTCTCTATGGATCAATCACTTTTGATTTCTGGTGTTGAGGATGGATCTGTTAGAGTTTGGTCACTTCTGATGTATCATCCTTTTGCTCTTTTTTATGTTCTAGAATGGTAATTCTAGGGATCATGAAAGCTAACTGACAACTACTTATTACGTTTCGAGATTAGGATATTTGACGAGGAGCGATAGCAGAGAGCAGGGCATCTCTATGAATATAGCTTCTCTGACCATGCTTTGCCAGTAACCGATATCGTTACAGGCTATGGAGGATCTACCGCAATTATAGTGTCAGCTTCACAGGATCGTACCTGCAAGGTTTATATCCTCCAGTCTTCACATTCTCTCGTATGAGTTCCAGATGCAATATGGGTCGATTGGGTGGTATGTTGGAGCAGGTGGTGGTGGTGATGGTGATGGTGATGAGGAGGGGGATGGCGATGGCGATGGCGATGGAGATTGAGATAAAGATGTTGATGGCAATGGTAGTGGTGGTGTAGCTCCAGGTATTAGTGGTTGTGGTCGAGTGTGGGTGATGATGTTGGTGGTGCACCATTAGAAGGTGGTGGTTGTGGAGGTGGCGCAGCTAGTGGTGCTTGAAATGCTGGTCTTGTTAGATTGAGTTGTATTTTGTTTGTGGATGTCAGTTCTCAAATGATGATAAATCAATTTCAGTTCTATTTTGATTTCGTAATGACAACGTGTGAGTTTTTTTCAATAAAGGTTACTTTCTATTGTTGACGGTGAGATGAGTGGCGGTAGTTGCCCAACAATTCACAAACTTGTAAGCAATTTAAATTATGTTTTAACATTATGGGTTTTGAAAAATGTTTTGTATTGATCTCACATGTGATTTACTTAAAATCCTGTGGGATTTTTCTACGAATCCCGTAGGATTTTTTTACGAATCCCGTAGAATTTTTTTGGATGAAAATTTTGAAAAAAAAAAAATCGTCTTTTTACGAATCCCGTGGGATTTTTTTACATGAATCCCGTGGGATTTTTTTATCAATCCCGTGGGATTTTTCTGGACGGAAATTTTGAAAAAAAAAAGTTCGTCTTTTTACGAATCTGGCGGGATTTTTTTACGAATCCCGTGGGATTTTTTGGACGAAAATTTTGAAAAAAAAAAGTTCGTATTTTTACGAATCCCGTGGGATTTTTCTGGACGAAAATTTTGAAAAAAAAAAGTTCGTCTTTTTACGAATCTCGTGGGATTTTTCTGGACGGAAATTTTGAAAAAAAAAAATCGTCTTTTTACGAATCCCGTGGGATTTTTCTGGACGAAAATTTTGAAAAAAAAGTTCGTCGAAAGTATATAAAAGTGCATATCAATAGAAAGATGATTTTCTTCTCGTCGCGATGGTGTATTTTTTGTAGCTAGAAAATTTACCGTTTGCAAGATATGTTGTTTTTTAAAAAATGGTGGAAATTGGGTTTTTATAAAATTACATTTCTACCCTTCCTTTGTTAATTTTTGCTTTCATCTCATCCATTGGATGAAAAGAAGATGAATGGTTGAGATCTTATGATTTGTTCTTTAGATTAGATGTGTTTTGTATTGATCTCACCTCCATGATATCACAGGTAATATCATTGGTGATATCACAAGTGATATAAACTATGATATCACACATGCTATCACCGGTAATATCACACATGATATCACAGGTGATATCAACGGTGTTATCACACATGATATCACGTGTGATATCACAAGTGAGGTGATATCACGAGTGTTTGAGCTTCCTCAGTTTGTTTATAAAGATGCGTGCTATCTTCAACCATAGCTTATTTAGCTTGCTGATTCAACCATAGATATTTTCAAATCCCGCTATAAAACCTATCGAAACATGCGCAATGTATCCATTAAATAGAAAAATCCACCACAAGTCTAACCAAAGTATCATAACATCTCTTGTTTTCAGTTGAACAACTTTTCTAATATTTCATAATATCATAAAACACAAAAATCTTCCTAAATATTTTCAAAAACACAATTATCACATTCTTAGTTGAGTATCACAACTGATAACACATACATGATGAAGAATATAATACTTTTCATCTTCCTTACAGTGTTATATCACAAGAGATAAATAAGTATCACTTACAAATACCAAAATGAAAACGTACAAAAACGTATAAAAATGTATGAAAACGGAAAAAAAACGTCTGAAAACGAACAAAACATATAAAAACAGACAAAAAACGTATAAAAACGGATGAAAACGTATGAAAACGGACGAAAACGTATAAAAAAGGATGAAAACGTCTGAAAATAGACGAAAACATCTAAAAACGTAAAAAAACAGATGACAACGTATGAAAACGTCTAAAAACGGACGAAAACGTATAAAAACGGACGAAAATACATGAAAACGTAAAAATACAGACGAAAACGTCTAAAAACGGACGAAAATACATGAAAACCTAAAAAAGCAGACAAAACGTAAGAAAATGGATGAAAATGGACGAAAACGTAAGAAAACGGGCGAAAACAGACGAAAACGTATGAAAGCGTAAAAACACGTCTAAAAACGTATGAAAAATGGACGAAAACGAAAGAAAACGGACGAAACAGTATGAAAACAAACGAAAACGTAAGAAAATGGACGAAAACCTATGAAAACAAACGAAACGTAAGAAAACAGACGAAAACGTATGAAAACGGACGTAAACGGGCGAAAACGTAAGAAAAATACGAAAACGTATGAAAACAGACGAAAACGTATAAAAACGGACGAAAACGTATGAAAACAGACGAAAATGTCTAAAAACGGACGAAAACGTCTGAAAACGGACAAAAACGTCTAAAAACATACGAAAACGTATATAAACGTACAAAAACATACGAAAACGAACGGAAACGGATGTAAACGTACGAAAACGGATGAAAACAGACGAAAACGGAAAAAAAATGACGAAAACATATGAACACGAACGAAAACGTATAAAAACGAACGAAAACGTATGAATACAGATGAAAACGTATGAAAGCGGAAAAAAACTTGAATAAAAAAACGTGAATTTAAAATTTAAAAAAATAATGAAAAAAACGTGGAAAAAAAAAGTTAATAAATAAGACAGACAAAAAGACAAAAAAAAAAAAAAAAGATAAAAAAACATGGACTTAGGTTTCCATATTAAATCTTAGGTTTATCTCCACAATTAGATTAAACTAGATGAATGGTGAAGATTTGTACACCAAAATAAGAGTAACCACTTGAAAATTCCTCTACTTTATATACAATTTGTTGAATTTTAGATTATATAACTTTGATGACATCTTTTATTGTGATCTCGTTATCTTGATTTGGTTTCTGCTATTTAAAATTCGATATATCACTTATTAATTGGTACTCGAAGTTTCTCTGATTTTGAATTGTACCATATCTTAAACAGTAAAAATAAAATATGATATTTGTTTGAAGTTAGAAGATTATATAAATTTACTAATAGGAGTGAAGGTTTACGTATCTTTCTGTCAAACTAGCAATAAGGATTATTGTTTAGTTGTACATATGTTATCACTTTAAGAGACAAAAAAGTGAAAGTCACGATAATCACATAGAACTTGTGGCAATGTGCCAATGTGAGAAGTATCATGCTTTTACATGAACTAAATAATTTAAATTATTTGCTATGTTAAGTTGTTGGATCTTGACTATAATGTAGATGTTTTTATTGTGATTTATAAAATTTTGTTTTGTCAAGAAAGGTCGCCCATTGTGGGTGTACGGTCGCGTCGGTCGACGTTGAACAAATCCAACGACCAAGTCGTTTTGTCGACCGAGTTCAAAACACACATAATCACCTTTTAATACTTTTAATGTTTTGTTTGTTTGTTTGTTTTTTTTGTTTTTTTTTTAATAGGGTGTGTGTTTTTAATTTGGTTAATTTAATGTGTGTTTTTGTTTTGCAGGTAAGAAGAAGAAGAAATATATACACGTTTATTTATTTATCTTTTAATAAATAACCAATTTACATTTTAGGCCCTTGATGTATATTGTTATTGTCATTTTTATTTATAATAACCAATAAGTTTGAATTTGTAAGAAAAAAATGTCTTTTTTTTTATTTTTTTTTTATTTGAAGTTTTATTTATAATGAATGTTTTTAACTGTTACTTGAATTATGTATGTAATATTTTTATTATTAACGAAGTTTAAATATATTGTTTAAATTTTTTTAACTTTTTAGAAAAAAAATTAAAAAAAAAAAATTAAGAAGATCGATGTTGTAGCAACTTGATCGTCTGAAGGTCGTCGGAGAGAGAAAGCTGATGTGGCAGAAAAAATCAAGGTCACCCTTGGTCACCATTGTGCATAGCCTAACTAGTATGAATTGCCTTTAATTATCGTCTCATGTAATGCATTAATTAGTACCGTACCATATTCAAATTGATTCTTTGGTGTCAATAATAAAGCTATTACAACGCAATTGTTTTCTAGTTGAATGAGAGAAATATATATAAAGTAAAATGTTATTGTGAAGTTTCTAATATAGCAAATCGGATAAAAGGATACTCAATGTAAGGATATTTTTACCTGCTATTTAGGTAACAGGTCACCATTTTTTTTTGTTTTGTTTTGTTTTT
>BPTQ01000001.1:58166136-58184397 GCA_019973895.1 Chrysanthemum seticuspe | reverse complement strand
GTCTAGAGGAATGTTGGTCAGAAAGTCTGCCAAGCTTGTTTTCAAGATCTTGGATAGATGCTTGATGATTTTTTTGTCCTTGCTCAACTTTGGCTTTGAGATTGAAAAATTGATTTTTGATAAAATCATTTGCGGATTTTTGACCAGCCACGAATTCTCTCATAGTTTTTTCGAATTCGGTTTCTTCTGTCTTTTTGTCGGAATTTTGGTGTGGTGGATCGTCAGTTCGTGGTTGAGAATCACGGTTGTCATCCCTTGGTCGGCGATCTTGCCAATTTCCAGAATTTTGACCGTAATAATTACTACGATATCCTCCTCCACGGTATCCTCCTTGAGCGTAATTTGCTTCTCCTTCTTTCGGTCCACCCATAGGTTTATCGTCGCACTCGGACGATGGGTGATTTCCTCCACAATTGTTGCATCCATCTCGCATTTCCTTTATTTCATCTTTGATATCTTTGTACTGCGAGTCGATTTTTGAGGTTAACGCTTCCATCTTCTCCATGAGTTTTGAGGTATCGGTGTTTTCGACAAAAGAAACGGTTTTTCGGAGAGGTTTGGTTTTGGAATCTTTGGACCAATCAAGTTTGAGAAGTACTCGATCTTCGAGCAATTGATGTGCATCATTGGGAGTTTTATAGAGAAAAATTCCTCCAGCATCAAGGATGCCTTGAGAGATTTCATCTAGTCCATGGTAAAAGATTTGGATAATGGTTCCTTTTGATAATCCATGTCCATGACAACTACGAAGCAAATCTTTCATTCGAAGCCAAGCTTCGACAAGTGATTCGTTTGGGTTTTGGTTGAAAGCACGAATTTCTCCCATTAATCGATCAAACATTGCAGGTGGAAAGAATCGGCTCACAAAAGCTTGCCTCATCTCCTCCCAAGTATTGATGATTCCCGGGGTTAATTCATTGTACCATACTTTAGAATCTCCGGCGAATGATGATGGGAAAAGTTTGAGTTTGATGGCATTGACATCGGTGTCGCCATAACGAAACACTCCGCAAATTTTGATGAATTCGGCAATGTGCTTATGCGGATCGGCCCGCGCATGGCCATCGAATTGTCGGTCTTTGATCATAAAAAGGTGATGTCCCTTCACGGTGAAGTTGTCACCAAGGTTAATAGCAACAATAGCACTTTCGGGGGTTGGTGCTACGGTTCGGTTGGTTCCCCACATGGGTTGATCGTCCGCCATGGGAAAAGGTAAATTGGTGAAAGGATTGTAAACAACTTTGGCTTCAATGAGGTTATCAAATGGTGGGTTTGGTACTCTTGGTACAAGATTTTCCAATGGTATGAAACGTGTTCTCCTTCTTCTTCGAATCAATCGTTCGGGGTTGGTAAGAGGTGTAATTGGTTCTATTCCCGTTGCTCGAGTGTTTATACAATGTCCTAGAGAATCCAGGCAATATCTAAACACACGGACAAACAACGAAAATGGCTTTTTTATGGAACAGAGCAGGTAACCGGATCGGTTGCGGGTTGCGACCGATCGGTTAGACCAGTTGAGTGAGGGTTAAAATTGTAACCGATTCGGTTAAGGGCAACCGGATCCGGTTAAGGTTTCTGAGAAAAAATTTTTAGTTTTTTTTTTTGGTTGAATCGACTGAGGGAAATTCAAAAACTTGTTGAATCACAATCAAATCCCCGGCAGCGGCGCTAAAAACTTGATGTGCCCGGTTGGTGCAAGTTTTAAATTTATAAAAGGTGAATTACCAATATTACCAATAACACATACGAGCAAGTATACTCGTCCGTGATAGCAAGATTATGAAGGTAAGTCGGGATCGTTCGCAGGGATTTGGGTGAATCTAAGCACAAGTTTGAATTAACGGAGTCTATCAAAAACATATAACAAAGCAAATAGATATAATGAAATTCAGATGATTAAAAAACTACACTTGCTTAAACTAGTATTATATCATAAATTAATGTGATTGTGTTAACTACTTAACATGTTGGTTGTGATAATTAGTTGAAAACTAATCTATTGTTCTTACAAGTTAAACCTTCGTCAAGATTTTAGTTCATAAAAACAAGCTTTAAGTTTAACCAATCAATTCAAGATACTTTCAAGTTTCATAAGTCTACATCAGAAAACTTAAACACAAAAACATCCACTTGTTCATCAAATTGATTAAGAAATGGTCAATACAAAAGGTAACCGATCATAGACAAAAGGCTACAATTGATTCTCAACAACTAATCTTACGACCATTTAGATGTTTCCAACCAATCCAATTTGATAATCAAAAAGTGTTTCTATTACAACCACACCTTAGTTCCTTTGTATAATCAAGAATAATGGGTAAAAACAATCATCCATAGACAAAATGATTATGACTAGTTGAAAAATACGAAGTTCTTTCGACCACAACGATTACTATCAATTAGCCAAACTTGATTAACAAATGTCACTATGAAACTTTAGCACAATTGGATCTTAGAATTAACTTGAAATTGAATTAAAACATGTTAACACAATCACTAACTAATCATATGATAATCAACATCATTTAAGCAAGTGTATAAAGAAACTAGCCACTCATAGCAAACATGAACATAAACTCACAACTTTGATCATTAGAAAACATGATTAAAAGTCTTACAATGCTTGGAATAAGATTACAAATGATGAAGTAATGATTCCCAAAGGATCGTGGTGGACTTCTTGGTGTTTTGGCCTCCAAAGGTGGAACTTCTGGAACTCCAAACTTCTCTGGATTTCTAAGGACGAATTTTAAGAGTTAAAGGTTTGGTTTGATGAGTAGAGAGATTTGTAATTGAGGTGTGTCTCATAAGCTCACAATTAGCCTCTATTTATACTATTTCCAAGGCCTAGGGTGTTAAATGCTTAACTTGGCCTCCAAGGAGTAAGGAAGGGACTAGAATACACCAAGAGAAGGACCTAGAATCGTTTGGATGCAAAGGGGAAGCTTAGTGATGAAGATTTGACAACTGCAGCTTCTCCAACCGGATCGGTCATATGACCAACCGATCCGGCTGGTCTTCAATAATAACACACCGACCGATCCGGTTGCGGGTTGCGACCGATCGGTCGGTTATGGCAAAAAACACTAATTCTGACCAAATTCCAACCGATCCGGCTGAAGGTGTAACCGGATCCGGTTGGATCTTCTGAGATACAAAACTTGATCTTTCTCTTCACTATGTCTTGTAGAACTAGGTTCTTCAATCACTAAAGTCTTCAAAGGTCCTAGAAATACTGATTTAGACTTTACTGAAGCGGGAATCTTCAATTAGCTGCATATTTCCACATTTTTCTCCATTTCCCTGCACTTGGTTATAAATACTAGACAACATTTCTAGATACGATTAAGTACTAAAATCACGCAAATATAACCAAATAACATATATAAAAGTACACATAATGCTACTAAAAACATGCACAATCTGAGTGTTATCAAATTCCCCCACACTTAAACTTTGCTTGCCCTCAAGCAAATCTAGGAAAAACATCCACTGGTACAAGATCGTGATTATGAAAAATGTGATGCAAATCAACCAAGTATAAATACGAGAGAGGATTCATCAATTATGCTTTATAAAGGTGAAACATCAAGATGTTTGACAATATCCAATGATTTTCTTGCATGATTAACATTTCAAAACACCTCACGAAAAATAATGGAATATAATTCACTCAATCACTCATTTTTAGTGGAGTAACAAGATAAATCACACTCATTGCTCAGTCGTGATTAGATTATTACCATAAGCTTGTACAAGAAACAAAACTCCACCGACGTGGCGTGAGCACCAAGTAAAAACATCTGAAGAGGGCTTTTATTCGGGTTATAATGATAGGCTTCGGGTTAAGGGTATGGATAAGGCATGGGAATGTTAATGAAATTGGTGTTAAAATAAAAATGAAATCAAGTCTAATACCCAAGTTGCTAGCTATCAAACATTCCACGAACCAAATAAATGATTATAGCTTTGCTTTCTTCTTTTCCACTTTCCACAGCTTTTCGCTTTGCCATGACAATTGTTCTTCGATCATAGCACATTGGCTATTATTTCCATACTTTCAACACAACAATTATATATATATATATATATATATATATTTTTAACTCATACCATAACACATGGCTCAATCAATCACATAGGATGTGGTACTCATAATCATTTGAACAATCTTCACTTTCCATGAGACTAGCAACCAACCGTTAGACATTGATATGGGATAGGCTAAGGTTTAAAGTGTAAAATCTTTTTTTTGTATTTTCTGGTGAAGCAAAAATGAAAGGGATGGCTCAGAAGGTGTAACTAGGGGTATCTAGTGCTAAAAATGAGCACTACAAATGGGTCCATGTGGGTGGTTAACTAACCAATGAGGCTAGCTAATATATCATTAGATGCAAAATGGAAGGCCATTTGGGTTAAATCCTAAGGTGCCTCTTTATCACACGAATTTACTTATATCGCACGAATGCAATCTCACTGCGGTCTGGTAATGATTTACAAGCACAAGTTCTAGAATAAATAAAATCACCGGCACACTCATGACAAAAGCTCTAAGCATAAAAGATGTATGCTAATAAGAAATAGGCTCAAATCCTCACAATTTAGTGGAAAGGGTATAATATGTGTTAGAAATGTTATCGATCCCAGAATGGATTGCAATAGTAATCGGAACACATCTCGAAATTTCAAATATTACCAATTTTACCAGTGGAATGATCCAGTTATTCTAATAGATAATTCTAAAAGTGTGAAAACAACTAGATCACAAGGGCAAACAAAATTTTAAATTTAAGCATGAAAACTCTAAATTTTCCTATTCACCCTCCCCCCCCCACACTTAAGTTAGACATTGTCCTCAATGATAAACGAACTTCAAAGTATAGAAATAGGGAAAATAGAGATGAAACCAGATATGTCAACGAGTTTATCAGCTTAAAATTTCTTCTTCATTCCTGGCGTCCACTGGAGAAATCATTACCTGCATACAATCTTATAAACAAACAAAAGGTTTTATTGAAAGGATGACACCCCCCACACTTAAGTTCAACCAAAGGTTTAAAACTTTGGGGAGTGACCACAGAAAATCAAATCTGAAACACACGGGTTGCCTCCCGAGAAGCGCTTGTTTTATTATCGAGTCATCAGCCTGACTCGAGTCTTCCCGAATTTATTTAACTGCAAGGGCAGCTTTGAACATTTTGTAAAGTTCGGGGATGTACATGAATTCTTCACCAGTAGCTCAATATCGTCCCAGACGAACTCAGCAGTTGGTTTCCATGGAACAGTTTGTGGGATTCTTCCAGGAAATGGTGCTACAAAGGTGATAGTTTCGAATTCATTCTCATGGTGTCTCCAGGACACTGTCGCAACTGAAACTTCATTCATTTGCTCCTTGTCGTAGTATAACTTGATTCGGTGCCCATTAACAATGAAACTTCCACCTTGTTTGTCATAGAGTTCGACATACCCAGATGGATATCCATGTTTAGCAACATATGGTCCAAACCATTTTGGTTGTAACTTAGGAGCTTTGAATTTGAATTTCATGTTAAAAAGCAGAACTTTATCTTCGGCTTTGAATTCTTTTCGAATTCGTAGCTTTTTATCATGATAAGCTTTTGTTCTGGCTTTATACAGTTTGGAGTTTTCATAAGCTTGGAGTCTTAATTCATCGAGTTCGTGCAATTGCAGAAATCTTTTCTCTCCAGCTATTTTGAGATCGGTGTTACAATGTCTGAGCGCCCAATAAGCACGATGTTCAACTTCGAACGACAAATGACAAGTCTTCCCATACAAGAGTCTGTAAGGAGTTGTACCAATTGGTGTTTTATAAGCCGTACGAAATGCCCACAGAGCATCGTCAAGTTTTCTTGCCCATAATGACGGATTGTCTTTTACTGTTTTTTCCAGTATTCTTTTGAGAGCTCTGTTGGTATTTTCGACTTGACCACTAGTTTGTGGATGATAAGCAGTCGCAAATCGATGATGAACTCCATATCTTTTCATGGTTTTTTCCATTTGTTGATTGCAGAAATGAGTTCCTCGATCGCTTATGAGTGCTTTGGGAATTCCGTAACGAGCGAAAAGCTTTTTGAGAAAATTAACGACGACACGAGCATCGTTTGTCGGTAAAGCTTCAGCTTCTGCCCATTTGGACACGTAATCTATAGCAACGAGAATGTATTCGAATTTGTGGGATTTAGGGAAAGGTCCCATGAAATCTATTCCTCAAATATCGAATATTTCACACACTTGAATGCTTGTTAATGGCATTTCATCCCTTCGAGAGAGATTGGTGGTTCTTTGACAAGCGGCACAGTTTTGAACAAGTGTATGTGCTTCTTTGAATATTGTTGGCCAATAGAATCCAACATCAAAAACTTTCTTAGCTATGGTGGAAGGACCATAATGTCCCCCAGTTGGGCCATGGTGACATTCGTCAAGAATTTTACGAGTTTCGGAACCAAAAACACATCTTCGGATCATCCCATCGGGACACATTTTGAAAAGATATGGTTCTTCCCAAAAGTAGTATTTGAGTTCCGAAAAGAATTTGCTTCTTTGAGCATGAGTTAGTCCTTTTCTGAGAATTCCTCCGGCGAGGTAGTTTGCAAAGTCAGCAAACCAAGGATCGTCATTTCCGTCGATGGCCATGAGAGTTTCATCGGGAAAATAATCATCGGATTCTTCTTCTTTTAACTCCTCAAGACTAGGATTTTCGAGACGGGATAAGTGATCAGCAGCAAGATTCTCTGCTCCTTTCTTATCTTTGATTTCGATGTCAAATTCTTGGAGTAGCAAAATCCATCAAATAAGACGTGGTTTAGCGTCTTGCTTGGTGAACATATACTTGAGTGCTGAATGATCGGTAAAACGACTGTTTTTTAGAGCACAAGATATGATCTGAATTTGTCAAAGGCAAAAACGATAGCCAGTAATTCTTTTTCGATGATGGTATAATTTTGCTGGGCACCATTCAGTGTCTTGCTGGCAAAATATATAGGCCGAAAGTGTTTTCCTTTGCGTTGTCCTAAGACAGCTCCAACAGCAAAATCGCTTGCGTCGCACATAAGTTCGAAAGGTAGTGACCAATTAGGTGAAACCATGATCGGAGCACTAGTAAGTTGAGATTTCAGTGATTCGAAAGCTTTTATGCAATCAGCATCGAAGTCAAAGATAGATTCTTTCTTAAGAAGTTTTGTCATCGGACGAGATATTTTGGAAAAATCTTTGATGAATCGGCGGTAAAAACCAGCATGTCCTAAAAAACTCCTAACGGCTTTGACGTTGGTTGGTGGTGGAAGTTTTGAGATGACATCGACCTTTGCTTTGTCGACTTCCATTCCGGCACTAGAGATTTTGTGGCCAAGCACAATTCCTTCGGTTACCATAAAGTGGCATTTCTCCCAGTTAAGAACAAGATGTGCAGCTTCACATCTTTCGAGCATTTTATCGAGATTAGAAAGGCAAGCTTCGAATGAATCTCCAAAGACTGAAAAATCATCCATGAAAACTTCCATGGAGGTTTCTAGCATGTCTTGGAATATGGCGATCATACACCTCTGAAAAGTCGCGGGTGCATTGCAAAGACCAAAAGGCATACGCCGATATGTGTAGGTTCCAAAAGGACAAGTAAAGGTGGTCTTTTCTTGATCGTTAGGATCGATGGGAATTTGGAAATATCCTGAAAATCCGTCGAGGAAACAAAAGAATTTATTTCCTGCTAGTCTTTCAAGCATTTGATCCATGAACGGGAGCGGAAAGTGATCCTTTCTGGTGGCTTTGTTTAACTTACGATAGTCAATACAAACACGCCAACCGGTGACAGTTCTAGTTGGAACTAGTTCATTTCGCTCATTAGTTACAACCGTCATTCCTCCTTTCTTGGGAACACAGTGAACAGGGCTTACCCAAGGGCTATCCTCAATTGGGTAAATGATTCCAGCATCGAGAAGTTTAATGATTTCCTTTTTAACAACTTCTTTCATGTTGGGATTGAGTCTACGTTGACGTTCTACCACAGGTTTAATCCCTTCTTCAAAATTGATTTTGTGTTTGCAAAAATTAGGACTAATTCCTGGGATATCAGATGTTTTCCAAGCAAAAGCTTGTTTGTGATTTTTGAGCACGGAAACTAAACTTTCTTTCTCATTATCCTCGAGCAGTGAAGATATGACTACTGGAAGAAGTGAGTTCTCCTCCAGATAAGCATATTCAAGATGATTTGGGAGAGGTTTGAGTTCGAGATCCGTGGGTGGTTCTTCGATAGAGGATTTTATTCGCATCTTGTCATTGAAAGTGATTTCCTCAAAATTTTCTTCCTCTTCCTCCATTTCTTCTTCTTCTGAGTTATCTTCTTCGAATTCTACTTTCATGAAATCATCAAATTCTTTGTCAGAATCTGTTTCATTGATTTTTTCAGAAGTAGTCATGAATGGATCGGATTCGTTCAGTAATGCATCTAATTCCTCATCAGTGACTTCATCAATAACATCGACGTTAAAACAAGTGTCATCACTGGAATGTGGGTAGCGCATTGCTTTATCGATAAGAAAAGTGATTCGATCTTCCCCAACTCCAAGGTTGAGTTCTTTTCCTTTTACTTTGATGATTGCGTCGGCGGTATTTAGGAAAGGTCTTCCTAGAATGAGTGGGACTTTACTATCTTCTTCCATTTCCAAGATTACAAAGTCCACGGGAAAATGAATTTACCGACTTGAACAAGCATATTCTCAGCGATTCCCACAGGATATTGATAGGAATGATTTGCCAATCGGATGCTCATTTTTGTTGGTTTCAGGCTGTTGTTGCACAACTTGGAATAGAGTGAATAAGGCATCAAATTGATACTTGCGCCAAGATCGGCTAAAGCATCACATTTAACGTTATTCCCGAAAGTACATGGAATAAGAAAGCTCCCAGGATCTCCGAGCTTTGGTGGAATTTTGTTTTGAACTATAGCTGAGCATTCTTCGTTAAGAAAAGTTGCTGATATTTGCTCAAGCTTGCTTTTGTTATTAAGAAGTTCTTTCAAAAAGTTCCCGTAATTGGGCATTCCGGCTATAACATCAACGAGAGGAACATTGAGTCTAACCTCTTTGATTATTTCGATAAACTTCTTATAACGCTCTTCCATCTTCTCTTTCTTTAGGCGTTGAGGATAAGGAAGTTTTGGTGTATACGCCTTGACGGATGGAATGTCTTTCTTTTTGGTGGTTTGAGTTGTGTTTGGTTCTTCGTTTTCATCCTCACTATCAATGGTGACAGGAGTATTAGGATTAGGTGGTGGATCGTACGAGAGACCACTTCTTGTGAAAACAGCATTGATATGTTCATTTCTTGTTTGGGGTGGACGGTACGTCTTATCATTTGATGGTTTTGGATTGGATTGAGTGTTACTTGGCAATGAACCAGATGGTCTAGAGGAATGTTGGTCAGAAAGTCTGCCAAGCTTGTTTTCAAGATCTTGGATAGATGCTTGATGATTTTTTTGTCCTTGCTCAACTTTGGCTTTGAGATTGAAAAATTGATTTTTGATAAAATCATTTGCGGATTTTTGACCAGCCACGAATTCTCTCATAGTTTTTTCGAATTCGGTTTCTTCTGTCTTTTTGTCGGAATTTTGGTGTGGTGGATCGTCAGTTCGTGGTTGAGAATCACGGTTGTCATCCCTTGGTCGGCGATCTTGCCAATTTCCAGAATTTTGACCGTAATAATTACTACGATATCCTCCTCCACGGTATCCTCCTTGAGCGTAATTTGCTTCTCCTTCTTTCGGTCCACCCATAGGTTTATCGTCGCACTCGGACGATGGGTGATTTCCTCCACAATTGTTGCATCCATCTCGCATTTCCTTTATTTCATCTTTGATATCTTTGTACTGCGAGTCGATTTTTGAGGTTAACGCTTCCATCTTCTCCATGAGTTTTGAGGTATCGGTGTTTTCGACAAAAGAAACGGTTTTTCGGAGAGGTTTGGTTTTGGAATCTTTGGACCAATCAAGTTTGAGAAGTACTCGATCTTCGAGCAATTGATGTGCATCATTGGGAGTTTTATAGAGAAAAATTCCTCCAGCATCAAGGATGCCTTGAGAGATTTCATCTAGTCCATGGTAAAAGATTTGGATAATGGTTCCTTTTGATAATCCATGTCCATGACAACTACGAAGCAAATCTTTCATTCGAAGCCAAGCTTCGACAAGTGATTCGTTTGGGTTTTGGTTGAAAGCACGAATTTCTCCCATTAATCGATCAAACATTGCAGGTGGAAAGAATCGGCTCACAAAAGCTTGCCTCATCTCCTCCCAAGTATTGATGATTCCCGGGGTTAATTCATTGTACCATACTTTAGAATCTCCGGCGAATGATGATGGGAAAAGTTTGAGTTTGATGGCATTGACATCGGTGTCGCCATAACGAAACACTCCGCAAATTTTGATGAATTCGGCAATGTGCTTATGCGGATCGGCCCGCGCATGGCCATCGAATTGTCGGTCTTTGATCATAAAAAGGTGATGTCCCTTCACGGTGAAGTTGTCACCAAGGTTAATAGCAACAATAGCACTTTCGGGGGTTGGTGCTACGGTTCGGTTGGTTCCCCACATGGGTTGATCGTCCGCCATGGGAAAAGGTAAATTGGTGAAAGGATTGTAAACAACTTTGGCTTCAATGAGGTTATCAAATGGTGGGTTTGGTACTCTTGGTACAAGATTTTCCAATGGTATGAAACGTGTTCTCCTTCTTCTTCGAATCAATCGTTCGGGGTTGGTAAGAGGTGTAATTGGTTCTATTCCCGTTGCTCGAGTGTTTATACAATGTCCTAGAGAATCCAGGCAATATCTAAACACACGGACAAACAACGAAAATGGCTTTTTTATGGAACAGAGCAGGTAACCGGATCGGTTGCGGGTTGCGACCGATCGGTTAGACCAGTTGAGTGAGGGTTAAAATTGTAACCGATTCGGTTAAGGGCAACCGGATCCGGTTAAGGTTTCTGAGAAAAAATTTTTAGTTTTTTTTTTTGGTTGAATCGACTGAGGGAAATTCAAAAACTTGTTGAATCACAATCAAATCCCCGGCAGCGGCGCTAAAAACTTGATGTGCCCGGTTGGTGCAAGTTTTAAATTTATAAAAGGTGAATTACCAATATTACCAATAACACATACGAGCAAGTATACTCGTCCGTGATAGCAAGATTATGAAGGTAAGTCGGGATCGTTCGCAGGGATTTGGGTGAATCTAAGCACAAGTTTGAATTAACGGAGTCTATCAAAAACATATAACAAAGCAAATAGATATAATGAAATTCAGATGATTAAAAAACTACACTTGCTTAAACTAGTATCATATCATAAATTAATGTGATTGTGTTAACTACTTAACATGTTGGTTGTGATAATTAGTTGAAAACTAATCTATTGTTCTTACAAGTTAAACCTTCGTCAAGATTTTAGTTCATAAAAACAAGCTTTAAGTTTAACCAATCAATTCAAGATACTTTCAAGTTTCATAAGTCTACATCAGAAAACTTAAACACAAAAACATCCACTTGTTCATCAAATTGATTAAGAAATGGTCAATACAAAAGGTAACCGATCATAGACAAAAGGCTACAATTGATTCTCAACAACTAATCTTACGACCATTTAGATGTTTCCAACCAATCCAATTTGATAATCAAAAAGTGTTTCTATTACAACCACACCTTAGTTCCTTTGTATAATCAAGAATAATGGGTAAAAACAATCATCCATAGACAAAATGATTATGACTAGTTGAAAAATAGGAAGTTCTTTCGACCACAACGATTACTATCAATTAGCCAGACTTGATTAACAAATGTCACTATGAAACTTTAGCACAATTGGATCTTAGAATTAACTTGAAATTGAATTAAAACATGTTAACACAATCACTAACTAATCATATGATAATCAACATCATTTAAGCAAGTGTATAAAGAAACTAGCCACTCATAGCAAACATGAACATAAACTCATAACTTTGATCATTAGAAAACATGATTAAAAGTCTTACAATGCTTGGAATAAGATTACAAATGATGAAGTAATGATTCCCAAAGGATCGTGGTGGACTTCTTGGTGTTTTGGCCTCCAAAGATGGAACTTCTGGAACTCCAAACTTCTCTGGATTTCTAAGGACGAATTTTAAGAGTTTAAGGTTTGGTTTGATGAGTAGAGAGATTTGTAATTGAGGTGTGTCTCATAAGCTCACAATTAGCCTCTATTTATACTATTTCCAAGGCCTAGGGTGTTAAATGCTTAACTTGGCCTCCAAGGAGTAAGGAAGGGACTAGAATACACCAAGAGAAGGACCTAGAATCATTTAGATGCAAAGGGGAAGCTGTTAGCCTTAATAGTTTTATTAGAAGTGATGGTCATTCACGATTAGGAACTTTGTAACGTGTGTTAGATATCGTGATAGAATAGTCAACGGGCTCGTGGATTGGACTAAGCTAAATGAGCTTTAGTTTAGTTAAGCTAGCATTGAATAATGGCGTGTAACCCATGTCCAAACCCAAGTCCACGAAAAGCCCAAGCCAAGCCCATAGGAAAGCCTTTTAGGTTTTCATGTCTTGTACTATAAATACCCCTCAAATGGTCATTTGAGGGGTGTGCTTGAAAGTGTATGTGTGTGTGTATTTCTCTCTCAAGGAATATACAACTTATTTTTTGCATATCTTATCATCACATCATACACGGTTTTATATATCTTCAAGTCACCATCTTTCTCATCTTATTTCTAAGCTTTGTTTGTGTTTGTTTCACGTGGTTATACTTGTATACGTGTTGGGTTTGCTTGGTAAAGTGATAAGGTTGATAAAACTAAGGTCCTACAATTGGTAAAGTGGTTATACTTGTATATTGACCGCTGAGCTTGAGAGTTACAAGGAGAACGCAAAAGCCTTTGAATTTCAGAAAAACAAAGAATCAGAATTAGAAATTGGTTATCGAAATTTGGTTTCTAAAGAACAAGAATTGCAAATCAAGTATAACACACTTGATGTGAATTCGAACTTGAAAATTAAATCTTTAAACAAGGAAATTTCTGATTTAAATATCCAACTTTCTAAACAAAAAGAAATGTTTTCTAATCTTGAAAAAGAGAAGAAGCAATTGATAACTGATTTTGCAAAACGAGAAGATTCTCTTCTTGATGAGATTCTGGATAAAAATGAGAAAATCCAAACTTTGGAAAATTTGCTTCTTAAAACGGGTCATTCTGCTCAAACAATCAAGATGCTTTCTAATCAAGTAAATCCGCGTTTTCATACTAATAATAGAATGGCACTTGGTAACGACCCTTCTTCGTTCCTCAAGAAAGCTCAGAAATCTCAGAATGTGTTAAACAATGGAAATGTTTTGCATAAACCCATAACTGTTCGTGATTCTCTTGAAACGTTGGAACTATCTGAGGAGAGTAGATCAAAAATGAAACAAAAGAATCCGGAAATCAAACCTATTGATTATAACAAATGGAACAAAATTAACGGAATTACTTTTGTTAATCAGAAAGAAAAGTCAAAGTTCTCCATCACAACAAGTGTTTCAAACAAAGAGTCAACACCTGCTTCAAAATCTGTTTCAAAACCAGTGGTTGTCTCAAATTCTCTTTCAAACATTGAACAAATGTCTTCAAACAATCCTTTTAACACAAGTGATGCGAGAAGTATTTTAGACAATGTGAAAACTAGAATTGTGGATCTTCAAGACACTGTTAAAACTAAAACCACTATTACACCTAACAACTGGTTCTCTAGTTTTGACATCGAACAAAGAAAGTTTTTTGAAACTCAAATTGCCCCTCAGCTGAATGCCATCAGTGCAAGGGTAATTCATTTTGAACAAGCGTTTTTGAAAGAAACAACTGACTTTGTCAAGGACCATAAATCCCTGGTAAAGCAAGCTAATGACTGTGTTGAACAAATCAAAGTTTTGGAAACTTTAAATGACTCTCTCTTCGAAGATGTTCTGACTACTGATATTATGTCCATCATTTTGCAAACATATTCTGTTGAAGATCATGAAAGACTCCAGTCTGAGACCTCCGAAATTGTTTCAAAATATGAAAAAGCACTTGAAAACTTGAAAAAGAAAATATCTCATATTTTAAACAACTTGATCGTAAAACTGAGGAATGAAAGTATGATAAATTGTCGTATGAGCGTGCCTACAATGACATGAAAGCGAAAAATGATCTTTTGAGGGCTCAGCTGGAAAGTCAAAAAGGAAAGGTAGTGGAAACTGTGATTACAAAACCATTGACTGAGGAGAAAGCAAATGTTCCCAAACCGGTTTCCAAACCAAAAATGTCTGTTTCTATGCCTCCTCCAAAAGTCAATGAGAAAAATGTTTCATCAAAACCAGTCACTCCACCTACCTTGCCTAAACAAAATGTTGATAAAGGAAAAGCGGTTATCGAGAAACCAACAGTTTTAGCTCCTGTCCTTTTTAAGATGAGTACCACTAATGCGTCTGCCTCCACATCTAAAACATATGGAACAAACGACATAAGTTTAGATAAGCACTCTAAAGAGACTAGGAAAGCTGAAACCACTTCTCTAGATAAGCTTGTGAATCCTAATGAGTGTGCCTTACCTTCTACAGGACTAGGAAGCACCTCTAGGAGCAGCAGACTAAAGCCTAAGAGCAATACAAGGAACAATAGAGTCTCGCTTGCCTCTAAGAGTAGTCGCTTGAATAAAGAGAAGAAAGTAGAAGAACACCCTAGGAGTTTACCGCTTTGTAATAAGAAAGACATTTCATCTGAATGTAATGAACCTATGAAATCTGCTAAGTTTAATGAATCTGTTGAATCTGTTTGTTTAACTTGCGAGAAATCTTTTTGTTTAACCTATGAAATCTGCTAAGTTTAATTAATGAACCCAAAGGAACCAAAATCGAAACGGTTTCCAAACTCTTCTTCTTCTGTGATTGACAGGTTATCGAAATATGTCTTTGGATCGTCGACTCGGGTTGCTCCAAGCACATGACCGGGAATCTGAAGCTGCTGATCAATTTCGTCTGGAAATTCATGGGAACCGTACGTTTCGGAAATGATCATGTAGCAGCTATCATGGGTTATGGAGATCTACCTTTTGGAAATTATTTGATCACTCGGGTTTACTATGTCCAAGGGTTGGGACACAATTTGTTCTCAGTCGGGCAGTTCTGTGATGCAGATTTAGAGGTTGCTTTTAGGAAAAATGCTTGCTTCGTTAGAAACTTGGATGGCACTGATCTCTTAACTGGGAATCGTGATACAAACTTGTATGCTATCGACATTAACCAAATGGCCTCTTCATCACCAATATGTCTTATGACACGAGCATCTGGAACACAGTCCTGGTTGTGGCACAGGCGGTTATCCCATCTCAATTTCGACACCATCAACAAAATTGCCAAAGACAACATCGTCAATGGACTTCCAAAGTTCAAATACACAAAGGATCACTTATGTCCATCATGCGAACAAGGAAAAAGCAAAAGAGCATCATATAAACCCAAATCCGTACCTAGTTCGGAAGCAAAGTTGCATATGTTGCACATGGACTTATGTGGCCCAATGAGAGTTGAAAGCATTAACGGGAAAAAGTATATTCTTGTTATCGTCGATGATTATTCGAGATATACATGGGTTAAGTTTCTGAGATCAAAAGACGAAGCACCAGGCATCATCATCACCTTTCTGAAACGCATTCAAGTACTTCTTCAAGCTCTAGTAAGAGTTGTAAGAACAGACAACGGCACAGAATTCACTAATCAGGAGTTAAGAACTTATTTTGAAGATGTTGGAATTACTCATCAGACATCAGCTGTTAGAACTCCACAGCAGAATGGGGTAGTTGAAAGAAGAAATCGTACTCTTGTGGAAGCTGCTCGCACGATGCTAATTTATTCTAGTGCACCGTTATTTCTTTGGGCTGATGCTGTTGCCACTGCTTGTTTCACTCAGAACCGATCCCTCATCCATCCAAGATTCAATAAAACCCCATATGAGATTGTGAACAACAGAAAACCGGATATCTCTTACTTTCACGTGTTTGGCGCTTTGTGCTATCCTACGAATGACAGAGAAGATCTTGGAAAACTGAAAGCAAAAGGTGATATTGGAATCTTCATTGGATATTCTGATAACTCGAGGGCATTCAGGGTGTATAACAGAAGGCTAAGGAGGATCATGGAGACGATGAATGTGACATTTGATGAAATTTCACAAATGGCTTCTGAGAGACTCGCTCTAGAACCCGCACTAAACCGACAGACTTCTGGACACATCAGTTCAGGACTCGTACCTCAAAGAGCTCAATCAACTTCGTTTGACAATCCGAAAGAACAAGAATGGGAGAATTTCTTCGAGTTAATGTTCGATGAATACTATGGTGGAACTTCGACAAATGCATCAAACCATCATTCCGCTGCACCCGCTCAAAATCATCCTCCACCACCAACAGAAGATGCATCTACAACGGTCGAAATCAATGCACCAACTCCATCAACATCACCTACATCTACTCAAGTTCTTGCACCCGTTCTACCAGCAGTTGATGAGCAAAACCAAAACCATAACGATGCAACGTTAGATGAAGACTTATTTGAAAACCCGTTTGCTACGGAATCAGCTGAATCTTCTTCAAGCTTACGAGAACCATCTAACTCGCATACGTATAACCAACGGTATCCTTCTACTCTGAAGTGGACAAAAGACCACCCAATTGAACAAGTTATTGGTGAACCTTCAAGGCCAATTCAGACGAGACGTCAACTTGCCACCGATTGCGACTTGTGCATTTACCTTTGCTCAATTAGCAATCTAGAGCCAAAGAACATTCGCGAGGCAATGGCAGATCCCGCATGGATAGAGGCAATGCAGGAGGAACTTCTTCAATACCGTCTACATGACTCATGGGAAAAGGTTCCAAGACCAATTGACGTTCGAGTCATTGATCTTAAATGGTTATGGAAGAACAAACGGGATGAAGAAATGACTGTAATTCGCAACAAAGCTCGTCTTGTGGCCAAAAGATACAGACAGGAAGAGGGAATAGACTTTGAAGAGTCATTCGCGCCGGTAGCTAGACTAGAAGCAGTCAGGATATTCTTGGCCTATGCAGCTCACAAAAACATCACGGTTTATCAAATGGACATTAAGACCGCGTTCTTGAATGGAACTCTGAAAGAAGAAGTGTACGTGAGTCAGCCAGAAGGCTTCATCGACTTGGAACATCCAGACTACGTCTACAAACTCAAAAAGGCAATCTATGGTTTAAAACAAGCTCCGAGAGCGTGGTATGACGAACTGTCCTCTTTCCTTATCCAAAACAATTTCGCCAAAGGAACAGTTGATCCTACCTTGTTTACACAAAAATGCAAAAACGACATTTTGATTGTTCAGATTTATGTGGACGACATCATCTTTGGGTCCACTAATCCGAATCTTTCAAAACATTTTGAAAATCTCATGAAAAGCAAATTTGAAATGTCCATGATGGGGGAACTAAAATTCTTTCTTGGTTTACAAATACATCAGTCCCCTCGTGGAATTTTTATTAATCAAGCTAAGTATACAACTGAGATTTTGAAAAATCATGGTATGGATAACTGTGACTCGGTCGGAACACCAATGGTAACATCACCAAAAATTGGAGTCGATTTGTTTGGGAAACCTATTGATCCGAAGAAATATCGGAGCATGATTGGTTCTCTCATGTATCTTACTGCTAGTCGACCAGATATTCATTTTGCTGTTTGCTTATTAGCACGGTTTCAGGCAAAGCCTACCGAACTGCACCTCAAAGAGGTTAAACGGATCTTTCGGTACCTGAAGACATCCATTCATATGGGACTTTGGTATCCGAAGGAATCCGGATTTGATCTAATTGCCTTTTCAGATGCGGACCACGCAGGTGATCAAGTTACAGCAAAAAGTACATCTGGAGGAGCACAATTTTTGGGAGAAAAGTTAGTAAGCTGGTCTTCAAAGAAACAAGATTGCACCGCACTATCAACCGCTGAAGCTGAGTATGTGTCTCTATCTGCGTGTTGTGCTCAAGTTCTATGGATGAGAACACAACTCACAGATTATGGCTTTACTTTCGATAAAATACCTATGTATTGTGACTCGAAAAGTGCCATAGCCATATCATGCAATCCTGTTCATCACTCAAAGGAAGCCTATGGTTTCAGGGTATACTTACCTACAGAAGTCCATGGCTTTCTAGGCAAATTGGAGAAACTCCACG
>BPTQ01000001.1:58144090-58165653 GCA_019973895.1 Chrysanthemum seticuspe | reverse complement strand
GCGGATGATGAAATACCCGAGGAAGTAGATGAAGTAGACATTGACTATTTCAACAAATTTCCTACGAAAGAAGAACTATCTCGCCACCCTCACTTAGTGCGTGACCTCCGTCACATGTATGATAGGAAAAGTCCTCGAATCAAGTTTGGGAACCCTTGGAATCTTAACATACCATGTGTCATAGGACACCTCTTTGTGGCAAAAGCCTACATTGATCGCAAATCCCCAATCAACATAATGACTAGCACCTATTACAATTGGATATTGAAGAAGCCTATTCCAACTAGGCAAGACCCCAATGATCCTAATGTTAGTTGCAATTTTCTAGGAAGAATTAAGGGATTGCCCGTTTATGTAGGTAGTTTCACGTTTCCTACGGACTTCATAATTGTGGATGATATTAGCACGGCCATAGACCCTAGCTTGTCCCATGTTATTCTAGGAAAACCTTTCATAGAAAGCACCGGGATGACCTATGACCCCTCGTTAGGAGTAGTGCGATTCAAGAATGAGACCGATGACATAGCTTACCAAATGCCGTTTAAGATTGAGAAGTTTTCATCACTCTCTAATGATGAAAAGGAATTTAAACTGTCGGTCTACTATAGGAATGATGAGGATAGGGAAAAAGGTGTTGATTATGTTATGACTAAGATTTTCGGATTCTATAAGGATTGCTTGAGCCTAGGACCGGAATATAGGACCGATTGGGGAGAGGATGAACTCTTAGAGAAGCGCATTTTAGGGCACTTCTACAACATGGAATCCCCCATTAGAAACCGTCAAAAGGGCGGTAGTGAGGAAACGTGGAAGTACGACTACGAGTCTAGCTACAAGACTCTTTAATAAAGAAAAGCGCTTCGTGGGAGGCAACCCATGCTTAATTATTTGCTTGTTAGTGTCATATATCTTTTATTAATTGTTTATCCTCATGTTTAAATTTGTAAAAATGATTTATTTTGTTTTTAACCTCGTCTTAATTGCATATAAAGGTATTTTACATAAGGGATAAGTGTAGGGAGGATTACACACGTTTTCAAAAGAAACGTAAACATGAGAATAACACTTAACTAAAAGATATTTATGTTTGTTTGTTCGAGTCAAATGCTTGTATCGAGTCATAATGGATGTTTTTGCAGAAATTTTTTCAGATTCTAAAGATGTAAATTTTCCAGAATTTTTTCCAGAAAATCGCAGACCAATTTTTGTCAGGATAACCTGACGGTGTCAGGATTGCAACCTGACGGCGTCAGGAAGGAGTAAAAACATCAGATTACTTTTTTCTCGTTTTCTGAGCCACTTATAAATTTTTGGAATTTTCCAGGTCTTAATTTTCTTAGAAATTCTGTAAACATCCATTCCACAAGCATTATATCCTAGTTTAAATCGAGTCTTATATATATTATTACCGCCGATTTTACGCGAAGGTTTCGTTTGTTTTCTTCAAGTGTGCAGGTTTAGTTTGTCAAGAAGAAGTTACATAAGATTGGAAGGAGCTTTTCACGCAATAATTCTTCTTGAAAAGGATTTAACCATCACTTTACACGGATCCTACTGAGCTAATCAGGGGAGTATTAGTTTCTTTCGTTTTTAATTATCTTCCATTATCATAACTTTGATACTTTCGGGGAACATTGGGGACAATGTTCAGTTTAAGTGTAGGGAGGAAAAATAAAACGGGAACTTTGAAACTATGCTTATCTTTGACTATTTGCTTTGTCCAATTGTGATTGTGTAATAAACCATGAGAAAATGTCGGTTAGGGTAATTTTGGCACCAAATTTAAAATTTTTTATGACATATAGGAGTGGGCCATTAGTCTTAACAAAAGCGTCTCATGGATAGGAAGTTATATGACTAGCAGAAAAACCCTTTACCACCCAAATTCCACCAAAATGTGAGGATCGCCCTTAGATTAGTAGGAATTAAAGCATTCATCTTCAATGCTTAGAGTGTGAACCGGTAGTATATTAGATTCTAGAACTTGTTTTGTGATGCATTCCGAGATCGCAAGTGAGCCTACACTTGTGTAGTTAGGAATAACTAAATGATAAGAGGCATTAGGATAACCCTTGTTTGATACCCGTAATATAATTACTTCTTCCACATCGGTTGAGTAATTCCCCCACACCCTTTGCGTTGTACTCATCTTTAGTACACGATACCCCTAGTTAACCCCTCAGAGCCTATCCTTTTCGCGGTTCTCGTGATGTTTCGGTTTTTCCGAAATATCAATGAAGAGCATTGTTTACACCCCACCCCCAAATATACACCCAAATCGCCTTAGCCTACCCCTTATGCACTCACTTTTAGTGCAAATGTTTGTTATCACCCTAAACCCTTAGTTAATTATCTAGTTGCTTGCATAAGTTGCTAAGTCGAGTCATATCTTTTGTATACAGTTTTGGGACGATTGGGATTCATGGGAAAAGTTAAAGTTTATGAAATGACGGGAAGGGAACGTTAAATATTCAAATTCCCTTTGTTTGCGTAATAATGTACCCCCAAGTGTTTTGATCTTTTCAAATCGGGTCAAATTAGCGTTAGAGTAATAAAAACTCAAGTGTAGGGATGTGCCTATAAATCCATAGTATTTTGATGTTATCTTAGAGGATGGTAGAGTAAAAGTGTATGGAAAAAAAAAATATATAGAAAAAGAGAAAAGAAAAAAATAGAGTGTGAAAAAAAAAAAAAAAAAAAAAAAAAAAAAAAAAACATACGGGCTACCATCCTACATCTATCCCTTAAATTTATGCTTGTTTATTTCCGTTACCTAGAGTTTTAGAGTGTCGATTCTTGGCTTAGCAACGCCATTATTCATATGCATTTAACATAGAGATTTTTGACTTGCCACCACTAAATAGCCTATCCCACCAAACCCTTTGTTTCTGTACCGTAAGCCTAACATTACAATCCTTTAAAAGACCTCTTTGATAGTCTTTCCTAGGTGCTTACGCCAAAGCGATGAAGGTTTGATCTATTCTCAAGCCTATGGTAATCTATGTACTAGGACCGGTTAATGAGTGTTTATCTTCCATTTCCTATTTGTTATATTTCATATATACACCCGAGAGAGATGTGAGTATCCAAACACCCCATGTGAGGTGCTAGTATGTAATTTTCGTGCTTGTTATGACTTTTGCGGGGCTTATATGTGTTGTGGACCGTTTTGAATTAATGCTTCATGACCCCTAACTTATAAATTAATTGGCTAAAAGCACATTTGCTTGAGAACAAGCAAATAACAAGTGTAGGGATATTTGATAAGGTTTTAAAAGGTACCATTTTGAGGGGTCGTTTAAGTCCTTATTTGATCACTTTTGTATCCGTTATTGCTTAATATCGTTCCTTTTCACTTTTTAGGTCTCTTGAAGGCAAAATGCTGGAATGGCACTTATTTGGACGAAAAGGCGCGAATATATGAAGAAAATGGCCAAAGTCAAAATCGAGACACTCACAGTTGCTGAAATTAGAAGGCGACGGCGTCAGGTGCTAATGGCGACGCCGTCCCAAAATTGTTGTGACGGTCCAGAACCCAAAACTCGTATTTTCAAGCGACGACGTCCAGTTGTAAAAGAGTAGGCCGTCGCTACTCAGACGGCCTAGATGCAATCCAGACGACGTCAGAAGCTGAAGAGGACGGCGTCACGGACATAAGGTGACGCCGTCGCAAGGTTAACGTGGCCAAGACGAAACCCTAATGATGGCGACACGACGGCGTCACTAAACATAAGGTGACGCCGTCGCATATGTAATCTTATATATAGAATCCGAATTTTTCAGTCTTTTGTGGAGAGTCTTTTTGAGTGAAAACCTAAAACCGAACCTAAGGTGTCTTGTACAGTATTTTAGGGTTTTAAACCCTATCTTACATCAAGATAAGTCTTTACTTCATTAATTCAATTATGTCTTTGATTATTTGTGTGTATGCTTGCATGTTCTCCATGTCCGGCTAATTTATTTGTGTGTTTGCTTAGAAAGTATGAAACTTAATTATTGAATATTGATTGGTTGTTTCTTATCTTAGTTGATTAATGATCTAGTAATGCGATAGGTCATTCGTTGTGTACTTAATGCTTGATTCATCTTTGTGAACCTTAGAATATAATTACCTGAGTAGTTGTAGGCTAAACCATCCAAAGAGCGCCTTAGAGTAGGAGTTTATCATCCTTAGTGGGTTTGTAGACGAGACCCTTTGGTAAGTTCAAAGAGTTAGGGAGAAACGCATACCCTACAACTTTAGACACACAACGCAACTAAGAATAAGACGTGACAACTCAACCATCAATAGGAGATAATTAAGGAGTAGTACAACCTAAGTAAACACGTCTTTAAACTATCATACGAGCACACATTAATTAGACATAGACTCCCACAACCTTAGTTTAGATAATTAGATAATAGTAGAGTAATCGGTAGAAATACCAACCCCCCAAATCCAATACCCGAGATTCGTACCTTTCCATTTCATAAAATATAAAAAGATAAAAAATAATCTTCCTCAACCTTAACCTTAGCGTAGTAACTCCTTACTAGCATTCCTATTCCCCTAGAGAACGATATCAATACCCGTGGCTTACCCTAATTACTACACTACAATGATTAGGTTCACTGCCTAGGGTGTTATAAAACTTGCTCGAAGAAAAGGAAGTTTCCTTGACCCCGAACGACGCGTGTAGCGTTATCAATGATTTGTTGATGAGACTGAAGGATCAGCAGCATGCGCTTCTTGACTTAAAGATATTGAGACTGAGGGATTGACTTCATTCACAGGAATATGAGCAGCTTCTGTAGTAGGAATCGACACCTCATTAGTACTTGGATTATAAAGTTCATCAAACATAGGATCAAACAATTTCTTTAAATCATCTTCAGATGGAGGTACATATGGAGTTTCTTGAGAAGAGTTTGGAACAAGGGATGAACCAATGGGACTGTTTTGAAGTGCGGGTCCTGAACTGGATTGTCCAGGAGCCATTTGACCGGTCAGCTCATCAAACGTAACGTGAATTGTTTCCATGATATTTCGGGTTCTTTTGTTGTAGATTCGGTATCCCTTTTTGTTTGGTGCATACCCTACAAATACTCCAATGTCTGCTTTAGCTCTAAGTTTGCCTAAGTCTTGTCCCTCATTAGTTGGATAACACAATGCACCAAACACACGAAGGAAAGAGAGATTAGGTTTTCTGTTGTGGACAAGTTCATATGGAGTTTTTCCATGAACAGTGTGAATCAGGGAACGATTTTGTGTGTAGCATGCAGTGGCAATAGCTTCAGCCTAGAGAAACATTGGAACCTTTGAGTAAATCAGCATTGTTCTAGCGGCTTCTACAAGAGTTCGATTTCGTCTTTCAACTACACCGTTCTGTTGAGTAGTTCGTGGAACACTTCTTTGATGGCTGATTCCAACGCTTTCATAAAATTCACTGAGTTGTTTGTTGACAAACTCAGTTCCATTGTCTGTTCTTATTATTCTGACTGTTTTGTTAAGCCAAACCTGCAGCTGTTTGATGAGTTTGATGATGATATCAGGAGTTTCATCCTTTGTCCTTAAGAACTTGACCCAGGTGAATCTAGAGAAATCATCAACCACAACTAACACATATTTCTTCCCAAATATATTCTGCACCCTCATTGGTCCACATAAATCCATGTGAATCATATGAAGAACTTCTGTGACAGAGTTAGTAGGTTTGGGTTTATGGGCATACTTCTTGCTTTTTCCCAATTGACATGCTGAACAAAGATGATCCTTTCCGTACTTGAGTCTAGGTAAACCTACAACTAATTCCTTTCTGGAGAGATCATTGATGGTACCGAAGTTCAAGTGATTGAGACGACGATGCCATAACCATGACTTTGTTTTAGAGGCCTTTGACAGTAAGCAAATTGGAGAATACTTCATCATATCTTTGATAGAGATGGTGTATAGATTTGAACCACGTGAACCTCTTAAAACTTCCTTACCATCAAGTTCTCTAACGAAGCAGGTATGTTTTCTGAAGGCTACTTCTAGATCAGAATCGCAGAATTGACCAACAGAGAACAAGTTGTGACCAAGACCTTCTACATAGTAAACCCTGGAGATAACACTTTTGCCAACAACATAGTCTCCATAACCCATAATAGCACCGAAATGATCATTCCCGAATCTAACTGTCCCGATGAATTTGCTCACGAAGTTCATGAGCCGTGACCGGTCGCCAGTCATATGCTTGGAATAGCCTGAGTCCAGGTACCACATAACGATTTGAATGATCTGCAGTTGAACACAGACAAGAATGGATAACTGGATAATTGGGATCCCCATGCAAGAATGGGTTCCATTTGGTTAGTAACAATGGTTGGAACACCCACATCATAAAAAGAAGCATTCATATCAGAAATTAAGGCACTGGAATCATTGTGAATAGATGCAGTACTAGTGTCTGTATTAGCCCTGTTCACAGTGTGCTCACTTCTTAAGGGAATAGTTCTACCAGTAGGCATCCATTTTCTAGTGGGCATTGTGTAAAACCCTAAAATCTGAAACGCATAATAAAGACTATTTTACCTTTTAAGATCAAATTATAAAATACGTAAAATATATTAACGTACATTAAACAAAAGTAAAATCTAATTTATATATGTTTAAATACCTAACGCGCATATTAACTGATCGACCTTTGGTACGACGAAAAAAATAAATAAAATAAAGTCACACGTATAAACTTTGGACCTCGTTGTTTTGTGAAAGCCGTGTATACATGAGCCACGTTGGGCCTCATTAGTTTCGTGATCCGACTAGCCCAAGACTTGGTCTCATCCAGTTTGGGTTTTGCAAGCCGAATGTCACACTTGAAGCCCATGAGTTTCCGGTTGGGCTTGTGAGCCGATCCACACCAAAGGCCAACCCATATGTTGATCGTATATATACCACATAAACTCTTAAAAATTGAAACCTTAGCTTCTACAAAGTCACGGCAAAAGTTTTCTTGCTCTTTTTCATTTTCTCTCCAACCGGCTGCTGTGCCGTGACCATCTAGGGCTCAAGAAAGGACTTTGTCACTCGGTTTTGATCTCTGTTTCTCCTTCCTTGTTTCACGTCTCGAAGGTAAAGCCTCATTGACCTCGTTCTTTTTCTTGTTTCCTTTTTGCTCCTGAATTCCGGTCGTGTGGCAGTCACACCATACGCATGTTTTAACTCACATAATCATGTCTCAGTTAATGTTAAAACAAAGCTAAGAATAACCTAATATGATGCTACATAAAATCATTGCATATGTCGACTAATGAAATCTTTGAGTCCTGGTTGTATTCTTGATTCTGGCCGTGGATGTTGGACACCATACGCACACTTTGGAAGCTCTAAATCATGCCACGTATAATACCTAACTTGAATATGGAAAACCTAATATCTTTTGTGCATGTGTTAATAAACGTGTGTGTAGTGTGTCGCTGGTGTTGACATCAGTAAGCAACTTTGACTAAATGAATGAATCTTGCTAGATGGGATTGCATATGAGAATAAAGACCATAACAAGTGAATATGTACGAAAGGTGTTGTATGGGTGCTTAACTGTTTTCAAAAATGCATGGTCAAGGGTGCATGTGGATGTATATGCGCATGTTAATTTATGCAAATTTGTCCCGTACTAACTTTTATAAGCGCATGAATGCTTGTAACCTCATTTTACTTTTATTTTAAGGTGTGAATTATAATGGTTGAAAGGTACTAAAACATGGTCTTGAGGGTAAGTTTGAGGGCGATCGCGGAATAAATGGTTGGGTCGTTTTGTGTTTTGAAAACATGTCGGGATAGATGAGTCGGGGGTAAATCATAATACGTGTTTGCTTGGTCGTAAGTGTTAGTCATTTGAACCGCGAACGAGCTTAAAGATGGTTGATCATAATGTGAAAACACATGTTCTTTATGTATATAGTGCATGGGAAATTTTTACAATATAATACTTTAAGTTTAATTACAATATAAACCTTACACTTTGAGATAATGACCATGAAAACCCTATATTTTGAAATATGATCTAACAAGGCCTTACAATAAGATAATTGTCATATAAACCTTTAAATATACTATTTATTAATTGTAATCCCTAAATTTGGCGAATTAATGATTAAGACTCTAAAATGTCGTAATTCCGTCTGTCACTAAGAATAAGAATATACTTACAACTCTAAGAATGTTAATGCGATGAATCCGTTATAATTAATGAGGCTAACAAGTATTAAATAAATCATAATCCGTGTAGATTCGTTGAAGAAGACGCGACGTTGTATCTTCGTGATTCACTCATTCGTTTGCTTTTCTCTCAATTGCTTTAAGGTACAGATATTCTGACCTTTTCAGTAAAGGTTCCTTATGACGTTCTCTTTTCGTTAGCTTTTCTATTTCAGTTATTAGGATTCCCTATGCCATTGCTATGATTCCCTTCTGTTTATATGAATCTCTGTTTATCTGAACTTCTGTTTGTTGAACCTTGCTATGTTTGAGTATAAATTTCTGATTATGAACTTCTGATTATGAACATCTGATTATGAATCTCTGATTGTGAGCGTATGATATGTGACTGTGATATGAACCTTTGATTTCTGAACATTTGATATGAACCCTTTCTGATTTGTTTGATCCGTTGCTTATCTGAAACTTCCGTTTAGTGAACCATGAAATATCTGATTTGGACTTTATGATATGAAACCTCTCATATATATATCTGTTGACTTTTATGATGAATTATGATCTGTGTCAATTATGACAATCTGTTTGACCTAAGTTAGTTTGACACCCGAGCCAAATATTTCACTAGTCATGGGGGTTCCATGTCCGTATCAGTGATGCACCTCTGATATAACTCTAGGGCAGTAGAGTGATGTTCTGCCACGTCCCTGGATGGTGGAGCATATTTTGTATATGTAGGAAGGGGCGTATGGATGCATCCTAGATCTGATCTGTTATCTGATATGATTTGTCTGGTGAATGATGTCGTGTGCAATACGGGTCTTCACAAATTCTGGGAGCTAGCTACTCTATTTGTTATTGAGGTCTCCCCTCATATTATATAAGGTATTCTGAGGTCACCCCTCCGAATAAGAAAGTTACTTCTGATATGATATGTTCTGGGCTCGTGGTAGATAACTAAATCTTTATCCGTTAATTCTGTTTGATGAATTCTGTTTATGATTCTGTAGTTTCCAATACTTTGATTCACATGTTGGATTTATTATATGTTTATTGAATGTGTTTATGCTTTGACATATTTATGTGACTACTATTTACTATGCTAGGACACGATTAATATGTTTATATGTGATTCGCATGTTGTCATCTGATTGTATCTTAACTTATCATTTTGTGAACTTTTGATCTGAGTGATGACTATGTTAGTGACAATCAATTGTTCTGAGAGTTTAGTAGGTATAATTTGTTCAGTTAATTTTGTAAACCTTGCCTATCAGTTAGTTATCTGTATGCATATGTGACCTGCCATGTTTAAACTCTGCTGATGTTAAGATTCGATCTGAGAACTGGTTTAGTTTATGATATATGTTCTGATAATTGCTAATGGCTATGCTATGTTTTGTTTGGTCTATTTAGTTATAGTTTGTCTACTATGTTTTCTATTTGCTTGTGAGACTGCCATGATTTGACTGTTATTTCCGCTGTTACAATATTGAATCAAGTGTGTTAAATGTAGGTTGATTAATTTGTATGAATGCCATGATTATTTCTTGAAATCGTCTCCGTTAGCCTTTAGACATTCCGTTTGGCTTATATGAACTCTACTATCTTGATGTATTGAATGTTTGGTTATTTTGATGTGTTTGAGTATGTGCCATTATTGTGCTATGTGTTGTCCTTCTCTGTTATTTGTTTCTTTCGGATTTCTGTGTAATTGTGTTTCCGCAGAATCCTCCATGATTCATTGAATCTCATTTCCGTTACGACTTTGTATTTCGTTTCTTTGTTTCAATTTCGTATTTCTGTTTTTGTTTAGTTTTTGTTTTGCTATATCTGTTCACTGGGCTTTGTAAGCTCAGCCGCATTTTCTTTTCCTGCGGCAGGTTTTTAGGTATTTCAGGGTGAGCTTATGGGATAGCTGATCTGGGTTTGAGAGTAGAGCTGAGAGCAAGATTTGACCATAGAGATTTTAGATTTTATTTTGAAAGTTTAGCTATTTATGTTTTCTTTTTGAATATTTTGTAAAGGCTTCCGCTATTGTATGGTATTTAAAGTTCTGATATGAAACCGTATTGTGACATTTTCTACCCTTGTCGGGTTGGGGTGTTACAATTTATGGTATCAGAGATCTAGGTTTTAGGACCCTTAGAGCTTAGGCTATGACCTGTGAGGATCGGGTAGACATTAGGTTTCCGTCTGTTCAGATATCTTTCGATTCCTTTTGATTGTCCTTCAGATTTGACTTCGATATTCTTTTGTCTTCACTGATTTGGCCCTCCTCTTTTCGCATCGAATTTTGTTATTTTGTTTTTCGCTCGTCCGTTTGTCGATCTTTAGATGGAGACTACCGTGGAGCCAAAGAAGATGGTGCCGACCCTCCGTTGCTGCAACAGTCCCTGTGCTAGAGAGGTTCGTGAAGCAGAAGCAACCCCCGACTGCCGTGCTGCTGGAGACATCAGGATGCTGCTGGAGGAAGCTGGACGGACCAAACAAAGGCGCAAAAGACGGAGACAAGATTCAACCGGTGGCTGAGAAGGTTCATCTACTTCATATGATTTGAGTGCGACTTATGTCACTCTGATTCGTTTGTCATGCGTTTTGAGACGGTTTGATATTCTGTTAAGTGATTCTGATCCGTATTGCTTTTCTCTGATTTGTTCGGAACTCGGTTTGAATCGTGAAGTTTTATCGTTTAGCATTCTGGTATATCTCAGCTTTTCTTTTGGACCGACAGTAATGAGTCATGCAGAACCGTTTTGTGCATTGGTGGCCTTCTTTTCTTTTGTGGTATGGTAAATTGTTTGACGTGTTATATACTGCATGAATGTGTATCTGGTCTGTTTTGGTATGTTACTCGTTATCTATATGTTATCTGTTTTGTTCTGATATTAGTTATGTGGTTTGTCATGACCCGAGACAGAATATGATGATAATAAGGACTTTCTATGTGATGCAAGTATTATGACGCCTGATCAACGTGATAATACCGAGATCATATAATTTGAACTTATTGAAATCATATGACGTCTGGGGAAATGCCTGTGGTTGATACGTGAATGGACTTTGACTTGTATCTGTTAATTGGCACTCCTCATGTTCGTTTGAAATTCTGTACCTAATTGTGAGATTTTCGTCGATATCTGTTACGTGTAAGTTTTGGTGCGCGTTGGACCGAAATTGTTATGATTTGTGTGAACTATGGACTGCTATGTTTGTTCTAAATGTGTACGTCTCCGTGTACCCTTATTGTGATCATTGGATGTTTCGTGAAGTGTTTGAGGAACATTAGATCCTTTTAGTTTGATTATCTGCGACTAGTGAGATCGTTAGGATTCATTCTGTCTATGTATATGTTTGTTCTCATCATTAGAGATCCGAATAAGTTAGAGCGTGTTGTTTGATTTTCTGCATCTCCTCTGTTTTCTGCCATTACTATGATAAGTATATGATTATCCGTTTCAAGTATTTGATTTTTGCTTTGATTTCTGAATAGTAGGAGTTTAAATGTTCTGATAAGAATCCATTTGTTCTAGGATAAGTTTTGCGTTCGCTATGTTCCTTGAAATCCTGAAATCCGATTTGTCTTCCGTCCTATTCCGTCTGTTCAATTTCGAGGACGAAATTTTCTTTTTAGAAGGGGAGAGTTGTAAAACCCTAAAATCTGAAACGCATAATAAAGACTATTTTACCCTTTAAGATCAAATTATAAAATACGTAAAATATATTAACGTACATTAAACAAAAGTAAAATCTAATTTATATATGTTTAAATACCTAACGCGCATATTAACTGATCGACCTTTGGTACGACGAAAAAAATAAAATAAAATAAAGTCACGCGTATAAACTTTGGACCTCGTTGTTTTGTGAAAGCCGCGTATACATGAGCCACGTTGGGCCTCATTAGTTTTGTGATCCGACTAGCCCAAGACTTGGTCTCGTCCGGTTTGGGTTTTGCAAGCCGAATGTCACACTTGAAGCCCATGAGTTTCCAGTTGGGCTTGTGAGCCGATCCACACCAAAGGCCAACCCATATGTTGATCGTATATATACCACAAAAACTCTCAAAAACTGAAACCCTAGCTTCTACAAAGTCACGGCAAAAGTTTTCTTGCTCTTTTTCATTTTCTCTCCAACCGGCTGCTGTGCCGTGACCATCTAGGGCTCAAGAAAGGACTTTGTCACTCGGTTTTGATCTCTGTTTCTCCTTCCTTGTTTCACGTCTCGAAGGTAAAGCCTCATTGACCTCGTTCTTTTTCTTGTTTCCTTTTTGCTCCTGAATTCTGGTCGTGTGGCAGTCACACCATACGCATGTTTTAACTCACATAATCATGTCTCAGTTAATGTTAAAACAAAGCTAAGAATAACCTAATATGATGCTACATAAAATCATTGCATATGTCGACTAATGAAATCTTTGAGTCCTGGTTGTATTCTTGATTCTGGCCGTGGATGTTGGACACCATACGCACACTTTGGAAGCTCTAAATCATGCCACGTATAATACCTAACTTGAATATGGAAAACCTAATATCTTTTGTGCATGTGTTAATAAACGTGTGTGTAGTGTGTCGCTGGTGTTGACATCAGTAAGCAACTTTGACTAAATGCATGAATCTTGCTAGATGGGATTGCATATGAGAATAAAGACCATAACAAGTGAATATGTACGAAAGGTGTTGTATGGGTGCTTAACTGTTTTCAAAAATGCATGGTCAAGGGTGCATGTGGATGTATATGCGCATGTTAATTTATGCAAATTTGTCCCGTACTAACTTTTATAAGCGCATGAATGCTTGTAACCTCATTTTACTTTTATTTTAAGGTGTGAATTATAATGGTTGAAAGGTACTAAAACATGGTCTTGAGGGTAAGTTTGAGGGCGATCGCGGAATAAATGGTTGGGTCATTTTGTGTTTTGAAAACATGTCGGGATAGATGAGTCGGGGGTAAATCATAATACGTGTTTGCTTGGTCGTAAGTGTTAGTCATTTGAACCGCGAACGAGCTTAAAGATGGTTGATCATAATGTGAAAACACATGTTCTTTATGTATATAGTGCATGGGAAATTTTTACAATATAATACTTTAAGTTTAATTACAATATAAACCTTACACTTTGAGATAATGACCATGAAAACCCTATATTTTGAAATATGATCTAACAAGGCCTTACAATAAGATAATTGTCATATAAACCTTTAAATATACTATTTATTAATTGTAATCCCTAAATTTGGCGAATTAATGATTAAGACTCTAAAATGTCGTAATTCCGTCCGTCACTAAGAATAAGAATATACTTACAACTCTAAGAATGTTAATGCGATGAATCCGTTATAATTAATGAGGCTAACAAGTATTAAATAAATCATAATCCGTGTAGATTCGTTGAAGAAGACGCGACGTTGTATCTTCGTGATTCACTCATTCGTTTGCTTTTCTCTCAATTGCTTTAAGGTACAGATATTCTGACCTTTTCAGTAAAGGTTCCTTATGACGTTCTCTTTTCGTTAGCTTTTCTATTTCAGTTATTAGGATTCCCTATGCCATTGCTATGATTCCCTTCTGTTTATATGAATCTCTGTTTATCTGAACTTCTGTTTGTTGAACCTTGCTATGTTTGAGTATAAATTTCTGATTATGAACTTCTGATTATGAACATCTGATTATGAATCTCTGATTGTGAGCGTATGATATGTGACTGTGATATGAACCTTTGATTTATGAACATTTGATATGAACCCTTTCTGATTTGTTTGATCCGTTGCTTATCTGAAACTTCCGTTTAGTGAACCATGAAATATCTGATTTGGACTTTATGATATGAAACCTCTCATATATATATCTGTTGACTTTTATGATGAATTATGATCTGTGTCAATTATGACAATCTGTTTGACCTAAGTTAGTTTGACACCCGAGCCAAATATTTCACTAGTCATGGGGGTTCCATGTCCGTATCAGTGATGCACCTCTGATATAACTCTAGGGCAGTAGAGTGATGTTCTGCCACGTCCCTGGATGGTGGAGCATATTTTGTATATGTAGGAAGGGGCGTATGGATGCATCCTAGATCTGATCTGTTATCTGATATGATTTGTCTGGTGAATGATGTCGTGTGCAATACGGGTCTTCACAAATTCTGGGAGCTAGCTACTCTATTTGTTATTGAGGTCTCCCCTCATATTATATAAGGTATTCTGAGGTCACCCCTCCGAATAAGAAAGTTACTTCTGATATGATATGTTCTGGGCTCGTGGTAGATAACTAAATCTTTATCCGTTAATTCTGTTTGATGAATTCTGTTTATGATTCTGTAGTTTCCAATACTTTGATTCACATGTTGGATTTATTATATGTTTATTGAATGTGTTTATGCTTTGACATATTTATGTGACTACTATTTACTATGCTAGGACACGATTAATATGTTTATATGTGATTCGCATGTTGTCATCTGATTGTATCTTAACTTATCATTTTGTGAACTTTTGATCTGAGTGATGACTATGTTAGTGACAATCAATTGTTCTGAGAGTTTAGTAGGTATAATTTGTTCAGTTAATTTTGTAAACCTTGCCTATCGGTTAGTTATCTGTCTGCATATGTGACCTGCCATGTTTAAACTCTGCTGATGTTAAGATTCGATCTGAGAACTGGTTTAGTTTATGATATATGTTCTGATAATTGCTAATGGCTATGCTATGTTTTGTTTGGTCTATTTAGTTATAGTTTGTCTACTATGTTTTCTATTTGCTTGAGAGACTGCCATGATTTGACTGCTATTTCCGCTGTTACAATATTGAATCAAGTGTGCTAAATGTAGGTTGATTAATTTGTATGAATGCCATGATTATTTCTTGAAATCGTCTCCGTTAGCCTTTAGACATTCCGTTTGGCTTATATGAACTCTACTATCTTGATGTATTGAATGTCTGGTTATTTTGATGTGTTTGAGTATGTGCCATTATTGTGCTATGTGTTGTCCTTCTCTGTTATTTGTTTCTTTCGGATTTCTGTGTAATTATGTTTCCGCAGAATCCTCCATGATTCATTGAATCTCATTTCCGTTACGACTTTTTATTTCGTTTCTTTGTTTCAATTTCGTATTTATGTTTTTGTTTAGTTTTTGTTTTGCTATATCTGTTCACTGGGCTTTGTAAGATCAGCCGCATTTTCTTTTCCTGCGGCAGGTTTTTAGGTATTTCAGGGTGAGCTTATGGGATAGCTGATCTGGGTTTGAGAGTAGAGCTGAGAGCAAGATTTGACCATAGAGATTTTAGATTTACGAGCTTAAAGATGGTTGATCATAATGTGAAAACACATGTTCTTTATGTATATAGTGCATGGGAAATTTTTACAATATAATACTTTAAGTTAATTACAATATAAACCTTACACTTTGAGATAATGACCATGAAAACCCTATATTTTGAAATATGATCTAACAAGGCCTTACAATAAGATAATTGTCATATAAACCTTTAAATATACTATTTATTATTTGTAATCCCTAAATTTGGCAAATTAATGATTAAGACTCTAAAATGTCGTAATTCCGTCCGTCACTAAGAATAAGAATATACTTACAACTCTAAGAATGTTAATGCGATGAATCCGTTATAATTAATGATGCTAACAAGTATTAAATAAATCATAATCCGTGTAGATTCGTTGAAGAAGACGCGACGTTGTATCTTCGTGATTCACTCATTCGTTTGCTTTTCTCTCAATTGCTTTAAGGTACAGATATTCTGACCTTTTCAGTAAAGGTTCCTTATGACGTTCTCTTTTCGTTAGCTTTTCTATTTCAATTATTAGGATTCCCTATGCCATTGCTATGATTCCCTTCTGTTTATATGAATCTCTGTTTATCTGAACTTCTGTTTGTTGAACCTTGCTATGTTTGAGTATAAATTTCAGATTATGAACATTTGATTATGAATCTCTGATTGTGAGCGTATGATATGTGACTGTGATATGAACCTTTGATTTCTGAACATTTGATATGAACCCTTTCTGATTTGTTTGATCCGTTGCTTATCTGAAACTTCCGTTTAGTGAACCATGAAATATCTGATTTGGACTTTATGATATGAAACCTCTGATATATATATATATTTGTTGACTTTTATGATGAATTATGACCTGTGTCAATTATGACAATCTGTTTGACCTAAGTTAGTTTGACACCCGAGCCAAATATTTCACTAGTCATGGGGGTTCCATGTCCGTATCAGTGATGCACCTCTGATATGACTCTAGGGCAGTAGAGTGATGTTCTGCCACGTCCCTGGATGGTGGAGCATATTTTTTATATGTAGGAAGGGGCATATGGATGCATCCTAGATCTGATCTGTTATCTGATATGATTTGTCTGGTGAATGATGTCGTGTGCAATACGCGTCTTCACAAATTCTGGGAGCTAGCTACTCCATTTGTTATTGAGGTCTCCCCTCATATTATATAAGGTATTCCGAGGTCACCCCTCCGAATAAGAAAGTTACTTCTGATATGATTTGTTTTGGGCTCGTAGTAGATAACTAAATCTTTATCCGTTAATTCTGTTTGATGAATTCTGTTTATGATTTTGTAGTTTCCAATACTTTGATTCACGTGCTGGATTTATTATATGTTTATTGAATGTGTTTATGCTTTGACATATTTATGTGACTACTATTTACTATGCTAGTACACGATTAATATGTTTATATGTGATTCGCATGTTGTCATCTGATTGTATCTTAACTTATCATTTTGTGAACTTTTGATCTGAGTGATGACTATGTTAGTGACAATCAATTGTTCTGAGAGTTTAGTAGGTATAATTTGTTCAGTTAATTTTGTAAACCTTGCCTATCGGTTAGTTATCTGTCTGCATATGTGACCTGCCATGTTTAAACTATGCTGATGTTAAGATTCGATCTGAGAACTGGTTTAGTTTATGATATCTGTTCTGATAATTGCTAATGGCTATGCTATGTTTTGTTTGGTCTATTTAGTTATAGTTTGTCTACTATGTTTTCTATTTGCTTGTGAGACTGCCATGATTTGACTGCTATTTCCGCTGCTACAATATTGAATCAAGTGTGTTAAATGTAGGTTGATTAATTTGTATGAATGCCATGATTATTTCTAGAAATCGTCTCCGTTAGCCTTTAGACATTCCGTTTGGCTTATAGGAACTCTACTATCTTGATGTATTGAATGTCTGGTTATTTTGATGTGTTTGAATATGTGCCATTATTGTGCTATGTGTTGTCCTTCTCTGTTATTTGTTTCTTCCGGATTTCTGTGTAATTGTGTTTCCGCAGAATCCTCCATGATTCATTGAATCTCATTTCCGTTACGACTTTGTATTTCGTTTCTTTGTTTCAATTTCGTATTTCTGTTTTTGTTTAGTTTTTGTTTTGCTATATCTGTTCACTGGGCTTTGTAAGCTCAGCCGCATTTTCTTTTCCTGCGGCAGGTTTTTAGGTATTTCAAGGTGAGCTTATGGGATAGCTGATCTGGGTTTGAGAGTAGAGCTGAGAGCAAGATTTGACCATAGAGATTTTAGATTTTATTTTGAAAGTTTAGCTATTTATGTTTTCTTTTTGAATATTTTGTAAAGGCTTCCGCTATTGTATGGCATTTAAAGTTCTGATATGAAATCGTATTGTGACATTTTATACCCTTGTCGGGTTGGGGTGTTACAATTTATGGTATCAGAGATCTAGGTTTTAGGACCCTTAGAGCTTAGGCTATGACCTGTGAGGATCGGGTAGACATTAGGTTTCCGTCTGTTCAGATATCTTTCGATTCCTTTTGATTGTCCTTCAGATTTGACTTCGATATTCTTTTGTCTTCACTGATTTGGCCCTCCTCTTTTCGCATCGAATTTTGTTATTTTGTTTTTCGCTCGTCCGTTTGTCGATCTTTAGATGGAGACTACCGTGGAGCCAAAGAAGATGGTGCCGACCCTCCGTTGCTGCAACAGTCCCTGTGCTAGAGAGGTTCGTGAAGCAGAAGCAACCCCCGACTGCCGTGCTGCTGGAGACATCAGGATGCTGCTGGAGGAAGCTGGACGGACCAAACAAAGGCGCAAAAGACGGAGACAAGATTCAACCGGTGGCTGAGAAGGTTCATCTACTTCATATGATTTGAGTGCGACTTATGTCACTCTGATTCGTTTGTCATGCGTTTTGAGACGGTTTGATATTCTGTTAAGTGATTCTGATCCGTATTGCTTTTCTCTGATTTGTTCGGAACTCGGTTTGAATCGTGAAGTTTTATCGTTTAGCATTCTGGTATATCTCAGCTTTTCTTTTGGACCGACAGTAATGAGTCATGCAGAACCGTTTTGTGCATTGGTGGCCTTCTTTTCTTTTGTGGTATGGTAAATTGTTTGACGTGTTATATACTGCATGAATGTGTATCTGGTCTGTTTTGGTATGTTACTCGTTATCTATATGTTATCTGTTTTGTTCTGATATTAGTTATGTGGTTTGTCATGACCCGAGACAGAATATGATGATAATAAGGACTTTCTATGTGATGCAAGTATTATGACGCCTGATCAACGTGATAATACCGAGATCATATAATTTGAACTTATTGAAATCATATGACGTCTGGGGAAATGCCTGTGGTTGATACGTGAATGGACTTTGACTTGTATCTGTTAATTGGCACTCCTCATGTTCGTTTGAAATTCTGTACCTAATTGTGAGATTTTCGTCGATATCTGTTACGTGTAAGTTTTGGTGCGCGTTGGACCGAAATTGTTATGATTTGTGTGAACTATGGACTGCTATGTTTGTTCTAAATGTGTACGTCTCCGTGTACCCTTATTGTGATCATTGGATGTTTCGTGAAGTGTTTGAGGAACATTAGATCCTTTTAGTTTGATTATCTGCGACTAGTGAGATCGTTAGGATTCATTCTGTCTATGTATATGTTTGTTCTCATCATTAGAGATCCGAATAAGTTAGAGCGTGTTGTTTGATTTTCTGCATCTCCTCTGTTTTCTGCCATTACTATGATAAGTATATGATTATCCGTTTCAAGTATTTGATTTTTGCTTTGATTTCTGAATAGTAGGAGTTTAAATGTTCTGATAAGAATCCATTTGTTCTAGGATAAGTTTTGCGTTCGCTATGTTCCTTGAAATCCTGAAATCCGATTTGTCTTCCGTCCTATTCCGTCTGTTCAATTTCGAGGACGAAATTTTCTTTTTAGAAGGGGAGAGTTGTAAAACCCTAAAATCTGAAACGCATAATAAAGACTATTTTACCCTTTAAGATCAAATTATAAAATACGTAAAATATATTAACGTACATTAAACAAAAGTAAAATCTAATTTATATATGTTTAAATACCTAACGCGCATATTAACTGATCGACCTTTGGTACGACGAAAAAAATAAAATAAAATAAAGTCACGCGTATAAACTTTGGACCTCGTTGTTTTGTGAAAGCCGCGTATACATGAGCCACGTTGGGCCTCATTAGTTTTGTGATCCGACTAGCCCAAGACTTGGTCTCGTCCGGTTTGGGTTTTGCAAGCCGAATGTCACACTTGAAGCCCATGAGTTTCCAGTTGGGCTTGTGAGCCGATCCACACCAAAGGCCAACCCATATGTTGATCGTATATATACCACAAAAACTCTCAAAAACTGAAACCCTAGCTTCTACAAAGTCACGGCAAAAGTTTTCTTGCTCTTTTTCATTTTCTCTCCAACCGGCTGCTGTGCCGTGACCATCTAGGGCTCAAGAAAGGACTTTGTCACTCGGTTTTGATCTCTGTTTCTCCTTCCTTGTTTCACGTCTCGAAGGTAAAGCCTCATTGACCTCGTTCTTTTTCTTGTTTCCTTTTTGCTCCTGAATTCCGGTCGTGTGGCAGTCACACCATACGCATGTTTTAACTCACATAATCATGTCTCAGTTAATGTTAAAACAAAGCTAAGAATAACCTAATATGATGCTACATAAAATCATTGCATATGTCGACTAATGAAATCTTTGAGTCCTGGTTGTATTCTTGATTCTGGCCGTGGATGTTGGACACCATACGCACACTTTGGAAGCTCTAAATCATGCCACGTATAATACCTAACTTGAATATGGAAAACCTAATATCTTTTGTGCATGTGTTAATAAACGTGTGTGTAGTGTGTCGCTGGTGTTGACATCAGTAAGCAACTTTGACTAAATGCATGAATCTTGCTAGATGGGATTGCATATGAGAATAAAGACCATAACAAGTGAATATGTACGAAAGGTGTTGTATGGGTGCTTAACTGTTTTCAAAAATGCATGGTCAAGGGTGCATGTGGATGTATATGCGCATGTTAATTTATGCAAATTTGTCCCGTACTAACTTTTATAAGCGCATGAATGCTTGTAACCTCATTTTACTTTTATTTTAAGGTGTGAATTATAATGGTTGAAAGGTACTAAAACATGGTCTTGAGGGTAAGTTTGAGGGCGATCGCGGAATAAATGGTTGGGTCGTTTTGTGTTTTGAAAACATGTCGGGATAGATGAGTCGGGGGTAAATCATAATACGTGTTTGCTTGGTCGTAAGTGTTAGTCATTTGAACCGCGAACGAGCTTAAAGATGGTTGATCATAATGTGAAAACACATGTTCTTTATGTATATAGTGCATGGGAAATTTTTACAATATAATACTTTAAGTTTAATTACAATATAAACCTTACACTTTGAGATAATGACCATGAAAACCCTATATTTTGAAATATGATCTAACAAGGCCTTACAATAAGATAATTGTCATATAAACCTTTAAATATACTATTTATTAATTGTAATCCCTAAATTTGGCGAATTAATGATTAAGACTCTAAAATGTCGTAATTCCGTCCGTCACTAAGAATAAGAATATACTTACAACTCTAAGAATGTTAATGCGATGAATCCGTTATAATTAATGAGGCTAACAAGTATTAAATAAATCATAATCCGTGTAGATTCGTTGAAGAAGACGCGACGTTGTATCTTCGTGATTCACTCATTCGTTTGCTTTTCTCTCAATTGCTTTAAGGTACAGATATTCTGACCTTTTCAGTAAAGGTTCCTTATGACGTTCTCTTTTCGTTAGCTTTTCTATTTCAGTTATTAGGATTCCCTATGCCATTGCTATGATTCCCTTCTGTTTATATGAATCTCTGTTTATCTGAACTTCTGTTTGTTGAACCTTGCTATGTTTGAGTATAAATTTCTGATTATGAACTTCTGATTATGAACATCTGATTATGAATCTCTGATTGTGAGCGTATGATATGTGACTGTGATATGAACCTTTGATTTATGAACATTTGATATGAACCCTTTCTGATTTGTTTGATCCGTTGCTTATCTGAATATTAGTCTACAAGTATT
>BPTQ01000001.1:58089543-58101079 GCA_019973895.1 Chrysanthemum seticuspe | reverse complement strand
ACTATAAAAATAGTAAAACTACGTAAAGACTCACAAAAGGCTAGCCCGCAAGTTTATGGCTTGTGGTAAAGGCAGTTGAAAAACCATAATTGGTAATCGACTCACCAAAGATATTTTATCTAAGAGTTGGCTAGTCCAGAAGCAAACGGCTTCTGGTAAAGACAAATCAAATCCGTTGAAAGCTGATGATTTGCTCAAAATCATTTGGTTATCGGTGTACCAAGGTTCTTACTTGAACTGAAACATTTGGCTACTCCAGAAGTAATGGCTTTTGGTAAAGAGATGAAATCCATTAATTTTTCTCAAAACATTGCTAGGGACTAGCAATATCTTAGCGTGGGGGATTGATGAGTGTCTAAATACTCATCATTTTTGTACAAATTAAACTGCAAAAACATCTGAAAACACTCAGAAATGCATCAAAATGATAAAAATATCACAAATAAGTGTTTTATGTGTTTTAAATGCAAAAATATCAAAATCTGGTGAAAAACGTATCAAGTTTGCATAATTGGCAGTTTTAGTCCCCCAAGTTTCAAAAGTTGTCAAAAACAGTCCCTGGTAATTCTAAATAAATAAAAATATCATTTTAAGTCCCTAGGGATTCCTAAGTTGTCAAAATTGGTCCTTGAGATTCAAATTTACAAAATTACAACTTAGGTCCCTGAACTTTGTAATTTGGTAAAAATGGTCCTTTGAGAATTAGAAAATGTCAAAAATGGTACTTGTACTATTAAAGTTTGTCAATTTCAGTCCTTGTGAGAACTTTGAGAAAATGGCAGGAATGGCCCCTCAAGATTGGAATAATTGCAGCCTTGGTCCTTGTCAAATTAACCTAAGATAGCCTTGTCAAAACTGCATTTGACCCCCCTGCCATTATACCCCTTTGGACCCCTGTCTTTTCTATTTTGGACCCTTGGTCAAACCAAGTCAAACAATACCAAAACCCGCCCACACCTGTCCTGTACACCTTCTTCCACCTCCTCATCATCACTAACCCCCCACAATAAATGCCACCCCCTAGTGCTAGTTTCAGAGCTACAGTCAAATTTAGGTCTTTCCCGCCAAAATGTGATAAGGCTCAAAACTCTCCCATTGGCCAAACAAAGTGGTGGGATTCTCTCAGAAGGCCACGTAGAAGAATTCTAGAGCATAAAAGAGGAAGAGGAACAAGAGAGAAGACCAGTTTTTAGTTTTTTAATTTTATGAATGTCGTAATTTACTTTTAAGTCTTTAATTAAGCTTTAAGTTGTAATCTTTTGTTCCATGATATCAAATTAAGTTATTGAAATATATTAAAACTGTTTTCAAGTGGTAATTCAAGTTTCTACATAAGCTGCATATTCTCATGTTTACTGTTTCAAAAGTTCAATTTCAAACTCTATAATTCAAGCTTCTTATAGCTTATATTAAAGTCACACCAGCTTATTCAAGCTTAATATAGCTTTCTATAAGCCTGGAGTTCAGTTTCAAGCACAATGGGTTGAAAGTCAACAAAAGTCAACAGGGAAGCAAAAATGGGTTCAAGCAGGTTGGAAATGGAATGGGTTGTTGCAGAGCAGTGTTTGGGTTGTATTTGATATAGAATAATTGATTTGGGTTCTGTTTAAGCTACCAAATAAGCTAGGGGTCTTGTAAGTTTTTATCTCATTTTCATTTTCATTTTGCATTTTGTGCTTGGATTGGAATCTGTGGTTACCAATAGGTTAAACCTGTTTAATCAGTGGTATTTAGGATAAGTAGATTCAGTTTAATCAATATTATATGCTAGATCAATGTTTAACTCAGTTTTAATTACATATCAGTCAAATAAAATGGTGTTTGGATTTGCCACTTAAACTGTCACAGAGGCTTGTTCAAGAATTGAGACTTGTTTGTTTAAGCTTGTTTAGTTCCATTTGACTCACATCTGTCTTCAAATTGCACCTTAAAGCTTTAAAAGTCAAAATCTCTTGTATACTGTCTTATTCACTCAACTGTTGGAATTTTGGAGATACAAAAACTTGTTTTGAGTTTAAAATTCATAGACATAGATTGTAGTAGTATTATTTCACCATTTAAGATCAATATCAGTCAAGAAAATCAGTTGCAAAGCTCACCAAAGTCAACTTTTATCAACTGTGTCAAAAGTCAAGATTTTGAAAAACCAGTTTTTAGCCCAACTAGCAAGATTTTTCACAGGCTCATCTTTGGGCCAAATCAAGTCAAATTTAGGACTTTAAAACTTTAACTGGTCTGTTTCCTTATTGTCATTTTTTTATAATTTTAGCAATTTTCTAAAGCCCTCAAACAAGCTCATCAAACAGGGCTTATATGCCCTGCTCACAACTCAGCTTTGACTGAGTTTTTCTCAGCTTATTGCTAAGCTTGTCCAGAGCTCCACAGAGCTTTTCCAGGTCTGATTTTTGGTTTGAAGGAAGCTAGCCAGGTCTAGTATAGTTTCCAACTTTTGCTTTTCATTTTTAGCTTATTAGGAAGCTTGTGCTTAAGCTTAAACTTGGTACCCTCAGCTGTTTTTGCACAATAAGCTCAATAAGCCAAATCTGATCAATTTGTATTCCAGAGGTTTAAGCTTGTTGTAACTGGTTGCTTTTGAGTTCTTTTAGTATAATATAGCTTCTGTGAAGGTTTGGTGGTCCTTGGTTCTCACTTGCTTATTCAAAGTGCTTATTAATAAGCACTTACAATAGCAGTTTCATTTTCTTCCAAACAACACCATGTTTTTCTATTTTTCTTAGATTCAGGATATTAAGTTAGACTTTTCCTGAAATTTTCATAATTTTTCATAACAGTTTGCTATTTTTCTTAATTAAAAACAGTTTTTAGGTAATTTTAAATAGCTTTTAATACAATTAAATCAGAAAAAGTTCAAAAAAATAATTTTTCATTTTTCTTAGGTTTAGATAAATATAAAAAGTAAAAAAAGTAATTTTCCAGATTTTTCTTAGTTTATTTTGTAATTTTTAGTAATTTAATTAGTTTTTAATAGTTTAAAATTCATAAAAAATAGAAAAATAATCAGAAAAATATAAAAATAGTTTTGAAAATTCTTTTTTGTTATTTTAGATTTTTCCAAATCATAATTTTATTTTTCTAGCTTTATTTCATATTTTCTTGTAATTTAGGTTATTATTTAATAGTTAAAAATAGTTTTTAATTAATAATAATTAATTAAATAGTTATAAAAATAATTTTCTTTTTCTTAAAATTTTCTTATATCATTAGGTTTGTAAAAATATCATTTTCATATTTTTAGGATTAATATTGTGTAAGTTTCACGTTTTTATTTGTACGTCACGTAGTTTTTAAATTAAGTTTTATAAAAACATAAAATCAAAAACATCAGTATAAAATTAGTGATAGCGTTTATTTAATATAATTTAGATTTTAATTTCCTTTAATTTGCATTTAAGTCGCTGTAATTTATTATTCTTTTCTTTAGGTATAAATAACTCAAAATCCTTACTGACCACTATCCTTAGTGGTTATTCGACATCTGATTGTGTTAAACACCAGTCATCCTCCGTGGGACTTAACGACCCGGGAATCCACTGTATTCTCCTGATCTAAATTGCAATTGGTGTTTGAGCTGTTTTAAGTTCCTTACTGCTGGTCATTCACAAGTGGCTAGCCTGCGTGAGAAAACTTGACGGTTTTGCACCAATAAGCCGACTTGAATAAACTGAGGTGCACCATATTATCGAGACTGGCGGGCCGGGAAGGTGTGACTCGCGACAGCCAGCGCGCCAGGCCCATTTTCCAAAACAATTCTCAACTTGTAGATCTTCTTTTTCCCCTTTTGTGACCTTTTGAATCAACTAAATCGGTTTTGAATGAAGAAGTTATGGCCAAAATACTAAAGCACCTTCTAAGGTCATCTTATAAACTTGATTTCTTCTTTAGGTTTTGTTTCTTTACTTGATTCTCTTCTAACACACGTATAGGGTGATACGGAGGGTTCGGGGTCGAGAAGACTTCCTTTTCTACGAGTAAGTTTTTCAACCCTCTAGGCAGTGAACCTAATCGTTGTAGTGTAGTATGTGGTAAGCCCAGGGGATTGATTTCGTTCTCTAGGGGAATAGGAATGCTAGAAAGAGATATATGACGAGAAGGTGGGTGTAGAAAACTAGAAGGGGGGGGGGTTGAATAGTTTTTCCAATTAAAACTTCGTTTTAAAATATTTAGATCGACTTATGTCAATCTATTTAGATGTGTATGTTGGACATTGATAGATAGATATATAAATGTGTAATGAGAGATAAGGACTAAGAAGCACATAACCACGACACGAGTATTTATAGTGGTTCGGTTACAAGGACACCTTCCTTGCCCTACTCCACTCCCCGAGTCACCTACTCGAGAGTTCGTAATCACTACACGACACGAACTCCTTATGGCGGATAAGCCTTCACAACGTCGCCTACTCTTTTTCCGGTACTAGGCTAACCACCGGGTTCTTTCACCAAGGTGAACCACACCTACCACAACGTCGCCTACCCTTTATTTGGTACTAGGCTAAGTACCGATTTCCATTACAATGGAGGAACTACTACCCAACACTACACGACACCTATCCCCAAAGGAGATCCACTCCTTATTACAACACCATCAAGGATATCAATATCCTTGGAAACAAACTATCACTATTTGTATAACAATGCACCTCATCGATTATACGACATTGGCATCCTTCATTAATGCCTCTTGATTTGACTCCTAGGCATCTTTCACTAATGCCCTTGACACGAACGCTTGGCACCTTTCACTAATGCCTTCGTCTTAACCTCTTTAGCATTCTTCACTAATGCTTTTGACACGGACGTTAAGCACCTTTCACTAATGCTTTTGTCTTGACTATTTCGGCATCATTCACTAATGCCTTGGACACAACACTTCTATGGAGGAAGAAAGAAGTATCAACAAGAGAACCTGAGTAGTCTTGATGATGACGAAGCATGGCAACTCATGGACTTGAGCTTGCTCGACTTCAAGAAGTGGTGATCTTGCATTTAAGAGGAACCTAGAGAATCACATAAAAACAAAAGACAAACTACATAGAAAGATCCCTTAGGATCAGTGGTTAGAATGTTACAATACTTGGGGAAAGTATGTGTGGGAGTGTCAACCCAAAAGGAAGAAATGGCTCACTATTTATAGAAGAAAAACAACTACTATTCCACGGATCCCACGTGAGGGATCCGTCCAGTGTAATACTGGGGATCCGTGGGACGCTCCCTTTTGCCCATGGGTTTTAGGTCATGGGTCATGTGTTATGGATCATGGTATCAAAGTAGATACAATGTATCTCCAAGATGCAATGCATCTAGTCCATGGTTCATGGATTAAAACTATAGGCCATGGATCAAAACCATGTATGACTTAAGCATGATGTCATGCAATGGGTTATGGGTCAAGTTCCATGGGTATGGGTCATGGACTTTGGGTTATACCCAACTACATTCAATGTAATGGGTCAAGTACTTAAGTTTCTACCCAATTATATTACAAATTATAATACATACTAGTTATGTATATATTTGCTCAATATGTAAACACTAGTTGTTGTACATATGTATCATAAAATCACTTATACTTGTTTTAGTGTTTTATGTGAAAACGTAAGTGTGTTAGAAAACTATTGGCTCAAACCATTTACGTATTTTATTTGTTTCGTTAAAATGATTTTACGTTAGTTATCGACAAAATATTAGAAGATCGTAAAATATAAATAAACGTTTTTACGGCTTATTTGTATTAACAATCTCCCCTTTTTGTTGATGACAAAACATAAAATTAATTTAAGGAAAAACTAAAATTCGTAAAAGTTCGAATTGGAGTTTTTACTCTCTTCTCCCCCTTTTTTTCGAAACAAAAAGAGCGTCGAAAAGAAACTAACACAATGTTTTAAGAAAAATATGTAAAAGAAAAAAAATCTAGAGAGCAAGTGACGGGAAAAGTTCTCGTCTTAACTCCCCCTTGACGAGTCCATCCCTTTGTGACGGCGTCAAGTAAATAGACACTATTACGCTAATGCATTGCAACTATGTTTGCAAATGGTTTCGTCTTAGTGACGATAATGCTCCCCCTTGATGATTGCAACTTTGCAAGGGGACGTAATGAAATGTAATCCATATGAGGATTATATTGCAAATGGTTTTGCAATGTATGGTTTGACACAAATCTCCCCTAGCTTAGGGTGTCAAAGTCTTCATGTGTATTTTGAAAATCTACAAAACAAAGGTTATAAAACAAGTATATAGTGCATAATTTCCTGTAAATAAGACTCAAGTTAGTAGAAAATTGGTCTTCTATTGCACGGATCCCACGGTTCCCTACTTGGAGGGATCCGTCTAGGCAAATCTCAGAGATCCGTCTATCTGATGACAGATTTCAGCAACGGTGATGTACCAAATAATGTTAACATCAAGGAGAGATATGTATTCAAGCAACAAACATATACTCAAAGCAATATGACAAATAAACTATCATTCAATAAAACATAAGAGATAATCAACAAATCTCTAAAACTAAGAGAATGATTTAGCCATGTGATACACATACTACTAATACTAATAAGTGACCAAAACTTAAGAAGCAACAATGTGCTTGAGTCTAAGGATGAGTAGACTTGTTGATTTGGTCCAATCTTTCAAGAAGATGATTAAACATGAAATGCAACTCATTTCGTACTTCTTGAACAAGTCCTTGGGTGATTAGACAATTAGAGCAATTATTGTCTTGATTAGGAACCGAAAGAGATTGGATGTTTTGAGGAGGCTCTACAAATGTTGGTGGGGTTTCATTGAGAAATGTAGGATGAGGTTCTACTAAAAATGAAGGTGGTGGTAATGGAAATTCCTCTATATGAGCAAGTCCTTGGTGGTTCCTTGTTTCCAAAGATGAACTAGTTGGTGTTGAAGGTGGTTCCCTATTTAATGAGAGAGTTGGTGAATGGGAAGTTCTTGGTGGTGAATGCTCTAATGAATAGAGATTTTGGTGAGAGATAGGCTCGTTGAAAGGGTGTAGTCTATGCTCTATAAATGAAGGCTTAGATGGTTTGCTAGAGCTAGGTACATTTGGTTTAGAGCTTGACGAGCCCTTTTTTAGCCCAAAAGGTCTAATGCTAATTCTTGTGGTTCTCTTAGCAATTGTTGATTGGGTTTGTTGAGGTGGGATTCTAGCACTATTATCTCTTACGGGATATGATTCGGTGGATGAAATCTCATGAATCATATGCCCATTCCTTTTAGATGAACCTTTGGTTGAAGAGTTGTTTCTAAGTGCTTTAGTCATGATGATGATGAGGATGCAATATGAGCTTCTAACTACTGATTTTTGAGGACTAGGTAAGAGTGATGACTTAACCTCAAGAGTGTTTGGTTTATAAAGGATGAATTTGAATTAAGGAATTAAATTCATGACCACTAAAGGGATTAGGCATGCACTAAGGTCAACTAAGATATTGTTCAGCTCTAGGAAAACATTAAATGGTTACTAAAAGTGTTTAGATTACCAAAGGTGGCTTAAATTTGAAAAGAAAAGCTGATTAAAGTCTTTCTATAGACAAGGATCCTACGGATCCCTCTCACCAGGGATCCGTCTGGTTATAAACCAGGGATCCGTCTGTCAGACAGATATGTGATGAATGATTATGCTTTTTGTAAGGTCTAGTACCTATGAATCTTGAGGATTTGACTTTTCCTTAGATGTCTTGAAGGGTGGATGTCTTAAATGCTCAACCATAAGAAGTGAGGATGCTTAATGATGGTTTTAGGTAGGAAACTGGACTTTAGAGAGTCTAACTAAGTGCTTGAGGAGGATACCATTTGATTTGAAATGGGAAAATGATGACACTTAGTCTTAGAGATCAGATGATGATTCAAGAGAAAATTGAGAAAATCCTAAAAAATAAAGAAAAATAAAAAACTAGTTTTAAGCCTATTTTGAGGTAAGAGTGACTAAAATTGATTTGCTAAAATTGATAGAGATATCAAACTAAGTGTTTTGAGATATGAGGAATAATGTGTGAGCGTTAGAGCGGAAATATGGTGGATATTGGTGAGTTTGATAAATCAAAGGCACTTTGAATTTGATCCTAAGTTACATATGGGTGAATGTGAGACCTATTGTGCATGAGGAAGCCTCAAGTGGTATTGAAGAATCATGTTTAGCCATCATGATGTGATTAAGGGGATAATTTGGATGTATGTTGATCTGTATCTTATAACTGTCTTCCCGGATCCCGCGGTTCCCTCTTGGGAGGGATCTGGCTAGTTATAATACTGGGATCTGGCTACTGCAGATCAGAAGGCTTTCAGCAAATGTGCAATTCTTGCACTCTTAGCAAATGCTTCTCCTAGTAGTTTCTACAAAGAATAAATGCAAGAACACATCAAGTATAACGCATAGCAAGTGTGGGGGAACTAAAGGTAGCTAAAGATGAGTGACGATGATTACTTGAATGATTTCAAGATATCATAAAATCTCATCCTACTCGTTCCTAAGTTAAGATTGTTCAATGCCAAGTTATGGCAATACCTACATACTACATCATACTCTACATAAGTATTTTTTAGATGTTACAAACCATTGTTTCAATTTTGTTTCACAAAATAAGGTCCTATGACCTTACCTTACTTCTCCATCTCCTTCCATATCACTCCCCGTCTTCATCCTCCCCTCCACTCTTTGTCTCACCATCTCTACTTCTTTTTCTTCAAAAACTTGGCGAAGCACTTGAAGATCCCTTTGGTTTGTTGCCATTCTTGTGATGGGCTAGGAATGTCCGGAAATTGATTGATGTAATCCAAAGGGTCGAGATCGGTGTTGCCGAGAGGGTTGCTACTTCCTTCTCCTTCTCTTTGTCTCTCCCGTTCATCCGAGGAATCCGTTGGTGGGTGAGGTCTTTTGCCTTCCACCATAAACCTTGTAGGTCTTCCCTCGGTCAATGACACCATAACTTTGTTGCAAAAGCTATGATCATAGGAGAACGGAGAAGGATCTAAAGCAAAGATGAACCTTGCAAGACGGGTTAGGAGCATTGCATACGGGAGCACCATTTTGTCCATGCTTTTTACACTCGCCATTCTCTTAATCATGTAATATGCAAGGTTGAAGCGAGTCTCGGTCACAAGGAAATAGATCATGAAACTTAGACACGCATTGGGGTGATCCTTGTTCCCTCCTAAGCACAACACATTCTCCCTCACCACGACTTCCCATTTTCTATACAATGCGTACATCTCGAAGAGCTCCATTTGGAAAGGATCCCTATAGATCACTTTTGAATTTCTAGTGACCCTCGATGGGGATGCCCTTTGCATGAACACAGTATCCCTTACCGTGGTTGCTTCAGGGATTCTCATGTGATCGCTTTCATGATGATTAACCATATCGTGTAGCTCCGCCAAAGACCACTCATTAGAAAACATGTAAACTCCTTGATATGGAATACGTAGTATTCTTCCAAATTCCACAAGCGAAAGCGTGTACTCATGCTCATTTATGATGAAGACAATTGAGATGGTCCCGTTATCATTCCTAACTATCCTCATTGTTTTGTAGAATTCGAGTGTGAATACCGGGCAAATTTGCTCGTTTATGTCCAACAAACTATCAAAGCCAATAGTTTCAAAAACTTGTCGGATGTCGGTGTTGGCAAGGAATGATGGTTCTACCACACGACCTTCATGAAAAAGTCTCTTTTCAAGCAACTTGAAAGCTTTCCTATCTTCCGGGCTAAGTCCATCCTTTCTATGGTACATTGGGATGTAGTGGGCGGTATCTTGATAGTCTTGTTGTCGGTTACTAGGCATGATTATTCCTATACAACAAAACCACAATGTGGTGTTACTTGTGAATAGTAGCCTAAAGGGTTTGATCACAATTTTGCTCAAATCATCTTTATTGAATTTAAGAAATGAGTTTAATTTTTATTAACAATGTTAATTCTTTGATTTAGATTATCTTAGAAAACAATGTGGTAACAAATTATGACAAACCCATTTGAACCCAACTTCTAAAGATGAAAAATTGTAATCCTAGAAATCAAGGAATTAAATTAACAATGTAGTGAAGATTATACTTACACAAGAGATTGTTTTGCTTGAAGGAAATGATCAAATTGCTCCTGTGAACAGTAATTGGGTTTTTGTTCATGAGTCTTTGAAGGGAAAGTGATAGTGGAACTTCCACAGTGATCATTTCTAACTTATGCTGTCTTCTGTTGCATGGATCCCACGGATCCCTCTCATTAGGGATCCGGCTAGTTTAAACTCAGGGATCCTGCATGACAGCAAAAATTCAGCTTAAGCATTCCTTGATAACTTTGGGTTGGGAGTTCTAAAATGCCTAGAGTTGATGTTTAAGCTATATAACTTGTGGTTTGGGGTTTTGATGGTTTAATACTAATCCTATTTGACGAGGTTCCCTTTTTATGAATAAGTCATAAATCTTTGGGAGGTTTTCCAAAGATTATGATAAAATCCCATTTTATCATAATATAAGAAATTTCACATGGGTATTCATTGACATAGATGAAATGTCAATAACCCTTTTGTGATGAATAATGATCAAGGCTATCGAATAACCGAGATATCATTATTACAGGTTTGTAGTGTGGTCTATATAAATCAACGAAGAATACTATTCTTGATAATGATTTTAATATAGATAACTACTTAAGTAATTACTAATAAAGAGTAATCATACAACTAAGACTTTAATAATAATAACAAAATGTAAATTATTAAAGATCATACCTTTGCTAAATATTCTTTTTAAGGAAAGAAGTATTTAGAGAAATTCTTTGTGATCTTCTTAGGATCTCCAGATCCACGTGTGAGGAATACAATGCTAAATATTCTTTTTACGAAAAGAGATATTTAGAGAATTTCTTCATGAACTTCTTGGTATGCCCAAATCCAAGTATGGGGAATTCTTAACAAAGAAAATATTAGAACATTCTATCATTGTCCAACATTAAACACTATGATGATTTTTAAAACAAGACTTAAAGAATCATTCTTTGTAGTTTTCAAACATACACGGATCGTATCAAGTTTTTAAAGTACAACATACTCTAAGAAACTTGGTAACGAAGCTCTGATGCCAATTGTAGAAAACTGGGGTATGAAATTTTTGAACTATGCTAGGCACATACAAACTTTTGATGTTTCTTACTAAGAAATTCAGAACAAAATTTTTAGTAGTATCACAAATTACAACCTGTTACTATCTTACAAGATTATAAAAGAAACAATTCTTAAGGGGTATGAACCTAAACCCGTATGGTTCTTCAAGTACTTCTTTAAGAGATTTATAGAGAAAAGCATTTTTCTTATAAATCGTAACATAAGGAGTGTGCACCTAGACCTCTAGGATTCTTCTAGTGTTTCTTAAAGAGATTTATGAAGAAAGGAATTTTTCTTATAAATCGTTTCCATACTAGAAATTATTAAATGTAAAACAATAATAATAATTTCAGAATCAACATACTAATGAGAAATAATCATTAATGAATTCATCAATAGATATA